>CM047007.1:22634243-23044243 GCA_025698465.1 Gossypium longicalyx
AATCGAATTTGGGTAAAAAAAAAAAAATCAACGTTTAATCATCGAGAATGAAGAAAGCATTTTTCAAAAGCAAGTTTCATAGGAAGAGCTTTCTAAATATTGATAAATTCAGTTTATTTTCCCTAAATTATAAATTTACTTTTATATAAATATATTTACTAATAAGTAAGATATCAAATTTTGAATACAGTAAATAGTTTCCTTTTTAAAAGGTTGGTTTTATTGAAGACCGACGTATTAGCTGCAAGCCCGACTCGGCCAGATTGGACGTGGGCTAAAGTTTCCAAACAGAGATAAACCCTAAACCCTAGCATCCCTCTCCTTGCTGCAGATATAAATTTCGTATGTGTATCTAATTCAGAAACTAAAAATAATAATAATAAAATTGCCATGGGGAAGGGGAAGGGGAAGGGCAAGCAGCGGAAGCAGATAATTCTGCCCCCGGAACTCCCACCAGAAATAGCAGATGATGATATTGAAGTCTCTGACGAGGACCTTCAATTCGTGGATGAAAACAAAGACTACGCTGGCTTCGTCTCTCGCTTGGACACTCATTCTATTAACAAGTCCATTTCTTCTCTTTTTCCTCAATTTTCAAATTCAACTTCTATTTTTAGTTATAAAAATAAAATCATTTGTTATTTGTCGATTTAATTTCTGTTTTGGTTATACATGCTTTGATTTGATATTTGGATAGTGGAAATTAGTTAAAATTTAAAAACGGCATTCAACTGTGGCAACTTGAAATGGGAATTAGATATTTCCATTGAACTTTGTTTTGTGGATAGGCAAGTCACTCGGGTGGAGGGTGTGAATGAAGATGCTTTGGAGGCTTTGTATGAGAAACGAAGAAGGAAGACATTGGAGCAGAAAGAGAATGAGAAAAGTGTTGTTCAAGTTGATCCTGTTGATGCCCTTCCTGTCAAGAGTTTGGATGGAGAAGTCTACTACCGTACATGTATCTTATTCTTTTCTTGGAAAAAAATGGAAAAAAAGTTATTTTACTTTCTTTCAGTGCTAAAGAAAGTGTCTTCATTTATGGAAGAGAATGAAATGGTTTATGCCGTTATATAATGCAGTTTCCCAGACAGCAGAAGTGACTGAAAATGAAGGAGACGTTGATAAGAGCGTAGTTAAGCTGACGAAAGCTGAAAGGAGAGCAAAGCTTAAAAAAACTAAGAAAGAGGCCAAGAAAATGGGGAAGGAATTGGCTAAAACTGAAGAAGTGCAACCAACTCAACAAGAAGCTGCACTAGTATGTTGTTAGATTGCTCTTCTATGTATCTTTCAATTTAAACAAAAAACTATGAATATTAGATTGTACACTAATGTCTCAGACAATATTGGTGATCTTTCTTGAGTCAAATGGTCCAATATATATTCAATATTCTAAGAGTGCTTGTCTTTTAGGCAGAGGTAAAAGAAGACCTCACGGCTGAGGAAGCATTTGAAGCCAAAAAGCGTAAGCTAGCTGAGCTTGGAATGGCACTACTTGCAGACCCAGAGGCAAACATTAAGTCTCTCAAAGAGATGTTGCAATTTGCCAAAGATGGTGATCACTCAATTGTAAAGCTTGGACTGCTGTCCTTGTTGGCTGTCTTCAAAGACATTATTCCAGGGTACCTATAGTTTTTTTTCTTCTCTACTGCCCCTTAATTACTACTTTTAATTAATCTTCCTGTTCACTGCATTATATTTATGTTTTTACTCAACTTTTGAATGTGCTAAATACAGCTATCGGATTAGGCTACCTACTGAAAAAGAGCTAGAAATGAAAGTTTCCAAGGAAGTTAAGAAAATGCGATTCTATGAATCAACACTTCTTTCTGCTTACAAGGTTTGAACTGCTAACTTTATATGATCAGTTCTTGAGTGGAGTTTGCATGTTGTGGGTATTCAGCAGAAGTAAACAGGGTTTTCTACCACATTTTCTTTTAGAAAGATCACCGTTATCTGAAAGCTTTCAACACGGCTTAATTGGCCTATGGATTTGTGCAACCATATTATGTGCTGATGAATATGAAAAGGTTGTAGAAGCATTGGTCTATTGTGAAGATATGTTATGGGCATTCCATCTTCTAGCTGGTTTTATAGGATGTCTAATAATAAGATTTGATGTTTTCCACATCACTCGAGTTTATTTTTAGTGCAATAACTTGTTATTAATTTGGGCATGCATCCTTCATACTATTCATGGGAATATGCAACAGGGATACCTGCAGAAGTTGTTAGCATTAGAAAAGCAGCCCAGGTTTCATCATGTTGTGGTTCGTTGTATTTGTGCTTTGCTTGATGCTGTTCCTCACTTCAACTTCAGAGAAAGCTTGTTAGTAGCTGTTGTCAGAAACATAGGCTCCTCAGATGATGTTGTAAGGTATACTGTATTGATGTTCTTTGAAATTTTAAAAATCCTCAAGTAATTTGTCAAAGGCCTTATAAATTTTGATGTTATTAAAATGAATTTAATATATTAGTAGAATAATTTGAGCTTGGACAGCACAATGACGTAAAATTGATACAAAAGGTCAGCTTACTTGTTTTTCAAAATTCTAAAACCTACTATAGGAGATTGATATATGTGCCAATGACTAACCTGTTGAGGAAAATGAAAGCTTGTTTCAATGTAAAAATCCTCCTATACTTACCTAGTTTAACTATATTTTGGACTGGCATGTTGAATTCCATGGAAGCAATTTAATACTCTCATCTAATGTATTTAGTTTACTCCTCTGATGTATGGGCTTCATTAATCATGTGGCTTGTTGCTAATTGGTCTTAAATGTTAGGTCATTTTAAAACTTTAGGCTTGAGATTTCGTAAGATTGATGGCATAGCTGGTTTACGTTCATTGTTCTTTTCTTTTTGATTGTTACTTTCGATATTTGTAAGATCAGGATTTAGTTTGTAGAACCTATTTGCACTGCATATCTTTTGCTACTTTGATCCAGTGAAAAGAAATAGACTTGGAGGAGTCATTTCATTGGTACATAACTATTTTTCAGCGCTTCTTCTCTTAAAACAGAGTTATAAGAAGCATAGATTAAAGTATCTAAAAGACTTCCTTTAGCTTAATTGCTAGACATGTTTTAGCCTAATGTTTTGCTGCTGCATGATCAAGTGGTTTTTCAGCTGCCACCAACTCTCTCCTCCACTTCACTTCATTTCCTTCATATCACCGCCTTTATTGTTATAAAATTTCATCCTTTTGGGTGAGTAGAAAATGCTATGCTCATAATTAAATAGATGGGCTTTAAAAAAGCCAAAAAAAGAAATATTACAGTTATCTAACTGATTAATAGGAAGAGGGGATATAGGTTAAGTTTTATTTTAATCTTATTAATCATAATGAATCTTTGAATAAAAGAACTTCTAAAATCAACTTTGAGAGATGGTGTTTCAAAAATAGTTGAGAAGTCAAATCATAAACCAGCCGATAATTTCATATCACCTTATCTAATGAGCTTGAGCTTATGCTAAAGAAAATTAATCCTATTAAACATCCATACCTTTCCTATGATCATTTCATGCATAGAGGAATGGTAATTGTCTGTTGCTTCCTTTAAAAGAAAGGTCCTGTTACTTGTCTGCTACTCAGCCACTGTGTTAATCTGTTAATCCTTGGCAAAAGACCAAATCCATACGAAGTATGGAGTAGACTACAGTGTATTGTTTCACTTTATTTCTGGCAGATGTTACTTTAATATCATCAATGAAAATTGTAATGTTCTCTTCTATTCATATTTGAGTTTTCTCCACATCTTGGATAACCTTGGATAGTTATGTCTTGCACCCTACTTGAAACATGCCACTATTGTTGCTTCAGTGATGATTGCATGAAGTACATTTTTGTTGCTTTTGTCTAAAGGGCCTACTACTTGTTTACAGGAGAACTTGTTGTTCAACAATTAAGTCACTTTTTACCAGTGAGGGGAAACATGGTGGTGAAGCTACTGTTGAGGCTGTTCGGTTGATTGCAGATCACGTCAAAGTTCATGACTGTCAATTGCATCCTGATTCTGTTGAGGTATTGAATACATTTCTGCTGCATTTATGGTTCTTTGTATGCCTTTTGCTTTCTGTGCAAATAATGGTAAGCTGAAATAGTTGCATGATTAGAATCTGTTTTAATTCCATAACCTTGCTATAGAAGATACTGACTTTATTCAAGTTCCTTTTCCATTTTGTTCCTCCACCTTTTCTCACATGAAAGGGATTTGAAGTTGTTATATGGAATGCAAGTTGGAGCTCGGCAACTGAAGACTTCAGATTGTATTATGAATGTTTGTCTTTAAGATGTTAATAAGATGTGGAAATGTCATCTTCTGTTTTTAACTGATAATCTGCCAGGTGGCCGTTTATCGAATTAGCTAGTGATAACTGTTTCCTTATTAATTCACATGATATGTACTTTTTTCTGTAACTGTCTGCCTGCTCCTTCCTTTTTCTTTGGTTAATTTTTGATACTTTTCAGGTTTTAATGTCTTTGTCATTTGATGATGATCTTGGGAAGCCTGAAGTTCAAGAAGGTAATAGCAAAATGAAGAACAAGAAAAATAAAAAGAGAAAGAATTTTGAGGAGTCAAATCAGCCTCAAGGAAATGACAGAAAGAGAAGTAAGCAAGAGACTATAGCTAAGATGAAGGAAGAGGTATCCCCAAAATAGCTATAATTCTTTTATGTTTGCTTTATCTTTCTTGTTATAAATATTACTGCATTGATGCTTGAATGCTTTGCTCAGGTTGCTGCAGACTATAAAGCTGTTTCCTATACTCCAGATGTTGAGGAACGGAAGAGGATGCAATCTGAGACACTTTCTGCTGTATTTGAGACATATTTCCGCATCTTGAGGCATACCATGCAATCATCTGTAGCCAGGTGTGTTTGGTCCTCACTCATTACACAATTACAATGAACAGTGTGGTTGGTTATTGGTACTCAGTGAGTTTTTCAGTTACAATTTGTTTAAGGCGGTGTGATATGCTGCCTAGTTATCCTATTGATCAGTAATGGAGGGTAAAAGAAAACCATAAACATGAACTGAAAATAGTATGAAATTTAATTTCCAGCGACCTTTAATTTAGAGGTTGATGACTCCAACTGAGGTCAAAATTTAGATTCCAACACCCCCTTTCGCCAAAAAAAAGATGCATAAAGAAATTGAAAAATCTCTTATATATTTGACAGATGTGGTGTATGTTGAGATAGAATTTGTTAACCAATTGCAAAAATGAATTCCTGCACTTTTCAGTTGGACTGCCGTTTCTGGGTCATTGTGTTTCTCTGATAGGCGGCTCTTTTATTGAACCTCACCCAATCCCAACCAAACTTGTTCCCTCTTGTTAACAAAATACATGATCAGGATCCTGTCTCTCTTTGTGGTTGTGAGGGAGGGAGGGAGGGAGGGAGGGAGGGAGGGAGGGTTGGTTGTATTAACTGTAGATGGTTACTATCAGTATTTTTTCAGGATTCTTCCTACTTTATATGTGAAATAAAGTGATGAGAGATGAATCTTTGCACCTATCTTGTTTTGTTTAGTTACTAGTCTTTGTATGATATCTTAAAATTTCCTGAAGATTTGGTATGTGTTTCATAACCATAAGAGGGGAAAAAGTGCATCAGAATGTAGTAATATAGATGAAACAGATTATCTTTGTCAAAAAAAGAGTGAAATTTTGTTAACGTTGATTGAGATTTCCAAACAATGGTGGATTAGGATGGTTAATACTGACAAAATAATAAAGTAATTACCATATGAATATTTATACCAATTTGGTTTTTATTTAATATGAAGTTTTCAAGTCTTATCTTGATAATTAAAAATCTCTAGCAAACCAGTTAATTCTGTCATTTTCTTTCCAGTTCTGAAGCAAATGGTAATATAACTTCTGGTGAGTTTGGGGCACATCCTCTTCTAGCTCCTTGTTTAAGTGGTTTGGGGAAGTTTTCTCATCTGATTGACATGGATTACATTGGAGATCTTATGAATTATTTGAAAAGGCTTGCTGCTAGAGGTAGCAGCTCAGATAGTTCTGCCCAGAAAGTGCAAAATTTGACTGTGTCTGAGTGCCTTCGCTGCTGCATTGTTGCTTTTAAAGTTATGAGGAGCAATCTTGATGCTTTGAATGTTGATTTACAAGATTTTTTTGTCCAGCTTTACAATCTTGTACTTGAATACAGGCCTGGAAGGTTAGTAGGATATTGCTGCTCCATAAATATTTTCTAATGAATATCAGAGCTTAGGAGTAAATATAGCTTTCGCAAATTCTTTTCTAGCTGCAAAATCTGGTTGAGACTAGCTTATTGCAAACATTTTCAAAAGCTGAAATCAACTTTCTGAAACAAGAACAGGTTTATTTTCTTTTAAGAAAAGCCAGTCGCCAGAGGAAAAACTGCAAAGCGTGTAGCCGGTGTTAATTTTTTGCTTTTGTCTATGTTGCAGAGATGAAGGTGAAGTTTTAGCTGAGGCTCTTAAGATAATGCTATGTGATGATAGGCAACATGACATGCAAAAGGCAGCTGCATTTATAAAACGCTTAGCCACATTTGCTTTGTGCTTTGGATCTGCTGAATCCATGGCTGGTGGGTTTACTTATTTGAATTGTTGGACAATTTGATTTCTAGTGCTTTTTTATGGTATTGTTAAGGCCGTTTTCTTTTTTTTTTGGTTTTCCTTTTCGGATATGCAGCATTGGTAACATTAAAGCAGCTTCTTCAGAGAAATGTGAAGTGCCGAAACCTATTAGAAAATGATGCTGGTGGTGGCTCTGTGTCAGGATCTATTGCTGTAAGATATTCTGTTACTCTTTAAATGATAGAATAAGTTCTCATATGCTTTTTGTTGAAAGTAACACTTGCTGCGTTAACATCCTATTCCTAGATCCCAGCAAATTCATTGTCATTCTTTTTACAATGTTCTATTCCTATATGCTTTGCAAGTCATTAATGGGAAGAATGATCAGAAGAGATATAGGAATTGAAGCATGAAAATTTTAGTTAGTGAACATTTTGTGGCAACTCGATTTGGGTTAGTGCTTTAATCTGCAAATTAGGCTGTAGTATTAGCCCTCTAATCCGCAATTTAGGCTAGCTGATTGGTCTGGGGTTTGATTTCCAACATATGCTACTCCTAGCCCAAAACTTTGACTTGCATTATGTCAAAAAAGAAGGGTTTGCTGTCCGTTTAGTTACTATTTTGATTAATTGGTAGAAGAAACACTGGTTTATGAATTTGGTTATTTAACATGGATGTAATTGTTGGATTTTGCCTTTGTTTTGACATTGTAATAAATGTAAAAACAGAAATACCAACCATATGGCTCAGACCCCAGCCTAAGTGGTGCACTTGCTTCGGTACTTTGGGAACTAAATCTTCTATCTAAACACTATCATCCGGCCATTTCAACACTGGCATCAGGCATCTCAAGCATGAATTCTGCACAGAACCAGGTTTATATCTCCATTTCTCCTCAACAAGCTTTTAAGAACTTGTTGTTGGAAGCGGAGTCATTCAAGTACAACCAACAGGGCAGTACACAGAAGTCAAATAAGAGGAAAGGCAGAAGCACTGCACTTGCCTCAACATTGGCTAATGTTGAACCTCCTCCGATAGATGAAAATGAGGTGAGCAAGAAGCTCAGAAGGCATTTCATTCTTCTTCGGGACATTAAAGAGAACGAGAGATTAAGGGGTGAGATGGATAGGACAGCATCAGCCCTACAGTTATATGAAGAATACAAGAAGCAGCGGAAGCCAGCCACTCTGAAAAACAAGAAAAGCAAAAAAGCAAAAACGACGGTTGGGATGTGAAATATGCAGAGGGAGTGTTTTGCCATTGAATTCACTTAATTTTAGGAAGTTGGCGTCTGTTAATGCTGTTAATTATTCCAATTTAGGTTTTAGGTTTTAAGTGCATCCATCATGGTTTTTATTTCAATGAGTATAATTTTTTTTTTTTTGAAAATATTGCAATATTTAGGCTGTAGGAAAGGATATAATGCCATAAAAATTTTATAGGAAGGGCTGGTTTTCAATTTTTCTAAATTTGGTAGCGGATTGAGGAGTTAGCCCAAGTCTTTATAGCTATAGACTTGACTTTGGGTTGGGCTTTATTATTCTTTGATTCTGAAGCAAAACTTCATACGAATATTTAATTAAGTAAACGATATATTCTATATCAAAATATGCAATCAACTTGATAAGATAATCAACAACTAGTATTCAAAATTAAAATGTTAAAAATGTTTGATCAAATGGAATCCAAGAATTAAATATTCATAAGGTACAAATATAACTCTTAAAATATAATTTTAAATTTTGTTACATCAACCTAGGAAAAAAGTATTAAAGTCTAAAGATTAAGGGTCGTGAAGAACTGGATGAAAAATAACAAGAAATTTTAATTTTCTAGACTTGCGTAATTACATCGTTGTCATGTATCTAAAATCAAGAATATTAAATATATGATCGTTTTATCCTTAATCGAGTATAAATAATTAATAAAAAATATTATATAATTTAGTTAAATTTAGTATAAAAATATAAAAAATATTATGTAATTTAATTAATTATTTAATATGTTAAAATGTAGAGGAAATTATATTTCATCAACAAAAAAAAAAATATAAGCTCTAAAATTAGAATCCTATTATTATTATTGTATAAAAGCAACTGTTTTTAAACTCAAATGGACATGTTTGAAAAAAGTTATTTGGATTTGAGTGTATTTATTTGTCATTACTTGTGTAATTATTTCAATTCTCACATTCTCATAAGAATTGAGAAATGTAATTCGAGCATTTCAATTACACCCAACTTAGTGTGACCCACTAATTATAGTGCTTACCTAAATATACCACAAGTGTATAATTACAAACAACTACATCTAAATTCAATTAGTAAGTGATTTTTCCAACATGTTGTAAGTTATCCAAATTCAATCACTACCTATCACAATGTTTCGTTTGGTGTTCTAAAATAAATATCATAATCCAACAAATATTTGAATCAAGCAAAGAGCAAAGTAATAGGGACAATGAATAAAGATATCGCAACCAATCAAAAAAGGACCACACACTCTCATACAAGAAAACGATTAGTAATAAGAGTGAAAGTAAAGTTCAACTATAAAGAGAAAGGTATAACAGTTACTAAGATAATCCTTTTACTATTTATCCTTCTTTAACCTAACTGTTGTTTAAATTCTAATTAGTATTATGAAATAATTAGATATCAATTTAGTTAAAAAATTACTAAACTACCATTATATATTTGAAATAAGTTATATTCTTACAAATGTACTTTTTGTCTTTTCGCATTTTTAATAAAACTAATATAAAATTTGCAAATGTTGAAATTTGAAACCCCTATTATCAACATCTATAAAATCTTTTTTTTAATCACTTTAACTAAATTTTTTATATTACTTTTTATATAATTTTAAAATATATATTGTAACACCCTTTACTCGTATCCAAGGCCAGAATAGGGTACGAGGCATTATCGGACATAATTGTACACACACATGCATATCCGAGCCATAAAATTTTATTTGTTTTAAAAACATTCATACATATGCAAAATGTCCCTTAAAAGGGCCTACGAGGCCCTAAACATACTTTGAGAGTGGTTAGGGACTAGACTGGGTACTTTAGAAGGATTCGGGAAAACTTAGGAAAATTTTCCAAGAAACATAGTCACATGTCTGTGTGGGCACAGGGACACGCCCGTGTCCTCAGGCTGTGTAACTCTCTGACTATGACATCAGTAAATAAAATTTAACCACACGGCCAAGCCACACACTCGTGTGATAAGTCGTGTCATCCACACGGCTGAGACACATGACCTTGCCTTGTCTCTATCCATATGGCTAACACTTAGGCTGTTTTCCAAGCCTTTTGTTACCATTAATCCCTCACATCTTTACACACATCAAAGTTATACATCATGGCATCATTTTAATGATTTAGCATACTTCACTAAGGTGTATTCTTAACTTTAGCATGCTATCGTTCACAAGTTTCACATACTCCTATAATATCAAGTCTAGACACAATAATCCATATTTATTGACCTTGTCAAGTGACCTTATTTAAAACATTAAGCATTCATGTTCAATCATCATCGTCTTATTTCTATACCATACAATTACTTCATGGCTATAACCATTTTGATTGGTTATGAAGCATTTATCATACACACATGTCTTAACACCAATCATGCATGTCCCATAAGCATAAACACATTATCGCATCACAAGCATTAGAACTTATCATGGATAACTAGGCTTACAAGCCACAATAATTATAAGCTACATCTCATGGCTATATACAATGAATCGATATAAGCCAATACATTTGGATAATCATAACAACATCTATCATAAAAACTAAGTCCCTATACATGCCACTTACTTAAAGGTGCTTAATACACATATGCCAATACTCCAAAGGTGATGGCTTGATAGTGTGATGCTGCCTCCGACGATCTCCAACCCTGAGCTAACCTGACAACACAAAAGAATGAAAAGGAGGGAGTAAGCTTTACGCTTAGTAAGTCCATATGAAAATAATAAGCAATATACCAACATGCTTCTCAAGATAATACAACCATAATTATACTTTTACTTATATTCTGGTCATGCTATTTTCTCGAGTCATAGTTACCAATTTATTTAAATCTGGATATAAGGAAATCAAAATTAAGATTCTCTAATTTTCCCTAAAACTAGTCTCACATATCTTCTTACCATAAAATTTTCAGAATTTTTGGTTTAACCAATAAGTACAGTTTATTCTTTAAATTTACCCCTGTTCTACTATTTGACAGCTTTGACCTTTCTTCACTAAAATTTATTTATCCCTTAGTACGGGATTCGGATAATGTTCTCGTATGTTTCCCTTGAAAATATACTCATTAAGGATTTAGTCATGTGAATTCTAACCCATAATTATTTTTTTACAATTTCTAGTGATTTTCCTAAGTCAGAACAGGGGATTTCGAACTCATTCTGACTCTGTCTCACAAAAATTCAAATATCTCATAATATGAAATTCTTTTGCTTACAAAGTTTCCTTTATATGAAACTATACTCAATAAGATTTAATTTCATATTTAATTCAACCTCTAATTCGATTTCCACCATTTTTGGTGGATTTTCAAATTCGGACGACTGCTGCTGTCCAAAACTATTTTAGTGCAATATAATGATCACTATCATAAGATCATTTTCAACTAATCATGAACTCACCATTTCATGGATCCCATACTCGATTACACAATAGAGCTTAATATGAACGTCGTTAATTCTCATGGCATACTTAATCATACAAGTTAGTCACATAACAATACATGATAATAATGGTCTTAGATGAGTTCATCATTACAAGCATTCCAATTCCATTTCTCATATTAATCCCGTTGAATTTCTCGGGTTTTTGATGGATATTCCATAGTATACTTATAGCATACAAAATCATTTATCATCAATTCATGTTAGTGACCTTTTCAACGAACGCATTCCCGTGAACCTCAATCCTTACGGCAGGATTACCAGTCCAGGCTAAATCCCCTGCAACGACAATTACTCTAATGAGCTCGGATTTGAATTACCAGTCCAAGCTAAATTCAGATCCTAGTTCGGATTACCCGTCAGGGCTAAAAACATTTAAAACACATATTCTTCAGGAGGCTAGATCACATAAGGAACACCCGTCCGGGCTAGATCCTTTTTACCGTCAATTCCTTTTTAGGAAAATCCATCGGACATCCTTTTCATTCAACCGGGACTTTTAGTCATCTTTTCATCATTGCATTCATATAACATGAATTATTATACTATGAATATCTAAAATTCATCACATCAAAGAGCATAAATTTTAAATATTAAAAAGTATACATTCGAGACACGAACTTACTTGTCGAATCATCGTCGGTTACAACTGTGTCGCAATTCATACAACTCACGTAATAGTAATTTAACATTCATCACATTTTCCACATCATATTCATCATCCATAAAATCTTCAAATATATTAAATCATACACTTTATGCCATAATAATAGAGAATTACAATTCAAGCATGATATTGCATTATTATTATTATACGAGCTTACCTCAAATGCAATTACGGCCAACTATTCCATTTTAATCCATAATCTCAAACTTTCCCGATTTAAGCCTGAATCTCAGTTTTCTTTATGTAACAATTCAAAAATAGCTCATTTATCATTCACATTATTCAAATAGACCCAAAAATCATACTTTTACAAATTTACATTTTTACCCCAACACTTTCACTTATTTACACTTTTGCCCCTAGGCTCATAAAATGATTTTTATTTAATTTCCTTACATTTTAAGCCTAGCCGAATCATTTTCATAACTATAGCAGCCCACAATTTCCACTACAACAAAATTTTATGACAAATTTTATAACTTTTACGATTTAGTCCTTTTAAGCATTTTCACCGAAAATCACTTAGCAAAATCGTTTATTTAACACCCAACATTCATTTTCTACCATTAGACATCAAAAAACATGCATATCACTCATGGGTAAATTTTTAAACACGAACCCTAACTCAAAATAATGGTAGAAATAGGTATATCGAGTTACCGGGACTTTAAAAATGTAAAGAACATTAAAAATGGGGCTAGGATACACTTACTATGGAGCTTGGAAGCTTGAAAACCCTAACCATGGCTTCCTCCTTGCTACATTCGGCCAAACAAGAAGATGGACAAGGGTTTTTGGCTTTTATTTTGTCTTTTAGTCCATTTAATTACCAATTTATCAAAATGCCCTTTTTACTCATCCTTAAAATTTTACCCTTCCATGTCCATTTTTGTCCAACAAATTATCCAATGGTCTAATTACCATTTAACGACCTCCAATTTTTAATTTCATAATAATTAGACACTTCTAACATGTAGAACTCAACTTTTGTACTTTTTACAATTTAGTCCTTTTGACTAAATTGAGTGCCCAAACGTCAAAATTTTCGAACGAGATTTTCACGATATAATTGCGTGAAATTTTAGACCATAAAATATAATAAAAATAAACTTTCTTACGTCGAATTTGTGGTCCCGAAACCACTGTTCCGACTAGGCCCTAATTCGGGATGTTACATATATAATACATAAAAAATACTAAAAACATCAAAATAAATATTTCCCAACAAATTGAAAATAAATTTTAAAAAATATGTATACTTAAATAACACTAAGATAGATGCAACTTAACAAGCAAATGCCTCTAAAATAATAAAAAAATTGACAAATGTCATTAAAATAATAACAAAATTAACAATAAAATAAGTTTTATACAATATGCAAACAATAACAACAAAATAACAGGAACATAATAGTAAAATGGTAGCAAAATAGGGAGAAAACAATAAGAAAATAATATTAAAAAAATAGATTTTTTTCCTTTAGTGAATTCAGGCTGGGCCCGGGCAAAAAATGTCTTACTCGAGGCCTGGCCCGCCTTATTTTTTTGTCCAAGCCTATTTTCAGGCCTATATTTTTACCCAAATCCTTCCACATTTCGGGCGGACCTTCGGGCCAGGCCTGGTGGCTTGACCCATGAACAAGTCTACTAGAAATGGAAACAGTGCGAATTTTCGCCTATCTTGACCCCGACCTGGCTTAATACATAATAATAAAAACTACCCCAAACTCGACCCTAAAATTTAACAAGCCCCAACCCAATTTCACCTGAATTTTCTATTTTTTATTTTCGCTTTTAAACTCCAATTTTTAGCAAATAATTAATATTAACATATTTTAATTTACGATTTCCATTTGGTTGCAATCAATTCTACCTCTTAATACCTATTTTTATCTCTTCCATATTTTCTACTTTCCCCAACTGTTTGGCAATATTCACATGGAAGTCTTGATGATTGTTGATGGATCTCAATTTCTTTTATGTAATCAAACTATTGCCTAGTTTTTTTTTTAATGAAATTAAATAAAGCACAAGAAAATAAGTAGAGCACTAGGTGTAGCACATTGGTGTCCATTACAATAACAACTGTCAACAAGCATAAAAAAGATTCAATTCTATAAAAACAACTAAATGCTCACTTATACAACAAAATCAAACATCATATGCACACTAGTGTCTAAAAAATAGATTTGAATTAGTACCCCACACAAATTGCTCGAAACTCTCTAGGGCACTTTATCTGGCCATCACTCCTGCACATTGAACTCAACAACTTGAAGACAACAAGGCATAATAGCTATCAAGTACACAAGAAAATCATAGACACCAACTTCATATCATATTAGGCCAAAGACATACCAAAAACCATAGACACACCAACCCAGACAAACTAACACTCTAATTACTACATAAATTGAGAGTTAACACCCCAATTAACAAAATCCAGATGGAAGTTATTATTACCAACTTGTGTCTACTATAGAACTGAGAGTTAACATCCATATGCAGACTGAAATCTGCAAGACTTCCATAAGCATTAATCATCTTTATCCTCCCTCGTGCCTAGGTACATTAGGTGGTGGATACTCGCCATTCGCTTCAAACAAAGAAGGTAAAAGTGTAGGATAATTTGTTGGATCCTTGCCCAATTCTTTCACAATTTGACAAAGAGACTCATGAATTCTCTTCTCATTTGCTATGCGACGATCATCTTAAATCTCTATCCTCTTTGTCAATTTTTGCACTATAACTCCCCGAATTTTATTAGATTTGGATTGATAAATTATGATAAATAATTTGATTTAGTTTGGTGGTTAAGTGCTTTAAATGTTTGCTTTAGGTCTTGAGTTCAATTCCTTCGTTTTGGATTTTCCCTATTAATTTTAAATTATGTCCAACTTGAGTCTTAGGGCTTATCTTTTGATTTCATAATTTGTTCTCAAGGATGAGTTTACTGGTTTAATGGTAAGGCTTTAGCTTACCCTTAGGTCTTGTGTTTGAATCCTATTGTGCACATGTGTGGAATACTTTTTCGTTTCTGGCTATTTGTTAGAAGTTGAGTTCAATTTGAATTCTATAAAATTTGGTGGTTAGGATAACACCAAAATATTTTACCTTGTTTTTGTTAAAAATTATTAAGTCCCTAATTTTCCTCCCAAACTTTAACAATCAAACATTCTCACTCTCTTCACGTTTTCTTCTTTTTCCTCTTCATGTTTTTTTTTCTACTCTTTTTCTTCCCCTCTTATTTTTTTTCCAAATTCCTCTTTTGTTACACTGAAAGCTATCTTTTTCCATTGGATTATGCTATTTAATCTATCTTCTTTCATTCTTCATTGTTGATTTATGACGGGTTCGGTAAGTGTATAAATTATTTTGAAGCTTTGTTAAGTTAAGTGAAGTTTTTGCTAAATTTCTTTTGTGATTAATGTCAGAATTGTTGGTCCTTGTGCTCTTAGGAGATAATCGTGCGGTGCTTAACGATCCCTTGATAAATTAAGAATGGTTTAGGTTGCTGCCAATTTCATGGTAAGTGGGATTATGTCAGATTTGAGGATTCATGTATTGAGTTTTGATTATTAAATTTAAAGTTTCGATGTTGTTAGTTGCTTGTTAATCGATGCAAATTAATGTCGTATGTAGGATTCAGAGTGCACTATTGTGTGGTTGGTCAAAAATATCATCAGGTGTGTGAATCTAACCTGAAAACTCAATTAGAACTTAGAGAAACCTAAAAAGCAGTGGTTGTTTCGAAACTGCTTTGCATCACATAGCTACCACACAGTCGTGTGCACCATGCGAGTGTGTGGTTAGCCGTGTGGAGCACACAAGCATTATAGCGCCCCAAATTTTTCTTAAATTTGGATTGTTAAAGTGTGTTAAAAAAAATATGGTTTAGTGGATAGGTGTTGTGTTTGAGTGCATGAGGTTCTAGGTTCGAGTCCTTTTCCTTGAATTTTGTTAAATTTGACTCAATCCCTATCCTTTATTATTCAGCTTAAATCTTATTTCCGTACAAGTTATGATAGAATGAGCCTATTGATTAAGTGGTAAGGTATTAGTTTGCCCTTTGATCCTGTGTTCGAATCCTTATGTTTGCAAAGTGGGTTGAGTTAGATTGGAATTGTAAAAATCTAGTGGGTTTAGGATTTGTTTAAATTATTATTATTATTTTATTAAAATGATCAAAATCCCTAAATTCACTCACCAAACAAACAGTCCATACCCTTACTTTCTTTCATGTTTGTTTTTCCTCTTTGTGCTTTTGTTTTTCTTTCTTCTCCATTTGAGTTTTCTTTTCTTTTTTTTAATTCTTGATTACTATCATCTTATTTTCTTCTATGTTCGTGCGTGATTTTCTCTCTTCAATCATAGTTCAAGCATGGCGTAAGTTTCGTCAAATTATTTTTCTATTATTTTAGTTTTAATTCATTCTTGAACAAGATTTGAGTTATTGGTATGAATTCTTGTTCTACATTATGTTAAGTGTTCTCATGGTTTTTGCTTAGGTGAAGGGTGTTCTTGTGAAGTTAGTGCTCATGTGCTTATTTTGGGAATGTTTTTTTTAGGAGAAATGGTGGAATTTGGGTTAATTTGTGTTTGTTAATTGATTCATTTTGGTGCCGTATGTAGGATTTGGAGTGCATTATTGTGTGGTTTATCAAAACTATCACCAGGTGTGTGAAACTAACTTGAAATCTTAACTGAAACATGGAAAAAATCCAAAAACAGGGGCTATTTTTAGAACTGCCCAGTGTCACATGGTCATGTGAAAGGCCGTGTCACATACCTTGTGCACCACACGACCGTGTGGTTAGCTGTGTGGAGCATACAATCATGTGTGATTACATGGCCTAAATAGGTAGGCCGTGTGGACCACATGGACTGGCTTATTGGGCCATGTGGGCCACACAACCATTTGGGCCCTTTTTGTTTAATTTGATAGCCCGATCAGGGGCTGATAATGAGACTCGAAAACCACGGGCCTTTTGTAGGTTTTTAAAAATGTAAAATTTGGTATGTTACACATGAGTATGATTAGAAAGCATGATAAGTTGGCTTCGTTTAGTATAAGCTATGTGATATGTCATGCTTTATAAATTATATGTTTCGGTATGCATGCCATACAAATTATGAGATATGTACGTATGTTATATGTTGTTGCATATGCAATTGGGATGGGTTTTGATACGATAGAGGAAAGGTTTTCTAGCAATTTTACTGCAAATTCTGGCAATTAAATTGCAAATTTCTGTTTGACAGTTTAGCTGCACATATATGTGTGGCATACCGCCATGTACCAGTGTGATTGGATGGATGGACTCTTATAGTCCTAATTGGTGTGATTGGTTGGACAAAGATGGTGTGTAACAGATGGGGGTAGGATTTGCTCTGTTATGCTATATGTTCTGAATATATGAAAAATTTTGATATGAAAATTGTATATGTG
This sequence comes from Gossypium longicalyx, assembly GCA_025698465.1. Taxonomy (NCBI): domain Eukaryota; kingdom Viridiplantae; phylum Streptophyta; class Magnoliopsida; order Malvales; family Malvaceae; genus Gossypium; species Gossypium longicalyx. The sequence goes on from CM047007.1 coordinate 22,651,647, forward strand.
AACTCTATAAGTAAAATTTTGTATGTGGGACAAGTCACACACTGGGCTTCTAGCTCACTCGTTTGTTTTGTTTCATTTCAAGTGATACTCAAATTTAGGATTGGTGGTGAATCTGGAGCTCAGTTTAGACATTTTTGTTTTTAAGTATGTTTTGATAAAATTTTGGACTTTATGGACTTTCAGATTTTTAATTTGTTTTGGGACGTTAATTTTTGGTTTTGGTATTTATTTCATTAACGTACTATTTATAAACCACATTTTATTTAAGACGACATGTCTAATGGGATTTTATGATTTTCAATTTTAAGAATTTTTAAGGCATTTTTCCATTGGAAGGTTTTGAAATTAGATACGATGTTTTACATGTCAATTGGTAAGCAAATGTGATTGTTTTAATAAAATCAATAAAATTAATAAAATCAATAAAACAAGGTTTCGACAAAGTTCTCTCATACGATCTTCTGAACACTAATGTTTTTTTTAAATAACTTTATTACTCTTGAATTAAAACTAAGTTTTCATGTAAATTAATCGATAATGTTTTACGTGACGATGTAGCTTTCACAATCTGACTGGAACGTCTAGGCCGAGTTTGGGGTGTTATAGGCATGTGTGATTACAAAGGCTAATTAGGTAGCTCGTGCAATTATGCAGGCTGATCAAGTAGGTCGTGTGGGCCAGACAGGCACGTGGGCCCATTTTGCTCTATTTGTAGGCCTTATTTGGGGCTGATTAGTATACTATGAAATCAGATTTATGGCATTATGTAAGCTTTTAAAATCATAAATTCAGTATGTTATGTGTTTGTATGCTTAGGAAGCATGATAAGTAGGATTAATTTTGTGTAAGCTATATGATATGATATGATCTGTGAAAAGACATTTAGGTATACATGCCATACATTTCATGTGATATGAATATATGTTTTTTTGATTATGCATGTGCATCGGGGTGGGCTTTGATTTATGATGGAGGAAGTGTATTCTGGCAGTATTTCTGCAAATTCTAGTGGTTAAACCACAATATCTGTCTGACAGCTTAGCTGTACCTTTATGAGTGACATACCATCACGTACCGGTGTGTTGGATGGATGGACTCCTGTAGTCCTAATTAGTGTGGTTAGTTGGACGGAGTTAGTGTGTAGCGGATGGGGGTAGGATTTGTTCTGATATGATATATGTTTCTAAATATATATGAAATTCTGTTCTGATAATCGCATAATTGCATAATTGCATATTATAAGTAAAATTTTATATGTAGGCCAAGTCAAATTAGGCTTCTAGCTCACTCGTTTGTTTTGATACTTTTTAGGTGATCCTCAGACTTAGGATTTGGTGGCAATTCCAGAGCTAGGTTTAGACATTTTAAACTTTAAGTATGTTTTAGGTTTGTTATGGACTTTACGAACTTTTAGACTTTTTAATTTGTTTTTGGGATACTTATTTTGGCATCTGTTTTTATTTTGCAAACATAATGCTTTAATTGGTATTTCTAACAAGACGACATAACCAATGAAAATCATGATTCTCAAAATTAAGAACTCTATGTTATTTTTTCACTGTAGGAGTTTTGACATCAATAAAATTTTGTGTTACAATATTAACTAGTTAAAGCAAATGGTTTATTTTTAAATATTTAATAAAACAAGTTTTCATCAAAACGCGCTATCGCACGAATTTATGGATACTTATTTTTTTTGTTAAATTAATTAATTTTATTTACTCTCGATTTAAACTTAAGTTTTCACGAAAATAAACAGATAATGTTTTATGTTTCGATGTAACTTTCATAATCCGATCGTAATGTCTAGGCTGGGTTTGGGGTGTTACATGCACTGCATCTATGAGTGATGACGCATTTACCTTCTTAGAGGTACTTGATGACTTTGAAGATGAAGCTAGAAGAACTTATTGTAATGATGAAGGTTGAGATACGTCTAATGGTTCATTAGCTTAAATCTAAGAACCAACAATGTTACTGGTTTACCCAAAACTGTCATAATAAGACTTGTCAATTGGGTTGCTCGATGAACTCACAACCTCATTACGCCATTGGGGGACACCAGCTTGAAAGCATAACTCCGTAATGAGGCAAGATATACAAATTTTCTAGCTAGGCTTGGAATGACTGAAGATTTGATTGTTAAGAAACTATCCAATGTCAATCTTGTGACTCAACAAAATGCTAAAAAGGAGTAGATAAATAGGATGTTATGGTTCACTATGTTGCTTTTAGGGAATAATATGATGATGAATGAATCTTAACCATGTCTTAGCTTCTTAAGAAAGATTGGTGGAGCAGATGGTGTCATTTCCACGAGGAAAAACCACTCCACAACCTTGAAGCACATTATAAACCATGTCTATATTCATCCTAGAATTAACAAACTCAATATATTCACAAGTTTGAACTATTGGAAGTTCCTGATACACCCTAATAATTTTGGGATCAAAACACAATTTCTTTCCTCTCACCATAAAATTATTGTTTTTGGCTTTTGGAAGATTATTATAGAATCACATACAATTGGAAAGAAATAAATATCACGAGTATAAAAAAAAGTTTGTCATTTCCTCTCAGTAATCAAATTGATATAATCCTTTACATCATATTTTTCTTTCTCATCAACAAAGACAGATTCTAATGACATACTAAGCTCAGAATGAACTTTTGGTTTAAATAAATTTTCAAACTTTTTCTTAGCCATGTTTGAAAAAGACTTCTCAAAGCTAACAAATGCCCTCTTTCTTTTCCCATTTGCCATCTAAAAAAACTAAACAAAAAAATGGTATTACACCTATTCGTTACCTTAAGAGATTAATAAAATGGAAGTTGTAAATTAAGATTTATATATATATATAAATATGGCTTTAGTGATACCCAAATATGGAAATTTTGAAATACATTAAATTATAACTTGAAATATTTTTCCATCGGTCTGACCGATATGATTTGATGGGTCAAAACAAACCTCATCAATTAAAATTATATATACTCTTCAATAACATTGTTTGGAAAGAGTTTTTGAATAATTTTTAAAGCTTGGAACAAATCATGATAATTCAAAACATGACTTAGATACATTAAATAGATTCTTTTAAGTTGCATGAACAAAACATTTCCTAGTCATCCTATAAAATGCAATTGCTTCATGATCCTAAAGTCACGATTCACAAAATTTATTGGGGTTGTTAAATATAATTTAAAAAGAGGAATACAATAAAGATATTTGCGGTTCAAGTTTCATTTGCTATCACTCTGGGTTTAACAAGAGTGGTTGTGGTGGAAAGGAAAAATATAGAAATGTAGGAATACGTTGAACTATAACTTAAAACATACATCCCATGGGCCTGACCAGTACAACATTAGTGGGTCGAAACAACCCTCATCAATTAGAATTATATATACTCTTAGTTGACATTATTTAAAAATATGTTTTGACTTATTTTTAAAGCTTAGAACAAATCAAGATTAATCAAAATGTGACAGATAGATTAATTAGATTCTTTTAAGTGGCACGAACAAAACATTCCCTAGTAAACTTACAAAACATGGTTGCTTCAAGATCCCGAAGGCACGATTCACAAAACTTATCACGATTTTTAAATATGATGTAAGAAAAGGAATACACAATAGATTTTTTGCGATTCAAGTATCGTTTGCCATCACACAGGGTTTAACAAGAGTTGTTTCTGTTGAAATGAAAAATATAAAATTTTTTGAATGCGTTGAACTATAACTTGAAATATTCCTTCCATAGGCCTGGCTGGTATAACATCGGTGGGTCGAAACAAACTTCATCAATTAGAATTATATATACTCTTTGCTAGTAGTACTCAAAAATTTTTTTTTGGATTATTTTAAAATCTTGGAATGAATCACAATGAATCAAAACATGACATATATACATTAGTTAGATTGTTTTAAATGGCATGAACAAAACATTTCTTAGTCAAATTACAAAACATTATTACTTCAAGATCTTTAAAGCATGATTTGAAAAACTTATCAAGGTTGTTAAATATGATGCAAAAAATGGAATACAATATAGATTTCTGTGATCAAGTGTCAGTTTCCATCACTCGAGGTTTAACAAGAGTTGTTGTGGTTGAAATAGTAACTCACCCATTTAGTACCCTGGCAGAATTGTTGCTTTAGTGGTATGACACTTGTTTGTTACCTTGAGATTAATAAAATGGAAGGCATAAATTAAGATAAATATAAATGTGCCTTTAGTGATACCAAAATATAGAAATTTTGGAATACATTGGACTATAGCTCAAAATATTCCTTTCATGGGCCTTACTTGTTGATAACTCTTGAAAAAAGTTATATTTCAGACTTCTAAACCGAAATATTTGCTTATAATTAAGAAAATATGTTTGCATTTTAGACTTATTATTAGAGCATTGCATACTAAAACTTGGATTGTGTTTCAATTATACATTTATGTTACTTTTAATTGCTGGAAAGAGGTTTGGTAGTCTTTGATCGTAAGTGCAGGTTGGATGAAAGAAAAGAGAAGCAGGAAAAGAGGACAGAGGATGTGAAACATTGCCATAGAAAATGGTGAGATAGATTGCCAATAGAAATGCCATGAAAATTGCAGGAATATGACACAACACTCACTTTACGTCACTCTCAGCTAACTGCACGTGTACAAGATAAATCACCCTAAAAAGAGGAGTAAAAAAGGTGTGCTGAGAGGTACGGATCTACCTTATAAAAGGAGGAGAGAGAAGAGAAGAAAAAACACATACGGATTGTGAGGAGAAAAAAGAAAAAGAAAGAGAGCAGTTACTCTCTTTGTAACAAAATCCAGTGGAGTAATTCAGAAGAGAAGAAGAAAAGAGTAGCTAAAGAAGGGGGATCACAGACGCGAAGAAAGGGAAGAGAAATCTGCCCTAGGTTTTGTATATAATCTGGATAAGGAGTTAGAGTGCAAAAGAACTTCCTGCAGTTCTGCCTTTGTTCTATTTTCTTGGTGTTGAATTCTGTGATTTGTAGAACTTGAAATATGTTGATGAATAATTTTGTTTTGGAATTCATTGCCCAACCCATGATCTATTTGGGTAAATATTGAATTAACTGTAGTACCCATGATATGCTTCTGATTAAATTTACTGTTTCATTCGATCTTTGTTTATTTGGAATGCATGCAAGCTCTAGACATAGTTGATTGCATGTTATGGACTTAGATGGATTTGAGTCTGGACGGATTAAATACATTAGATCATTAATCGATTGATACAGGTTAATACTCGAAAGAATATTTGCAACGCTCTAGACATAGAAGACACGATCTGTACAGGTATAGAACGATAGTTAGATTATCATTTGTGAGTCATAATTTTTCCATGGCATTATTATGTTATGAAAATATTCCCTGAGTAATTCCAACCCTTATCATTCAATAGTAGAAACACTCTTTACTTGTTCCTTGTGAATTGCCACGACATTTGAATTGTTTGATAATTTTTTAATTATAATTGATATTATTAGTTCCTTCATTAATTCCCTTCACAAATTTATACTTTATTCCTTGTACACAATTTCATTCTTTAAATCATTAGTAATACTTACCAATTCAAATAAACTTTTGATCCCTGTAAAGATGGTTCTTACTTATCATTATAGTACTTAAATCGATGTGTACACTTGCACATTTGCATTATTTACACGCAACAAGTTTTTGGTGTCGTTACCGGGGATCGACAATTTTGGTGAAAATTTGGTTTGTTATTATCTACTTAATTTCTTTTAAGTTTAGTTTAATTAGTTATTTTGATTTTTCTTTCTTAGGTCTGTGCTAGTGCATGTATAGAAATATTCGGAGAATACTAAGTACTGTTTTGATCTAGAGATTGATAGAACTTTAAGGTGAATGAGAAAAGAGTTGTGAGAAATGGAAAGAATCAGAAATGACTAGGTTAGAGAGGAGCCACTAAATCAAGAAAGAAGGGATGTTGATCTTCCTCGAATCATAGATGAAAGAGACCGACCCATTAGAGAACAAGTCGTGCCAATCTTGGATGAATTAAATCCATGAATTTTTAGGCCACATTTTTAGGCTCAACATTTCTAATTGAAGCCAGTCATGTTTTAAATGCTGCAAACAGTAGGGCAATTTAGTGGATTGCTTACTGAGGATTCGAGGTTACATTTATGACTTTTTTGGAAGTCTGCGATTCATTCAGACAGCAAGGTGTTCTTAAGGATGCCTTGCGACTGAAGTTATTCCCTTACTCATTGCGTGATCATGCTAGAGTATGGTTAAATGCATTACCATCAGGTACAGTGGCATCATGGAATGAATTGTGTCAGAGGTTTCTGTTAAGATATAATCCTCCTAACATGAATGCTAAGTTGAGGAATGACATTACATCGTTTAGACAATCAGAGGATGAAACATCATATGAAGCATGAAAGTGATTTAAAGAGCTACAGAGAAAATGCCTAAGGCATGGTTTCTAGCATTGGACACAGATGAAAATGTTCTACAATGGATTGAATGCTCATACAAGAATGGTTGTCGATGCATCTACCAATGGGACTTTACTTGATAAATCATATGATGAAGCTTATGAAATTCTGGAAAGGATAGCAAATAACGATTATCAATACTTTACTACCAGAGTAGGAATCAAAAAAATGAGTTACAAAAGTAATGGAGCTTGATGCAATTACATCTCTAAAAAATCAAGTATCATCTTTAACAAACATGATTAAAACACTGAAAAGACCATCTGCAGTGCAGGAAACGAAAGCAGCAGAGTTAGTGTAACACCTCTAACCTGTCTCTATTGTCAGATTGGGGTTACAGAGCATTACCATGCAAATCAGAATAATAAATTTGTTTAATATTAATTAAAAAAATCATTACAACATTATCAAACATATACATTTGGGCCTTAAATCGGGCCCTTGAGGCCCTAAAAATAGTTTGGGATCAATCTGGGACTATTTTGAAACAATTCAAAAACTTTAGGAAAAGGTTAAAAATTTTGAAAACAGGGGTCACACGGTTGTGTGACATAGCCCAGACCGTGTAGTGCTCGAACAATGGGACACATGGCTTTATCCCAGCCCATTTCTTAAACTGTGTAACCCAATGAGTTAGGTCACAAGGCCGTGCCGCAGGCTGTGTAACTCTCAGACTTGTGACACACAGCAGTGTCGTAGGCCGTGTAACTTACTAACTTAATACACATGAACGTATCTTAGGCCAGTAAGACTCACACCTAAAATAATAAATGACACACGATGTATAGCCAGGCTGTGTGTGTCACACGGCTGTGTGAAAGCCCATGTGCTCAATAATTTGACCTTATAAACAAGCCATTTCAAGACCAAAACATATTCAATCATCCACTCCATTTGTGCTTACATTCAATAGACCTAAACATCTATCAAACACATCTAAACATACCAATTCAAACAACTTATTTCATCTAACCAATATGGCATTCAAAGGCACAACATTTATACCAAAACAACTTCAATCAAACAAGGCTATAATGCCACATATCAAGCACAAAACATAGTCAATTTAGCTTCCTAATGGCATCAATTATAACTATTCAGTTTTCATAATAAACATACCAAAAGGACCAAAAGACTTAAACTTGCCTAACCATTATAAGTCTAATATGCAAAATACATACACCAAAGTCATATTTATACCAAAATGTTCATTACCATATTCAAATACATTCATTATAAAAAGGTCCTATACATGCCATTTATAACCTTGGCCAAAATAACTCAAAAACTACTAAAATGATTGCTGGATAGTGTGATAGATCTCCGACAAGCCTCTAACCGATTGAGCTTCTGATAATCTATGAAATAGAGGAGAATAACTACATAAGCTACTAGTTCTTAGTAAGCTCGTATAAACTCAAACATAACTTACCTTCTTAAGCTCAATTTAGAAAATATGCATAGCATCATTACCATGCTCATAATCTTAATACAATCCTAAAAGCATCATCAAATTTACAAGTTAGTAACTTCATACATAATACATATAAGTTCAACCATATAATAAGTAAATTTCCATATACATCCCATCCATTACATGATCACTTAGTTCCCTTCAATTCATTTGCATTCATCAAATTTACATTTCATAGGATTATGAAAAATTATCCATTTGAATACATACCTTGCCATTTATCTTACTTACTCATTGAACCATCTAGAATTACATTGGATACCCGGGAATGCTCATACATAGTGTGTCTTTCCATATAACCGTAACCTTTCCTTTTCAATAGTGCTCACACGAGCTGTGGGACAGAATGTTAGCTACACAATGCTACTCACACGAGCTGTGGACCTCAGCAATCGATAGGATATTCAAGACCAACACCTGAAACATGAAATCCCTAATGACATGTTATTTGTATCCTAAGAATTCTTAAGGTTCAGACGAGATTATTTATCCATCAATTACTCAAAATGCCGATGTATTTATATATTCAAGTCAATTTGTAACCAATATAGTTTAATAGATAATCAATCAAACTATCATTAATAAGATTATAATTTATACAAACTTACCTCGATAATTATAGTCGCAAAAGTAGATTATAATTCAATTAAATCATACCAACAACTTAATATAAAAAATTCTAGCTTATAACCCATCTTATTATAAAATTACAAAATTACCCCTAATGTTTTAATATTTTTATAATTTAGTCCTTAATCCCAAAACTTGAGTTTCAACCACTTTTAATGGAAACCCATATTAGTCAATTTTTTCTTATACCTATATCAACCCTCATTTTTCCTCATTTTACAAAATATACATGAAACTTACTATTTAAATAAATTAATCCTTAAACCTTAAATTCACTAAAAATCCTTTAACAAAACATGTTCATTTGACATCTAACTTTAATTATCTATCAATTAACATAAAAAATTCATCAATTTCATTCATAGGATATCCTTCAACCTTTAACAGTTTTACAAATTTACCCCCTAGCTAGCTAGATTAAGCTAGTACGAGTTCAAAAACACAAAAATCATCAAGAACAAGTGAGAATTACCTACCATGCAGAGCAAAATCTCCTAACCGAACCAAAACCTAACAATGGTGTTTTTCTCCCTTTAATTTTCGGTGACAGCACAAAAAAGATGACAACTCCTTTTTTTCTTTGTTTATTTTGTTTAAATTTTAATTTACCATTTTATCCTTTATTATTTTAACTAACAAGTAATAAACATGAATCCATAAATGTCAACTAACATTAGATATGACATAATTGTTAATTAAGTCCATTAACTTTCATTTCCAAAGCCACTTAGTCCATTTAATTAATAGAATCCATCTTTAGCACCTTTTTCAATTTAGTCCTTTTTACCTAATTAACCATTTAAACCTCAAAATTTCATTAAAAAATTTAAAATAACCTTAAAATAGCTCTATAGACATTAAATAAATATTAAAATATTTACTCACTTGTCGAAATTGTGGTCCCGAAACCACTATTTTTGACATCATTAAAAATGGGCTGTTACAGTTAGCCTATATTTATTGTGGAGAAGATCATGTCTTTGATGAATGCCTCTCAAATCCAGCCTCAGTTTATTACATGGGGAATTTTATTCGCAACAACAACAACAACCCATACTCCAACACATACAATCCAGGGTGGAAAGAACATCCTAATTTCAATTGGAGTAATCCATAAGGGAGATACCAATAATGCCATTCGATAAAATGCTGCGAGTGTACCACCTGGGTACAATCAATCATTGCCACGGCAAAATGCTCAGCAAAATTCAGCTTCATGTTCTTCATCTATGGAAGCTTTATTAAAATAGTATATGGCCAAAGATGATGCTATCATTTAGATCCAGGTTACTACTTTAAGAGCCTTGGAAAACCAAGTAGGGCAAATTGTCACTGTATTGAATTCTAGACAGCAAGGAGAATTTGTAACATCCCGTTTTTAGTTAAATCGGAATAGTGGTTTCAGGACCACAAATCTGAAGTCAAAATATTTATTTTATTATTATTTTAATGTTTACATCATGATAGCATGTATGTGTGAAAATTTTGTGAAGTAATTTTATCGTTTAAATTATCAATTTGAGAAAAAGGTCTTAATCGCGTTAACTGCAAAACTTGGATTCTAATAGCTAAAGGTGTCAAATACTATAGAACCTTAAAGTTATGGTCCTTATGTTGTAATTGAACCGTTATATTGGTGAGTGGACATATATGGACATTAAATGAATGTTTTAAATGGTTTACATTAAGGTTATTTTTGTAATTTAGTTATTAAAGTAAAATTAAATGAAACAAAAATAAAAATATGGTTCATTCATCTTCTCCACCACCAAAATTAGAAGAAAGAAATGTCCATGAAGGCTTTCTAGGGTTCGTCTATTATATTCCTTGATTGTAAGTCCATTTTTGCTAGGTTTTTAATGATTTCTATGTTTTTGTGATTGTTGCATCTAGTACTAGCTAGCCTAGGGACTATTTTGCAAAATTGTTAAAGATTTAACATGTTTCCATTGTTGAATGTTTGAGTAATTTGATGATTGATGATAGATTTGGAAGGTTTAATGTTAGATTAATAGTTTTTGTAAAGTAATTTTTGACAAAAATGTCAAAAAGGGGTTAAATTGAAAAAATGTGAAATGTAGTGGTTAAAAGTGTGAATAAATGAAAATTATCGGCTGATAGGGGCATTATGGTAATTTTTCTAGCATGGTTTAGTCTTGAATTTCATTAATTTATGATTTTGTGAAATAAGGACTAAATTATAAAAAACGTGAAATCTGTGGGGCAAAAGTGTAAATGTGTTTTAAAGTGTATTTTGGACTAAATTGAATGAATAGATGATTGAATAAGTTAATTTTGAATATAATTAGATCAAGAAAAGTGGAATACGGACTTGGATCGGGGAAAAGATAAAGTTATCAACTAATCGACTCGATTCGCTGTTTTAGCATCCGAGGTAAGTTCGTATGTATTAAGCATTGTAATAATTATGCTTTAGTGCCTTGATATTGCATAAATTATATATACAGGACTACAAATATGTTCGATGACAAATCGATTATTTGAGACACTTAATGTGCGATACGACATAGCTTCGGCTATATATGGCACTTAGTGTGCGATTCAACATAGCTTCGGCTATATATGGCACTTAGTGTGTGATTTGAGATAGCTTCAGCTATGTATGACACTTAGTGTGTGAGATATTGAGTATGGAACTTAGTGTGCGAGATATTGAGTATGGCACTTAGTGTGCGAGACATTGAGTATTCAGCGGCATTCCGTGTATGTATCAACTTGTTATGGATTGGTATAGGTATGTACATGTATATTATGAGCTTAAAATCGAAGAAGTTACAAAGTTTGTATATAAGCTTATAAGTAAGCAGTTGAAAGGTTTGTTAGTAATCTTAAAGTACATGATAATATGTTTAGATTGATGAATGTTGTATTTGTAATTAGTTAAGTTTATATCATACGAGCTTACTAAGCTATGAAGCTTACTTTGTGTTATTTTTATATGTTTTATAGTGAATCAAGGCTAGCTCAGATCTGGAAGTTGTCAAGATTATCATCACACTATCAAACATCTAAGTTGGTACTTTTGGATTATACATATTTGGCATATGGCATGTGTAGGCTAGATGTGGTATTTTGGTTGTGAATATAGCCATGAGATTTGGCTCATAAATTGTATATGTTTTGGTTTGTATATATGGCCATGAGTGATGGTTTATTTTGGTATGTTTGGTATGAATGTGGTTATGGTTTTATAGTTTCTCAAATGGTTAATTAATTTGTGGAGTATAAAATACTTGAGAAATGCCTTAATGAGGTATGATTTTAGATGTTTTGTGGTTATTTATAAGGAAGTTATGTGAGTGTGAATTATGGTAAATGAACTATATAGATTGATATTGTTTTGGCATGTATTTAGCTAAGTAAATGGTAGGGATTTGAGATTTGGAATAGATAAAATTATAATCGTATGAATTGTGCATTTGGTTGATGATTTTGATTGTCTAATTGTATGATGAAATGGTACCATTTTGGTTGTTTAAGTGAACATGAATAAGGGTGGCAAATTGGCCTTACCAATGACCTATTTTTGTCCACATGGGCAGAGACACGGGCGTGTGTCTCAGCCATATGTGACACACGATCATGTTACACAGCCGCATGTCCTTTGGTGATGAAATTGAAATGAAGTCAGTATGCTCCACACGGTCTCACACACGGGCGTGTAACCGGCTGTGTGGTACAAGTCAGTATACCCCCTAATTGGCACACGATCTAGCACACGGGCGTGTGACTTGGCCGTGTTGCATAAGTCAGTATACCCTATAGGTTTGGCACGACCTAGTACACTACCTGGTACACGAGCGTGTGTGGCCACTTCGAAGGGTACACGGGCTAGACACACGGACGTGTGGTTGGCCGTGTGACCCAAGTAAGTATCTATGCCCTGTTTTTACAAGGCCAGAGACACGGGCGTGTCTGGAGCCGTGTGAGGCACACGGCGTATTCACATGGGCGCGTGACCTCTGTATGATTGAAATTTTTCTAAGTTTCCAAAATTTTCATATGTTATCAGTTTAGTCCCGAACCACTTCTAAAGCATGTTTAAGGCCTCGTAGGCCCTTATAAGAGACAAAGTGATTGTGTTGAATGATTTATGAAAATATATGATATATGTTGTGAATTGATTGGTAATACCTTGTAACCCTACTCCGGTGACGAATATAGGTTAGGGGTGTTACAGCATTGTCGAGTGATACTAAGAGTTCTCGATCTCAAGGGAAAGAACAATGCAAAACCATTACACTTCGAAGTGGAACTCAACTACCAGGAGTTTTGAATGACACCATGCTTGAAGAAGGAAGTTCAACTGTTGCAAATGCAAAGATTCCAGAAGCAATAGGGGAACAAGCTACAAAGAAAAAGAGTTACCAAAAAAATGCTGAAACAAATGCTACATGTATTGTTGATACAAATTCCATGACAAAATAGTTTAGGCAAATAGAAGGAAGACCATCGCCACCTTTTGTGTAGCAATTCCAAAAATCTAAGCAAGATGTTCAATTTAGGAAATTTCTATATTAATATACCATTGGTGGAAGCACTGGAAAAAATGCCTAACTATGTGAAGTTTATGAAAAAATTCCTCAAAGAAAAGAAGGTTAAGAGAATTTGAGACTGTTGCTCTCACTGAAGGGTGCACAACAATGCTTCAAAACAAATTACCACCAAAACTAAAGGATATAGTGAGTTTTACTATACCTTGCTCTATTGGTAATTAGTATCTAGGCAAAGCACTATGTGATTTGGGTGCAAGTATAAATCTAATGTCTATGTCTGTTTTCAGGAAACTTGGAATAAGAAAGGAAAGACCCACAACTGTCACATTGCAGTTAGCTAATAGATCTTTTGCACATCCAGAAGGTAAAATCGAAGACATGCTGATAAAAGTTGACAATTTTATTTTCCTAGCAAATTTTATCATTTTGGAATGTGAGGCTAATATAGAGGTCCCAATTATACTTGGGGGACCTTTCTTAGCCATGGTTAGAACATTAATTGATGTCCAAAAGGGTGAATTAACTATGCGAGTTAATGAGAAACTGTTAACTTTTAATGTCTTTGATGCTATGAAGTGTGCAGATACTGATGAATAATGGCATGCTATTGAAATCATTGATACAATAGTACAAGAAAAATTTGAAGATTTAAAATGATGCAGATGTATATGAGTTAATTGATACAGGCATGATTGTAGATCTTGATAAATTTATGGAAGTTCAACAAATTGGAGATGGACCAAGGAGTAGTGTTGAACCACTAAATCTGTTCGACTGTTCTTTTACACCTCCTTGACCATCAATAGAAGATCCTCCCAAACTAGAATTAAATCCTTTTTTAGTGCACTTGAAGTATGCATATCTAGGAGATAACAACACCTTGCTAGTAGTCATCTCTACTGAGTTAACACCAAAACAAGAGGGTCAATTATTAGAAGTCTTGAGGAAATCTAAGAAAGCTTTGGGATGGTCAATTGTAGATATCAAAGGAATCAATCCAACAATTTGCATGCACAAGATAATATTAGAGGATTGTCATAGCAAGTCTATTGAGCAACAAAGGAGACTGAATCCTATCATGAAAGAAGTGGTAAAGAATGAGATCATCAAATGGCTGGGTGCTGGAATCATCTACCCAATTTCTGATAGCTCCTGGGTGAGCCCTGTGTAGTGTGTACCTAAGAAAAAAGGTGTCACTGTGGTCACCAACGGTAACAATAAACTTATTCCCACTCGTACTGTCACGGGATGGAGGGTTTGTATGGATTATCAGAAGATCAACAAAGCCACCACGAATGACCATTTCCCTTTGGCTTTTATCGATCAAATGTTGGATAGACTAGCAAGAAAAGCCTTTTATTTTTTTGGATGGATATTTGGGGTACAATTAAATTGCCACAGTGCCTATTGATCAGGAGAAGACTACATTTACTTGTTCGTATGGAACTTTTGTGTTTCGAAGGATTCCATTTGGGTTATGCAATGCCCCTACAACTTTTCAGCATTGCATGATGACTATATTTTTAGACATGGTATAATAAATAAATTATTATTTATAAAATAATTTTGTTAAAAAAAGAAGATTGAATATGGTTTAAATCTTGTTTGTAGATTTAAAAATATTTTATTTAAAAATTATTATTTTAATAAATAATTTATTTGCAATTAAGAAAATTAGTTATAACCCTAAATCTCACATTTGAAACCCAAACTAGGAAATTCAAAATCTTCTATTAATTTTAATCAACTCAAATTCACTTTCTTAAGGTTATGTTTATTTGACGTAAAAATTTTAACGAAAAATATTTTCAATCTTTTTTGATACTTGTTTCATGTAAAATAGGATGGTCAACGTAAAAAAAACTTTCGGTTAGCCTAAAATTATCTCCTTATTCCCGTAAAATGTTTTGTTCAGTAAGACATTTTCCAAACTGATAATGCTCTATTTACCAAAATGTCTTCAAACATTTTCTAGTCGACATTAGTTACAGATTAACATAAAACATATAACACTATCAATAATCAATCAATTCATATTCAATTATCAATTTATACAAAATTTGCAATTTATTCAATTTAGTCCCTAAAACCTAGACTAACATAACTTTTAATTTAAAGCTTCAAATTGATTTTTGATTTCATTCTATTATTTTTATAGTCAGTTTTACATTCTATTTAGTTTATTCTCTAATGTAAGAAACTACCAATTAAGTTTTACAATTTAGTCCTTTCTCACATCTAAACTTAAGATCTATCAATTTAACACCTAAAAATTTAGGAAATCAACAATGAAAACTTTCTAAAACTTCAAAATTTTTACAAATTGGTACATGAACCAGCTAAATTAAGCTTCCACGACCTCAAATCTATAAAAATTACAAGAAAATAACCAATGTAGTAGCCCGTTTTTAGACAAATCGAAACAGTGGTTTTGGAACCCAAAATCTGAGGTCAAAATATTTATTTTATTATTCTTTTAATTTTTATAGCATGACAATATGTTTGTGTGAAAATTTCGTTTAGAAATTGTATCGTTTGAATGCTTAATTCGGTAAAAAGTACTAAATCGCGTAAAGTGTAAAAGTGGAGTGCTATTAGATAAAAATGTTTAATAGCTATAGAACCTTAAAGTTAAGTTATTTTGTTGCAATTAGACCATTAATAGCATGAGTGGACATATATGGATATAGATTAAGGTGTTTTATATGATTTTTTATAAGGTTAATATAGTAATTCATTAAATAAAGGTTAAATAATTAAAACAAAAGACAAAAAATTTCATTCTTCTTTCTTCCAATCAAAATTAAGAAAGAAAAGAAGCCATGAATGAGATATGAAGGTTCGGCTAATGCATGCTTCAATTGTAAGTGATTTTTGACTCGATTTTTAATGATTTTTATGTTTTTGAGTTCGTTGTAGCTCAGTCTATCCAGCCCATACCTTCGATTTCAAAACTGCTAACCTTTGTGAGAGTTTCCATTGATGTATGTACGTGTTCTTTGATGTTTGATGATGAAATATGAATATTTGTTATGAATTATACAAGTTTTGTTAAGTGATTTTTGAGAAAAATGTAAAATAGGAATTAAATTGAGAAATGTGTAAATTGTGTGGTAGAAATATGAAATAAATGAAAAATATGACTTGATAGGGGTATAATGGCAATTGAGCTAGCGTGGTTAGTCTTAAATTTCATGAATTTGTGATTTTGTGTAATAAGGACTAAATCATAAAAATGTGAAAGTTTAGGGGCTAATGTGTAAAATAGCTTAAATGCATACTTTGGATTGGATTGAATAAATAGAGGAATAAATAAGCTGATTTTGACTTACTTATAGATCAAGAAAAGAGGAATTTGGACTTAGATCAGGGAAAAAGCAAAGTAATTAAATAGTCGGTCTGTTTCGTCATTTTCGTACACGAGGTAAGTTCGTATTGTAACAGCCCATTTTAGGGTCAAGTCGAATAGTGATTTTGGGACCACAAATCCAAAGTAGAAATATTTATTTTATTGTTCTTTTAAGGTCTACAGTATGATTGAATGATTGTGTGAAAATTTCGTTAAGAAATTTTATCGATAGAGTGTCCAATTTGACTAATAGGCCTAAAATGCAATAGGTGTAAAATGTGTGTTCTAGAAGCTAGAGATGTCTAATTGCTATGAAATTTTAAATTGGAGGTCCTTAAATGGTAATTAGATCATTATACTTTAAGTTGGACAAAAATGGACGTGGATGGATAAAATTTCAAAGTTTTAAGTGAGGGGCATTTTGGTCATTTGGTAAATAAAGACAAAATAAACAAATAAAAAGATGTCAACTTCTCAAATTAGTCCCCCTATGGCCGAAATTCACAAGGGTGTCCATATCTAGGGTTTGTTCTTCTTCCAAGCTCGATTGTAAGTTCGTTCTTGCCCCGTTTTTAATGCTCTTTACATTTTTGAAGTCGTTGTAACCCTATCTATCTATTTCTACCACTAATTTAAGAAATAATCAAAGTTTAAATTTTTACCCATGATAGATATTTGTGTATTTTGATGCCAAATGGTAGAAAATATATGTTTGGTGTTAGATAAACAACATTTACTAGGTGATAAATGTCAGAAATGACTTATTTGTAAAAGTTATAAAATGAGTAGTAAAAATGTGATTAAATGGAAATTTGGGCTGGTATGAG
Source organism: Gossypium longicalyx (assembly GCA_025698465.1). NCBI lineage: Eukaryota > Viridiplantae > Streptophyta > Magnoliopsida > Malvales > Malvaceae > Gossypium > Gossypium longicalyx. The sequence goes on from CM047007.1 coordinate 22,668,927, forward strand.
TATGAAAATGGTTTGGCTAGGCTTGGGTTTTGAAGAAATCGAATACATTTCATTTTAGGAGACTAGGGACTAAAATGTAAAAAGTTGAAAAGTTAGGGGAAAAATGTAAATTTTCCATAATATAATTTTTGGGCTAAATTGAATAATGTGAGTATTAAATTTGTTATTATAGATCAAGAAAAATGAGGATTGGACCTAGATCGGGGGAATAACAAAGTGTTTGATGATTAGGTCCAATTCTACTATTTTGTACCGAGGTAAGTTCATATGTAAATAACGTATTGTTATATTTATGTTTTAAATGCTTTAATATTGTATGAATTGTGATTGACTCTTTGGATGTATTCGAAAAAGTTTTGACAAGCGAGGAATCCCGGTTGAACCTTAGGATTAGAATAGGATACGAGTGACATGTCACTAGGAACCCTTATGTATATGCAATTATGTAATCCGAGTGCTGGTCTCATACATCCTACCAGTGGCTGGGTAGTCCGGCATGTGTTACAGATACCTGACAGCTTGTGCGAGCAGGACTGAGTAGTTACGTCCTGACTGACAACTTGTGTGAGCAGACCTGTGAATAGCTCGAAAACGGGGCTATATGTATTATGAGATGTGAGGTAGCTTTGGCTACATATATGGCACTTATGTGCAAGATTTTCGAGTATCCGTTAATATTCCAAGTGTTCAACGGGAATTTCAAAGTTGTGAAAGACTATGGTTATGTTGCGAGTTGGTACAGGTATGTACGTAAAACTCATACGTAATGAGCTCGATATGTGATGAATCCCTTGGTAAGGTTGTGATTAAGTAAGTTATGACCATAAGATTTTAATAACAATTATACTAATTTCCATCATGTAAATTGTATGTTAAATGTGTGGTTATGATGGTTATTATTTGCATAGGAACATACTAAGCTTTATAGCTTACCCCCTTCCTTTCTTTTGTCTTATAATGTCACCAAGCTAGCTCGGGGATCGGAGATTGTCCGAGAGCCACTCACACTATCAACTATTATTTTGGTACCAATGATTTCAACATTTTGAGTTATGGCATGTATAGGGGACTTGATCATTTTTGTAACACCTTTAACCCGTATCCGTTGCGGAATAGGGCTAAAGATGTTACCAGATAATCTCGAAACATTTAGCTTTCATTACTCAATCATAATAGCATCATAAGTTATTCATCAATACAAAGTCCCTTAGCTAGGTTAATGAGACCATAAACATACTTTAGAAAGGGTGCGAGACTAAACTGAGCACATACAAAATTTTCCAAACTTAAACATTTTTCTAAGTTATAAAGGTCACACGCCCATGTGAACAGGCCATGTGCCTTGCACGGCTTTAGACATGCCCATGTGTCTAAATCGTGGCAAAACAAGGTATACATACTGACTTAACCACACAGCCATAAGACATGCCTGTGTACCTTGGCCTTGGTCGAAACTAACTTGGGTCACACAGTCGACCACACACTCGTGTGCCAAGGCTGTGTACCATACACGACCACCAGACACGCCCGTGTGTCTAGGCCGTGCTCGAGATGACTTGAATAGCTAAAACACAACAGACACATGGTCAAGAAACACGCCCGTGTGCTCGACCGTGTGGGGTGAAATTAGGCTTGGTTTAAGCCACATTTCCCACCTATCTCAAGCACACCAAATCTACAACATTTTTGCATCATTTGCATACATTTATAGGCAACCAATTCAATCATAATCCATGCCATTCAAATACTATCCAATTCACTACTTACTTTCATAACCAAAACATACCTAGTAAATGTACTAAAATCACCACAACTTACATAAGTTTCCAATACATAAACTCATCATCTTATCACCTATTTCATACCACAAAACTTACCAATTAAACATCCGGTACTTAAATCATCACATGAACATTACAAACATCACATTTCTTACTTGTCAAACATACCAATTAGGCCAACTTAAGAGGCCATACATACCAATATTTACAAGCCAAGTCTCATGGCTAATATTCACATCACAAAACATACCAAAATGAAATTAGTCTATACATGTCATCTACCATATATATACAACTCTCAAAATGGTACAAAAATAGATGTTCAATAGTGTGATTGATGTCGCTGAGATCCCCGGATCTGAGCTAGCTTTATAACACTGTAAAATAGAGTACATTTCACACAATAAGCTTTGAAGCTTAGTAAGTTCGTACTAAATATAATCAACATTTTATTTAATACAAAACATCATCTAATAGACACTTAGTAGTTCATAATTCATCTATCAGTTCTATTCTATCTCATATAACATGTTCATACGAATTTATCCAGCTTTATACACATAGTATCATCTACCATATAGGTAAAGAACATACCTGAACTTTCCCGTATAATTTCATTTCATTCTCACCTCTCGTTCAAATACATTAGTTCATTCGAAAGTCTCTCCATGCTTAAAGAATTCGTACACTTAGTGCATCAGTGATTTGCCGAAGCTAGAGCGATTCTGCACACTTAGTGCCATCTCAAATAACTGAAGCTATTTTGGTATCCCACACTTAGTGCCTCATATAGCCGAAGCTATTACAACTCGCACACTTAGTGCCATTTGTAGCCAAAGTTATTTCAAACTACACACTTAGTGCCGAACATAGTCGATTGATCATCGTTTTCAAACCATAACCAAACATATATACAACTCATGCATTACCAAAGCATTAAAACATAAATTGTTACATTATTTATCTCGTATGAACTTACCTCGTACTCAAAATTGACGATTTGAATCGTTTACTCGATTATCTTTGACTTCCCTCGATCTAAATCTGAGTTCCTCTTTTCTTGATCTATATGTATTCAAAATTAACCCTTTTATTCAAAACTTCATTCAATTCAATCCATATACACATATTTAGGGCATTTTACAAATTAACCCTCACATTTTTACATTTTAACACTTTAATCCCTAATTCATAAAATCACAAATTACTCAAAATTTCCTTATTCAAGTGCCTAGCTGAATTTTACCCTAGTTCATATAAGCATATACATTTCATTTACTTCACATTTTAGTCCCTCAATTTCTTATTTTCACAAATTAGTCCCTAATATACATTTTTACTCAAAATCACTTTACAAAACATGTATATCAAGCACTAAGCTTTCATAATTCATCATTTAACATCACAAAACTCATGAATCCATCAATGGCATCTCATTAAATTATCAACAATTTCTTGAATTTAAGCATGGGCTAGCTAGAACACTTAACAACGATCACAAAATGTAGAAATCATCAAAAACTGAGCTCAAAACATACCTTAATCTTGTAGTCAAAGTGTCGAAACCCTAAACTCTATTTCTTCTTATTTTTATTTTGGTTTTTCGACAATATGAGATGATAATGGCTTTGTTTCATGTTTTGTTTTAATTAAATCAACATTATTTAGCCATTTACCATTTTAACCCTTATTTATAACATTAAAATTCCACTATCCTATGTCCATCTATGTCTATATATGAATTCAATGGTCCATTTACAACATAAGGACCTCACATTTAAAAAGACACAAGAATTCTGCACTTAATCAAATAGAATGCCACTTTTGCATTTTCTACGATTAAGTCATTTTTTTCAAATTAACCATTTAAATGATAAAATTATCACACCAAACTTTCACACATATCTAATCTCATGTCATAAACATACAAAATAATATTAAAATAAAATTTTGACCTTGAATTTGTGGTCTTGAAACCACTATTTCGACTAGGGTCTAAATCGGCTGTTACAACTCTCCCTCTTAGGGATTTTCGTCCCTGAAAATTTTACCTGCAAATAGGTTTGGATATTGCTTTCTCATAGCATCCTCCGGTTCCCATGTAGCTTTTTCAACCTCGTGTTGATGCCACAATAGTTTCACTAATGTAATTTTCTTATTTCTCAACTCTTTAACCTCGCGAGCTAAGATGCGGATCGGTTCTTCTTCATAAGACATATCAGGCTGAATTTCAACCTCAGTCGGGAAAATAACATGCGAATGATCTGATCTGTATCTTCGTAGCATCAATACATGAAATACACTGTAGATCTTTTCCAATTCTAGTGGCAACAACAATCTATAAGTAACCGGCCAGATACGCTTAGTAATCTCATACGACCCGATGAACCTCAAACTCAGCTTCCCTTTTTTTACCAAATCGAAGTACTTTCTTCCACGGGGACACTTTTAGAAAGACTTTGTCACCAATCTCAAATTCAATATCTTTTCATTTTAAATCTGCATATGATTTTTAACGATCCTCAGCTCCCTTCAGACTATCTCGTATTACTTTTACTTTTTGTTCAGTCTCTCTGATGAAATCGATCCCATGTATCTTATTTTCACTGAGTTCGGTCCAATACAATGGTGTATGACATTTACGACCATAAAAAGCCTCGTAAGGTGTCATTTTGATACTCGATTGAAAGCTATTATTATACGCAAATTCAATCAATGATAAGTATCGTTCCCACGTACCTTCAAACTCAAGAATACAACATCGCAACATGTCCGATGTGTTTGCGGATGAAAGTATCTGAATAATCCTTTCAGATTGACCATCTGTTTGCGGATGAAAAGCAGTACTAAAGTGTAGCTTTGTACCTAGTGCATCTTGCAATTTCTTCCAGAAACGCAATGTAAATCTCAGATCTCTATCTGAAACAATAGAAATAGGTACTCCGTGCAATCTCACAATTTCAGAGATGTACAACTTAATAAGCTTTTCAAGCGAGTAATCTGTGCGAACCAGAACAAAATAAGCCGATTTAGTCAATCTATCCATAATAACCCAGATTGTATCTTTCTTGCTTGGTGTCAACGGTAAACTGGATGCAAAATCCATCGTGACTCTGTCCCATTTCTACTCAGGTATCATGATCGGCTGAAGCAATCCAGAAGGTACCTGATACTTGGCTTTTACTTGCTAACAGACTAAACATTTCAAAATAAAGTCAGAAATGTCTCGTTTCATACCATGCCACCAGTAAAGCTGTTTCAGATCATTATACATTTTCGTACTACCTGGGTGCACAGATAAACAACTATTGTGAGCTTCGTTCAAAATCATCTGGATCAACTTTGAATTTCTCGGAACACAAATTCGATCTCGAAATTTCAAGCAATCATCATTATCAACTCAGAATTCAGAATCAGAATTCAAATCACACTGAGCTCGTTTTGCTAACAATTCATTGTCAAATTTTTGAGCATTAACAATCCGCTGTAAAAACAAAGGTCTCACTTTCAATTTCGCAAAAACTGAACCATCATCAGACAAAGTTAAATGAGCATTCATAGCACGTAATGCAAAGAATGATTTTTAACTCAAAGCATTAGCTACAACATTTACTTTTCCCGGATGATAGTCAATTACCAACTCGTAATCTTTTAATAGTTCTAATCATCTTCGTTGTCACAAATTCAAACCTTTTTTAGTCATCAGGTATTTCAAACTCTTGTGATCTGAGTAAACATGACATTTCTTGCCAAACAGTTAATGACGCCAAATTTTCAAAGCAAATACAATCGCAGCTAACTCAAGGTCATACATCGGATAGTTCTTTTCATGCGGCTTCAACTATCTCGAGGTATAAGTTCTGAATGTGCCTTCCTGAATCAAAATACAACCCAGTCCATTGAACGAATTATCACTATAGATTACAAATTCTTTACCCTATTCTGGCTGAACTAACACTGGAGCTTTAGTCAATAAAACTTTCAGCTGATTAAAAATTTTTGGCACTTTTTAGACCATTCAAATTTCACATCCTTCTGAAGTAGTTTCGTCAATGGAGTTGCAATCATCGAAAAGCCTTTTACAAATTTTCAATAATAACCAGCAAGTCTAAGGAAACTACGGACTTCAGAAATATTTTTCGTAAGCTTCCAATCCAAAACGTCGAAATCTTACTCGGATCAACTCGAATACCAGATGCTGATACAATATGGCCCAGAAAACCAACTTCACATAATCAAAATTCACATTTGCTAAACTTCGCATACAATTGCTTATTTCACAAAGTCTGTAGCACTATTCTTATATGTTTAGCATGCTCAGTTTCATCACACGAATAAATCAAAATTTCATCAATGAATACAACAACAAATCGATCTAAATACGGTTTGAAAATTCTGTTCATCAAATCCATAAAAACAGCAGGTGCATTCGTTAATCCGAAAGGCATAACTAGAAACTCATAGTGTCTATACCTCGTTCTGAATGCAGTTTTTGGAATATCTGAATCGTTCTCAACTGATAGTATCCCGATCTCAAATCTATCTCGTTCTGAATGCAGTTTTTGGAATATCTGAATCGTTCTCAACTGATAGTATCCGATCTCAAATCTATCTTTGAAAACACAGTAGCTCCTTTCAAATGATCAAACAAATCATCTATCCACGGTAAATGATATTTGTTCTTGACAGTCACTTTATTCAACTAACGATAATCAATGCACATTTTTATTGTACTATCTTTCTTTTTCACAAATAAAACAGGTGTACCTTAGGGAGAATAACTCGGTCTAGCAAAACCTCTATCCGTCAATTCTTGCAACTGAGCTTTCAACTCTTTTAACTCTGTCGGGGCCATTCTATACGGAGCTATCAAAATTGGAGTAGTTCCTGGCATTAATTCAATACCAAATTCAACCTCTTGGATCAGTGGTAAACCCGGTAACTCATGAAGAAACACATCTAGATATTCATAAACAACTGGTACTGAATCAATATTCTTTTCAATCACTTTTGTGTCAAGTATAAAGGCTAAATAAGCTTCGTAACCTTTCTCACATATTTCTGAGCTAGCATTACTAAAACCATTACCGGCAATCCATTCAAACCATCTGATTCAATTTGGATAATCTCATTACTCTGACATCTCAAATCAATCATCTTTCATTTACAATTCACAACCGCATCATGCAACGTTAGCCAATCCATACCCAGGATTTAGTCAAACTCGTCAAATGGAACAACATCAAATCAGCCAGAAAATAATTACCCCGTATCATCAATGGACAATTCTTGCACACTTTATCAACCATAACACACTTGCCTAAGGGGTTCGATACTCTAATAACAAATTCAGTAGACTCTACATGCAAAGTCTTACTGTTCACTAAATTTTTGCATACATACAAATGAGTAGACCCGGGATCTATCAATGCAATAACTTTAGTATCATAGAGAGTAAAAGTACCAAAAATAACATCTGGAGATGACGCTTCTTCGTGTGCTCGAATAGCGTAGGCTCGTACAGGTGCTCTAGCATTAGATCTTGCTGCAGTGTCTCGCGTCACACCTCTACCACCACTCATATTTCCAGTATTTCTCGGTGGTCTACCTTTAGCTGCAGTGTTACTCGGCCTCGTGTTCTGACCATTATCCTTTTGAACAAGCTCTGGACAATCTTTTATAAAGTGATCTCGTGAACCACAACTGTAACAGGCTCGATTATTACTCTTTCCCCAGTCTCCAAAATGCCGTCTTCCACATTGTTGACACTCATGCTTAACATCTTTTATGTTGCCAACACTCGATACCGATGTGGCTTGAGCTTTAGGATTAGTGTATTGCATCCCGCGATCTCTATTCTGATATCCCATTGAATTTGTCGATCGATTAAAATAATCTCTTGATTTCTTCGATTAGGAATGATAAGATTTATTCACCGATCTCTTTCTTGAATCTCTCGCCTCTGCATCAACTTTTCTCTTTTCTTTACTGAGGTCCTCGACTTTACAAGCCCTCTCACCGACTAACAACTTTATATCTTCGTTCAATCCATCAACAAATCTTTTGCACATAATCTCTTTAGTAGACACGTATTCCTGAGCATACTTGACCAAACGTATGAATTCTCTTTCGTATTCTGTTACAGTTATCCAGCCTTGTTTCAATTCCAGAAACTCTTCTGATCAAGGAATCTCTAGCTTATGTATTTCTTCCGAAACTCATTCTGAAAGAATTTCCAGGTAACTCGTTCTCTAGGAACCACCGATGTCAACGTTTTCCACCAATGATATGCGTTATCTCTAAGCAAAGATACTACGTATTTAATACATTCTTCTAGAGTACAAGACAACTCATTAAGTACTCGGATAGTGTTTTCAAGCCAAAACTCGGCCCTCTCGACATCATCTTCAACCGTAGCCCCAAACTCTTCAACCCCGTGTTTTTGAATCTTATCAATAGGTGGCTTACTCAATCGAATCGGATCTAGTACTTGTGGCACAATCGGAACTTGGTGAGAAACAGGTGGGGGTAGAGGTTGTTGAGCAGTCGAATTCATTCGTACGAATTCCGTAAACCACTCAATCATCATTTGGAAGAAGGCTTGCTTAGCCTCTCCTCCCTGACTACTAGATATCGGCCTTGATTCGGCCGGCGCTGTCCCTTAGGCGGGAGCAAGTGCATTGCTCTCAACATCATCAGTTATCACTCTTTCAGGATCCATTTGCTATATGAAAAACATATTTTAACTGTCAGGAATCATCACACTATCGTAATTCATATATATGGCATGTATAGCTAGACTCTCACACGCTACGTTAGTTCTAGAATCGACTAAACCATAGCTCTGATACGAATCAACTGTAACACCCCTAACCCGTATCTGTCGCCGGAATAGGGCTAAAGATGTTACCGGACAATCTCAAAATATTTAGCATTCATTACTCAATCATAATAGCATCATAAGTCATTCATCAATACAAAGTCCCTTACCTAGGTTAACGAGACCATAAACATGCTTTAGAAAGGGGCGGGACTAAACCGAGCACATACAAATTTTTCTAAACTTAAACATTTTTCTAAGTTATAAAGGTCACACGCCCGTGTGAACAGGCCGTGTGCCTCACACGGATTTAGACACGCCTGTGTGTCTAAACCGTGGCAAAACAGGGTATACATACTGACTTAACCACACGGCCATAAGACACACTCGTGTACCTTGGCCGTGGTCGAAACTGACTTGGGTCACACGATCGACCACATGCCTGTGTGTCTAACCCGTGTACCCTTCGAAATGGCCACACACGCCCATGTGCCAAGGCTGCGTGCCTCACACGACCACCAGACACGCCCGTGTGTTTAGGTCGTGCTCGAGACTGACTTGAATAGCTAAAACAAAACAGACACACGGTCAAGACACACGCTCGTGTGCTCGACCGTGTGAGGTGAAATTAGGCTTGGTTTAAGACACATTTCCCACCTATCTCAAGCATACCAAATCCACAACATTTTTGCATCATTTTCATACATTTATAGGCAACCAATTCAATCATATTCCATGCCATTCAAATACTATCCAATTCATGACTTACTTTCATAATCCAAACATACCTAATCAATGTACTAAAATCACCACAACTTACATAAGATTCCAATACATAAACTCATCATCTTATCACCTATTTCATACCACAAAACTTTCCAATTAAAATCCCATATCTAAACTATCACATGAACATTATAAACATTACATTTCTTACTTATCAAACATACCAATTAGGCGACCATAATAGGCCATACATACCAATATTTACAAGCCAAGTCTCATGGCTAATATTCACATAACAAAACATACCAAAATGACACTAGCCTATATATGTCATATACCATATATATACAACTCTCAAAATGGTACCAAAATAGATGTTTGATAGTGTGATTGATGTCGCTGACGATCCCCGAATCCGAGCTAGCTTTATAACACTATAAAACAGAGTACATCTCACACAGTAAGCTTTGAAGCTTAGTAAGTTCGTACTAACTATATTCAACATTTTATTTAATACAAAACATTATCTAATAGGCACTTAGTAGTTCATAATTCATCTATCAATTCTATTCTATCTCATATAACATGTTCATACGAATTTATCCAGCTTCATACACATAGTATCATCTACCACATAGGTATCGACCATACCTGAACTTTCCCGTATAATTTCATTTCATTTCATTCTCACCTCTCGTTCAAATACATTAGTTCATTCGAAAGTCTCTCCATGCTTAAAGAATTCGCACACTTAGTGCATCAGTGACTTGTCAAAGCTAGAGCGATTCTGCACACTTAGTGCCATCTCAAATAACCAAAGCTATTTCGATATCGCACACTTAGTGCCTCATATAGCCGAAGCTATTCCAACTCGCACACTTAATGCCATTTATAGCCAAAGTTATTTCTAACCGCACACTTAGTGCCGAACATAGTCGATTTATCAGCGTTTTCAAACCATAACCAAACATATATACAATTCATGCATTATCAAATCATTAAAACATAAATTGTTACATCATTTATCTCGTACGAACTTACCTCGTACTCGGAATTGACGATTTCAATCGTTTACTTGATTATCTTTGACTTCCCTCGATCTAAATCTGAGTTCCTTTTTTCTTGATCTATATGTATTCAAAATTAACTCTTTTATTCAACAATTCATTCAATTCAATCCATATACACATATTTAGGGTATTTTACAAATTAACCCTCACATTTTCACATTTTAACACTTTAATCCCTAATTATTAAAATCACAAATTACTCAAAATTTCCTTATACAAGTGCCTAGCCGAATTTTACCCTAGTTCATATAAGCCCACATATTTTATTTATTTCACATTTTAGTCCCTCAATTTTTTATTTTCACAAATTAGTCCCTAATATACATTTTTACTCAAAATCACTTTACAAAACATATTTATCAAGCACTAAGCTTTCATAATTCATCATTTAACATCACAAAAATCATGAATCCATCAATGGCATCTCATTAAATTATCAAAAATTTCTTGAATTTAAGCATGGGCTAGCTAGAACACTTAACAACGATTACAAAAATGTAGAAATCATCAAAAATCGAGCTCAAAACATACTTTAATCTTGTAGTCAAAGTGCTGAAATGCTAAGCTCTATTTCTTCTTATTTTTCTTTTGGTTTTTCGACAATATGAGATGATAATGGCTTTGTTTCATGTTTTGTTTTAATTAAATCAACATTATTTAGCCATTTACCATTTTAACGCTTATTCATAACATTAAAATTCCACTATCCCATGTCCATCTATGTCTATTTATAAATTCGATGGTCCATTTACAACATAAGGACCTCACATTTAAACAGACACAACAATTCGACACTTAATCAAATAGAATGCCACTTTTGCATTTTCTACGATTAAGTCATTTTTTTTTCAAACTAACCATTTAAACGATAAAATTATCACACCAAACTTTCACACATATCTAATATCATGTCATAAACACACAAAATAATGTTAAAATAATTTTTTGACCTCAAATTTGTGGTCTTGAAACCACTATTCTTACTAGGGTCTGAACCGGGCTATTACAATTTTGTTATGTGTCATAATTGATTTGGCCAAATGTGTTGGCTTATATTCGTTGAAAGTTCATTTTGTATAAGGCCATTTGAAATTGGCTACTATTAGTATAAGAAATTTATATGATGATGCCTTTCATGGATGTGAGATTTTACTTGATTTGAGTTGATAAGTATGTGATGTTTGTGTATGATAAATGGTAGCATGTTAATGATGTGTTGATGCCTTGGTTGTGGCTAAATTGGTTATATGTAAATGCTTGGGTTGGTGCTATGTTTTTTTGTGTAGGAGTGTGCATCAAAGGGTGGCACAATGGCTTGGTAAATAGCCTAATTTTTGTCCACATGGGTAGGCACACAGGCTTGTTTCTTGACCGTATGTGACACACGGCTTGCCCCACAGGCATGTGCTTAGGTCGTGTATCCCCTGCACCTTAATTTTGAGAAATAGAATGCTCAGAATTGAGTACACGGGTAGAAACACAAGCGTGTGTCTCAACCGTGTAGATGACACGACCTCAGGCACGAGCGTGTGTCCTGGGCGTGTAAAGTCTACACCTATTTTTGTGAAAATTAATTTTCCACACGGCCTAGCACACGGGCATGTGACTTGGCCATATGTTCTCATTTTGGTCATGAGTTACAAGTTAGAGAGTTACACGGGGTCGGGATACGGGCGTGTGTGACCATAAGGCCTGCCCACACGGGCGTGTCCCATATCTACATGGGTGTTTGACCTCTGTTTAGTGAAAATTTTTTCTAAGTCTTGTAAAAATTTTCTAAAGTTCTCGGTTTAGTCTCGAACTGCCTCAACACATGTTTTGGGCATCGTAGGCTCGTATTAGGGACTTTAGGATTAAATGCAGAAAGTTTTAATTTGGATGAAAATTTATGCCTCGAAAATGTATGTTTGCTTGTGTTTAAGTCGCGTACCCTATTCCAGCGTTGAATATGGGTAAGGGGTGTTACATGTTTCCTCCGAGGCTATTATGTGTAAAAGGTTCGATGATGGGCTGAATGAGGACATCTGACTGTTAGTTGGAATTTTGGAACTAAAAGAATTTGTTGTATTGGTTGAACAAGCTTGTAAAGCTGAAGAGCTAAGCAAAGAGAAAAGAAAGGCCGAGAGTGAGGCTAGAGATAAAAGAAAAAGGCCAATGAGCAAGTCATTTCAATCTTAGTCAAAGAAATCTAGAGAAATGAATTCTCGTTCGAACGTATTTATTGGGTATTCGTACAGAGACCGCGGGAAGAAATATTTGAGTTTTAAATCTCAAGCTACTTTAATGGCAAGTGTGGGTAATGTTAGGTCTAACAGACCCGAATGTCAGCATTATGGAAGAAAACATCCCGGCAAGTGTAGGATGAATGACCGAGCTTGCTTCAAGTGTGGTTCTCGAGAGCATTTCATTCGGGATTGCCCTGAGATGGCTGAGAAAGAACAATTTTTGAGTGTAAGGTCGAGTAATACTGCTAATAGGGGTAGGCCACCGAGAAATACCAGGAATGAAACTTGCAGTAAAGGTCTAACAAAAGATACAGCCATTAGATCTAAGGCCAGAGCACCTGCTAGAGCTTATGCCATTCGTGGTCGTAAGGATGCGTCATCTCCCGATGTGATCACTGGTACATTTTCTCTTTATGATACTAATATTATTGCATTAATTGATCCTGGATTGACTTATTCTTATGTTTGTATAAATTTGGTATCTAGTAAGAGTTTGCTTGTTGAGTCTACTGAATTTATGATTAAAGAATCAAAACCCTTAGGCAAATATGTGCTAGTTGATAAAGTTTACAAGAATTGTCCTGTGATGATTCGAAGTCGCTGTTTTTCAGTCGACTTAATATTGTTGCCATTTGATGAATTTGATTTTATTTTTTGTATGGACTGGTTGACATTGCATGATGCCATAGTAAATTGCAGACAGAAAACTATTAAATTGAAATGTGAAAATGGTAAGGTTCTTTGGGTTGAAATCGACAAATCAAATGAATTACCTATTGTGATTTCATCTATATCTGCTCAGAATTATAGAAGGAATGATTGTGAAGCTTACCTTGCTTATGTGTTGAATACAAAGATGTCTGAATTGAAAATTGAATCAGTGCCAATAGTTTGTGAATATCTGGATGTGTTCCCGGAAGAGTTGCCAGAATTACCATTGGTCAGAGAAGTGGAGTTTGCTATTGATTTAGTACCTAGGACTTTATCGATATCGATTGATCCGTATAGGATGGCTCCGACTGAATTGAAGGAATTGAAAGCTCAGTTGCGAGTTGATAGATAAGGGTTTTACGAGATCGAGTTTTTCTCTCTAGGATGCTCTAATCTTATTTGTAAAGAAGAAAGACGGATCTATAAGGCTTTGTATCGATTATCGACAGCTCAACAAGGTGACTATAAAGAACAAGTATCCTTTTGCCGAGGATTAATGACTTGTTTGATCAGTTAAAAGGAGCAACGATATTCTTAAAAATTGATTTGAGATCTGGCTACTATCAGTTGAGAGTTAAAGAGTTGGATGTGCCGAAAACTGCTTTCAGGACAAGGCATGGGCACTATGAATTTCTTATTATGCCTTTTGGACTAATTAATGAACCTGCTGTTTTTATGGACTTGATGAATCGAATTTTTCAACCATATTTAGATAAGTTTGTGGTTATGTTCATCAATAACATCCTGCTTTATTCTCGAGATGAGTCCGAGCATACCGAGCACTTGAGAACTATATTACAGACATTGAGGGATAAGAAATTGTTTGCTAAATTCAGCAAAAGTAATTTTTGGCTCCGGAAAGTTAGATTTTTGGGACATATTGCTTTAAGTGATGATATTCGGGTTGATTCAAGTAAGATTTTGGCAATTGTTGATTGGAAGCCACCAAGGAATGTATCTGAAGTTAGAAGCTTTTTGGGCTTAGCCGGTTATTACCGACGTTTTGTCGAAGGATTTTTGATGATTGCTACTCCTATGTCCAAGTTTTTGCAAAAAGATGTTAAATTTGAATAGTCCAAAAAATGTAAGCAAACTTTTAAAAAATTGAAAGCATTAATGACTGAGGCACAAGTTTTAATATAACCTAAATCGAGAAAAAAATTTGTAATTTATAGTGATGATTCATTGAATGGTTTGGGTTGTGTGTTGATGCAAGAGGGCAAAGTGGTAGCTTATGCCTCGAGACAGTTGAAACCGCACGAGAAGAATTATCCGACACACGATTTGGAATTAGCTGCCATCGTTTTTGCTTTGAAAATTTGGCGTTATCATTTGTATGGTGAGAAATGCCATATCTTTACTGATCATAAGAGTTTAAAATATTTGATGACTCAGAAAGATCTGAACTTGCGGCAATAGAGATGGCTCGAATTATTGAAGGATTATGAACTAGTGATTGACTATCCGAGAAAGGCGAATATAGTCGTAGATGCTTTGAGCAGAAAGTCCTTATTTGCTTTGAGAGCTATGAATACGAGATTGAATTTGTCTAATGATGGTTCAATTTTGGCCAAGTTGAGAGATAGACCGGCATTTATTCAGCAAATTTGTGAAGCTTAGAAAAATGTTAGTGAATTGCAAGCCAAAAGAGCTCAGTGCAAATTGCGTAGTGATACAGACTTTCGGATCGGTTCAAATGATTGTTTGATGTTTCAAGATAGAGTATGTGTACCGAAAAATGATGAACTTATTCAAAAAAATTTACACGAGGCACACAGTGGTTGTTTATGGATTCATGTAGGTAGTACAAAGATATATAATGATTTGAAGAAATTGTTTTGGTGGTCAGGTATGAAAAGAGATATATCTAAATTCATATCGAGATGTTTAATTTGTCAACAAGTAAAAGCTGAACACCAAGGGCCTTCGGGTTTACTTCAGCCAGTGATGGTACCCGGGTGGAAATAGGATAGAATTACAATAGACTTCGTGATGGGTTTGCCTTTAACTCCGAAAAAGAAAGATGTCATCTGGGTTGTTGTTGATAGATTAATGAAATCAACTCATTTTATTCCGGTACATACTGACTACTCACTTGATAAGTTAGCTGAATTGTACATTTATGAGATTGTGAGATTGCACAGAGTGCCTATTTCTATTATTTTGGATAGAGATTCGAGGTTTAATTCGAGATTTTGGAAAAAATTATAAGAGGCTTTGGGTATGAAGTTAAATATTAGTACCGCATTTCATCCGCAAGCCAATGGTCAATCCAAAAGAGTAATTCAGATTCTTGAAGATATGTTTCGATTGTATTGGACCGAGCTTAGTGAAAGACAGATTCACGGGGTTGATTTGGTTAGAGAAACTGAAGAAAAAGTAAAGGTAATCCATGATTGCTTGAAAGCTGCTTCAGATCGACAAAAGTCGTACGTAAATTTGAAAAGAAAAGAAATCAAATTTCAGATTGGTGATAAAGTATTTCTGAAAGTATCTCCGTTGAAGAAGATTCTAAGATTTGGCCATAAAGGCAAGTTGAGTCCACGTTTCATTGGGCCATATGAGGTTATTGAAATAATAGGGCCAGTGGCATATCGGTTAGCTTTACCGACAAAGTTGGAAAGGATTTATAATGTGTTTCATGTGTTGATGTTGCGATGATATCGTTCTAATCCTTTACATATGATTTCACCGACAGAAGTCGAGGTTTAACTTGATATGACTTATGGTGAAGAACCGATCAAAATTTTAGCTCGGGAAGTTAAACAGCTGATAAATAAAAGCATAGCCCTAGTGAAAGTTTTGTGGCAAAGACATGGGGTCAAAGAGGCTACGTAGGAACCTGAGGAAGCTATGAGAAAATAGTACCCAAAGGGGGAGTGTTGTAACAGCCCGTTTTAGGGTCAAGTCGAAATAGTGGTTTTGGGACCACAAATCCGAAGTAGAAATTTTTATTTTATTGTTCCTTTAAGGTCTATAGTATTATTTAATGATTGTGTGAAAATTTCATTAAGAAATTTTATCAATAGGGTGTCCAATTTGACTAATAGGACTAAATTGCAATAGGTGCAAAATATGTGTTCTAGAAGCTAGAGGTGTCTAATTACTATGAAATTTTAAATTGGAGGTCCTTAAATGGTAATTACACCATTATACTTTAAGTTGGACAAAAATGGACATGGATGGATAACATTTCAAAGTTTTAAGTGAGGGGCATTTTGGTCATTTGGTAAATAAAGACAAAATAAACAAATAAAAAGATGTCATCTTCTCAAATTAGTCCCCCCATGGCTGAAATTCACAAGGGTCTCCATAGCTAGGGTTTGTTCATCTTCCAAGCTCGATTGTAAGTCCGTTCTTGCCCCATTTTTAATGCTATTTACATTTTTGAAGTTGTTGTAACCCGATCTATCTATTTCTACCACTAATTTAAGAAATAATCGAAGTTTAAATTTTTAACCATGATAGATATTTGTGTATTTTGATGCCTAATGGTAGAAAATGTATGTTTGGTGTTAGATAAACAACATTTACTTGGTGATTTTTTATGACAATGTCAAAAAGGACTTATTTGTAAAAGTTATAAAATGAGTAGTAAAAGTGTGATTAAATGGAAAATGTGGGCTAGTATGAGTATGAAAATGGTTTGGCTAGGCTTGGGTTTTGAAGAAATCGAATACATTTCATTTTACGAGCCTAGGGACTAAAATGTAAAAATTTAAAAAGTTAGTGGCAAAAATGTAATTTTTCTATAATATGATTTTTGGGCTAAATTGAATAATGTGAGTATTAAATGAGTTAAAATTGTTATTATAGATCAAGAAAAATAAGGTTCGGACCTAGATTAGGGGAAAAATAAAATGTTTGAGGATTAGGTCCAATTCTACTATTTTGTATCGAGGTAAGTTCGTATGTAAATAATGCATTGTTATATTTATGTTTTAAATGCTTTAATATTGTATGAATTGTGATTGAATCTTTGGATGTATTTGACAAAGTTTTGACAAGCGAGAAATCCCAGTTGAACCTTAGGAATAGAATAGGATACGAGTGACATGTCACTAGGAATCCATGTGTATATGCGATTATGTAATCTAGGTGCTGGTCTCGTACATCCTACCAGTGGCTAGGTAGTCCGACATGTGTTGCGAATACCTGACAGCTTGTATGAGCAGTACTAGATAGCTACGTCCTGACTGACAGCTTGTGTGAGCAGGCTCGTGAATAGCTCGAAAACGAGCCTATATGTATTATGAGATGTGAGGTAGCTTTGGCTACATATATGCACTTATATGCAAAATTTCTAAGTATCCATTAATATTCCGAGTGTTCAACAGGAATGTCAAGGTTGTGAAAAACTATGGGTATGTTGCGAGTTGCTACAGGTATGTATATAAAACTCATACGTAATGAGCTCGATATGTGATGAACCCTTGGTAAGGTTGTGATTGAGTAAGTTATGACTATAAGATTTTAATAACATTCAAGCCAGTTTTCATCATGTTAATTCTATGTTAAATGTGTGGTTATGATGCTTATTATTTGCATAGGAACTTACTAAGATATATAGCTTACTCCCCTTCCTTTCCCTTGTCTTATAGTGTCATCAAGCTAGCTCGAGGATTGGAGATAGTCGGAGATCCACTCACACTATCAACAATTATTTTGGTACCAAAGATTTCAACATTTTGAGTTATGGCATGTATAGGGGACTCGGTCATTTTGTTATGTGTCATAATTGATTTGGCCCAATGTGTTGTCTTATATTGGTTGAAAGCTCATTTTATATAAGGCCATTTGAAATTGGCTACTATTGGTATAAGCAATTTATATGATGATGCCTTTCATGGATGTGGGAATTTACATGATTTGAATTGATAAGTTTATGATGTTTTTGTATGATAGATGGTAGCATGTGAATGATGTGTTGATGTCTTGGTTGAGATTGATTTGGTTGTATGTATATGCTTGAATTGGTGCTATGTTATAGAGTGTAGGTATGTGCATTAAAGAGTGGCAAAAGGGCTTGGTAAATAGCCTTATTTTGTCTACACAGGTAGACACATGGACTTGTGTCTAGGCTGTGTGTGACACATGGCTTGCCCCATGGGCATGTGTTCAGGTCGTGTGTCCCCTGCACCTTAATTTTGAGAAACAAAATCCTTAGAATTGAGCACATGGGCAAAGACACGGGCGTGTGTCTCAGCCGTGTGGACAGCACGGCCTCGAACACGAGCATGTGTCCTGGCCGTGTGAAGTTTGCACCTAATTTATGAAAATTAATTTTCCACACGGGCTAACACACGGGCGTGTGACTTGGCCGTGTGATCTCAATTTAGTCATGAGTTACAAGTTAGAGAGTTACACGGGGTCAGGACACAGGCATGTGTGACCACACGGCTTGCCCACACGGGCGTGTCCATATCTACACGGGCGTGTCACCCCTGTTTTAGCAAAAATTTTCAATTTAGCAAAAATTTTCTAAGTGCTGTAAAAATTTCTAAAGTTCTCGGCTTAGTCCCGAATCACTTCCAAAGCATGTTTTGGGCCTCATAGGCAAGTATTAGGGACTTTATGATTAAATACAAAAAGTTTTAATTTGGACATAAATTGATGACTCAGAATTGTATGAAAGTTCATGTGATAAGTCCGGCAATGTCACGTACCCTGTTCCGGCGTTGAATATGGGTAAGGGGTGTTACACGTATAATTGAACTTAAATGTGTATTTATTTAATTAATGGATGGAATTGAGATTTTATTTATCCTATTAGTTGAATTTAGAGATCTTAAATTAAATGTACGGTTAAATAAGACAAGTTATTGAATAAGACCATAGCTGGGCTATGGCAATCAAAAAATAAGACCATAACCGGGTTATGGCATGTGAATGTAAGACGATGATAGGGCCATGGCAATGTATGTGTAAGACCATAGTTGGACTATGGCATCGAAAAAATTGATGTACTCGTATCGTAAGCATTTATAAGCCTGGAGTGATTTGATAAGAAAATTGGCGAGAAATAGATATGTATCAATACAAGTATGTACAGAAAACTGTTCAAGTAACAAATTAAAAGAAGTTGAGAACTTATGAGTTACTATGTAGTTAAACTTTATGTTAACTCATTGATTGATGCTTAAAATGCAATTTAGGTTATCTATTTTGAAATGCTAATAAATGATGAGATTATTGTATATTTGCATACGAACTTACTAAGCTTTATAGCTTACTTTGTTTATTTTTCTATGTTTTATAGTATTTCGAAGTTACCTCAGATCCAGGGATCGTCAGACACTTCATTGCACTATCAGACATCTATTTTGGTACTTTTGAAGTTATGTATATATGGTATATGGCATGTATAGGCTTTGGTCATTTTGGTATGTTTGATGGAAATGTATTTTGGCTAATAGAAGTAGCTTATAAATGTTATGTGGTTTGTTGTAAATATTACCATATGATATGGTAGATGTTGAATTATGATATCCAAGTGTTTAGTTGGTTGAGATATGTTTGTTGTGGATTGGATTGGATGATAAATTAGATGATTTATAGTACATGATATCTATATATGTGAGTTATGACTAGTAAAGCAAGTTGAGTTGATAGGTATTTGAATAGGTAAATGGCATTGAATTGAGTATTGAAATGGTTGAAATAGATATAGTATGATTTGTATATTGGCTAATGATGTTTGGCTGCATAATTGTGTCTTAAAATAGTACCATTTAAGTTATATAGGTACATGCAAATTTGGGTGGCAAATTGGCTTGGTAACTAGCCTATTTTTGTCTACATAGGCAGAGACACGGGCGTGTGTCTCAGCCGTGTGTGACACATGGTCATGTTACACGGTAGTGTGTCCCTTGGTGTTGAATTTGAAATCAATTCAGTATGCTCCACACAGCCTCACACACGGGCATGTGACTTGGCCTTGTGGCATAAGTCAGTATACCCTTCAGGTTTGGCACGGTGTGTAAGGCTATTTTTAGGGCACACGGGCGTGTGTGTTGGCCTGTGACCTAAGTCAGAGAGTTACATGGGGTCGAACACTGATATAGTTGCATTAATAGACCCCAGATCAACTCATTCATATATATGTGTGAATTTAGTGTATAGTAAGAATTTACTTGTTGATCATACTGAGTTTGTTATAAAAGTGTCGAACCCCTTAGGTAAATATGTCCTGGTTGACAAAGTTTGCAAGAATTGGCCATTAATGAATTGGGGTTACTATTTTTTGGCTAATTTGATGTTGTTTTCATTTGATGAGTTTGATGTAATTCTGGGTTTGGACTGGTTGACATTGCATGATGCAGTAGTAAATTGTAGACGAAAGACAATTGAGTGAAATGTCAGAATAACAAGACTCTCCGAATCGAATCAAATGATTTGAGTGATTTACCAGCTGTAATTTTGTC
Organism: Gossypium longicalyx; assembly: GCA_025698465.1. Classification (NCBI taxonomy): domain Eukaryota; kingdom Viridiplantae; phylum Streptophyta; class Magnoliopsida; order Malvales; family Malvaceae; genus Gossypium; species Gossypium longicalyx. The sequence goes on from CM047007.1 coordinate 22,689,684, forward strand.
GATATTAACTCAGAAATATGTGAAAAATGGATGCAACACATGTCTTGCATATGTACTTGATACAAAAGTGTCAGAATCAAAGATTGAATCAGTACCAGTTATTTGCGAGTATCCAGATGTGTTTCCAGAAAAGTTATCGGGTTTGCCACCGATTAGAGAGGTTGGATTTGCTATTGATTTAGTACCAGGAACATCACTAATATCTATAGCTCCATATAGAATGGCTCCGACATAGTTGAAAAAGTTGAAAGCTCAATTGTAAGAGTTAACAAATAGAGGTTTTGCACAACCGAGTTTTTCGCCCTTAGGTGCGCCAGTATTGTTTGTTAAAAGAAAGACGGGTCAATGAGAATGTGTATTAATTATCGTCAGCTCAACAAGGTTACGATAAAGAATAAGTACCTGTTATCAGGAATAGACGGTTTGTTTGATCAATTGAAAGGTGCAATAGTGTTTTCAAAGATTGATTTAAGATCTAGTTATTTTTAGTTGCGAGTTAAAGACTCAGATGTGCCAAAAGCTGCATTCATAACGAGGTATGGGCACTATGAATTTCTTGTTATGCCTTTTGGATTAACTAATGCTCCTGCCATCTTTATGGATTTGATGAATCAGATTTTCAGACCGTATTTAGACAGATTCATTATTGTATTTATTAACGATATTTTGATTTATTCTCGAGATGAATCCGAGCATGCTGAGCATTTGAAAATAGTGTTACAGGCCTTGAGAGATAAGCAATTGTTTGCAAAGTTCAGTAAATGTGAGTTTTGGCTCCGAGAGGTTGGATTTCTAGGGCATATCATTTCAGCCAAAGGTATTAGAGTTGACCCAAGCAAGATTTCTGCAATTATAGATTGGAAACCTCCGAGAAATGTATCTGAAGTCTGAAGTTTTCTGGGACTAACTAGTTATTATCGACGTTTTGTGAAAAGATTCTCTATGATTTCAACACCGCTGACTCGATTACTTCATAAAGATGTAAAGTTTGAATGGTATCAAAAGTGTCAACAGAGTTTCGAACAGTTGAAAGCATTATTGACAGAGGCACCAGTTTTAATACAGCCCGAGTCGGGTAAAGAATTTGTAATTTACAGTGATGCATCGTTGAACGGTCTGGGTTGTGTATTGATACAGGATGGCAAAGTAATAGCTTATGCTTCTAGACAGTTGAAACCGTATGAAAAGAATTATTCGATGTACGATTTAGAATTGGTCGCGATTGATTTTGCATTAAAGATTTGGCGACATCACTTGTTTGGTGAGAAATGCCACATTTATACAGATCACAAGAGCTTAAAATATTTAATGTCTCAGAAATACTTGAATTTACGACAATTAAGATGGCTTGAATTATTGAAAGACTATGAGCTAGTAATTGATTATCATCCCAGGAAAGTAAACGTAGTTGCCGTTGCTCTGAGCAGAAAGTCATTATTTGCTTTGCGTGCGATGAATACACAGTTAGCTTTTTCTGATGAGAGTTCGATTGTAGCTAAGTTGAAAGCGAAACCGTTATTTCTTTAGCAAATTTACGAAGCCCGAAAATGTGATAGTGAATTGCAAGATAAAAGAATGCAATGCGAGTCGACTAGTGATTCAGAGTACCAAATCAGATCCGATGATTGTTTGATGTTCTGAGATAGAATTTGCGTACTGAAAAATCCAGAGTTAATTCAAAAATTTTTACATGAGGCACATAGTGGTTGTTTATTCATTCATCCTGAAAGTACAAAAATGTTCAATGATTTGAAGAAGTCATATTGGTGGTAGGGTATGAAACGAGACATTTCTAAGCTTGTATCAAAGTGTTTGATTTGTCAGCAAGTGAAAGCTGACCATCAAGTGCCTTCGGGTTTGCTTTAGCCTGTGGTGATACCAGAGTGGAAATGGGATAGAGTGACTAGGGATTTCATTTTAGGATTACCCTTGTCTCCAAAGAAGAAATATGCAATATGGGTTGTCATTGATCGACTGACGAAATCCACACAATTTATTTCGGTACGTGCTGACTTTTTGATTGAACGACTAGCTGAGTTATACATTTTTGAGATCATTAGATTGCACGGTGTGCCAGTTTCTATTATTTCGGATAGAGATCTGAGGTTACATCACTGTTTTGGAAGAAACTTCAAGAAGCCCTGGGTACGAAGTTGAATTTCAATATAGCTTTTCATCTGCAAACCGAAGGTCAGTCTGAGAGAGTAATTCAGATTCTCAAAGATATGCTCGGATGTTGTGTTTTAGAGTTCAAGGGAAACTGGGAGAAATATTTATCGTTGGTTGAATTTGCGTATAATAACAACTTTTAATTGAGTATAAAGATTGCACCATACGAAGCTTTGTATGGTCGCAAATGACGAACTCCATTGTACTAGATTAAGCTTAGCGAGAAATAAATTCACGGGGTTGATTTGATCTGAGAGACTGAAGATAAAGTGAAAGTAATTCGTGATAGTTTAAAAGCAACTTCAGATCGACAGAAATCATATGCAGATTTGAAACAAAAAGACATAGAATTCCAGATTGGTGATAAAGTATTTCTGAAAGTATCTCCGTGGTAGAAAATCTTTAGATTTGGTCAAAAAGGCAAGCTGAGTCTGCGTTTCATCGGATTGTAGAAGATCATCGAAAGAATAGGGCCAGTGGTATATAGACTAGCTTTATCGATTGAGTTAGAGAAAATCCACAACGTATTCCATGTTTCAATGTTATGCCAATATAGATATGATCCATCACATGTGATCTCTCTGGCAGAGATTGAAATTCAACCCTATATGACCTACAACGTAGAACCAATTGGAATTCTAGCTCGAGAGATTAAAGAGCTGAGAAATAAATGCATAGCTTTAGTGAAAGTATTGTGGCAACGTTACAGGGTTGAAGAGGCTACGTGGGAGCCCGAGGAAGCTTTGAGAAAACAGTACCCTAACCTATTCACTGGTAAGATTTTCGGGGATGAAAATCCCTAAAGGGGGAGAATTATAATAGCCCTTTTTGTCAAATTAGAAAAGTGGTTCTGGAACCACAAATTTGAGGTAAAAATATTTATTTTATTAGTATTTTAATGTTTACAGCATGATAATATGTTTGTGTGAAAATTTCGTTTAGAAATTTTATCGTTTGAATGCTTAATTCAGTAAAAAGCACTAAATCGCGTAAAGTGTAAAAGTAGAGTTTTATTAGCTAAAAGTATTTAATAACTATAAAACCTTACAGTTAAGGTCCTTTTGTTGCAATTAGACCATTAATAGCATGATTGGACATATATGGATATATATTAAGGTGTTTTAAATGATTTTTTATAAGGTTAATATATTAATTCATTAAATAAAGGTTAAATAATTAAAACAAAAGACTAAATTTTTCATTCTTCTTTCTTCCAACCAAAATTAAGAAAGAAAAGAAGCCATGGGTGAGCTTTGAAGGTTCGACTAATGCATGCTTCAGTTGTAAGTGATTTTTGACTCGGTTTTTAGTGATTTTTATGTTTTTGAGTTCGTTGTAGCTCAATCTATCTAGCCCGTACCTTCGATTTCAAAATTGTTAAAATTTGTGAGAGTTTCCTTTGATGTATATATGTGTTCTTTGATATTTGATGATGAAATATGAATATTTGTTATGAATTATACAAGTTCTATTAAGTGATTTTTGAGAAAAATGTAAAATAGGGATTAAATTGAGAAATGCGTAAATTGTGTGGTAGAAATGTGAAATAAATGAAAAATATGGGTTGGTAGGGTTATAATGGTAATTCGGCTAGCATAGGTTAGTCTTAAATTTCATGAATTTGTGATTTTGTGTAATAAGGACTAAATTGTAAAAATGTGAAAGTTTAGGGGCTAATGTGTAAAACAGCTTAAATGTATACTTTGGATTGAAATGAATAAATAGAGGAATAAATAGGCTGATTTTGAATTATTTATAGATCAAGAAAAGAGGAATTCGTACTTAGATCAGGGAAAAAGCAAAGTAATTGAATAGTCGGTCTGTTTCGTCATTTCCATACACGAGGTAAGTTCGTATAATTGAACTTAAATGTGTATTTATTTAATTGATGGATGGAATTGAGGTTTTATTTATCCTATTAGTTAAATTTAGAGATATTAAATTAAATATACGGTTAAATAAGACAAGTTGTTGAATAAGACCATAGCTGGGCTATGACAATCAGAAAATAAGACCATAACCGGGTTATGGTGTGTGAATGTAAGACCATGATAGGGCCATGGCAATGTATGTGTAAGACCATAGTTGGACTATGGCATCGGAAAAATCGATGTACACATATCGTAAGTATTTATAAGCCCGGAGTGATTTGATAAGAAAATTGGTGAGACATAGATATGTATCAGTACAAGTATGTATAGAAAATTGTTCAAGTAACAAATTAAAAGAATTTGAGAACTTTTGAGTTACTATATGGTTAAACTTTATGTTGACTCATTGATTGATGCTTAAAATGCAATTTAGGTTATCTATTTTGAAATGCTAATAAATGATGAGATTATTGCATATTTACATACGAACTTACTAAGCTTTATAGCTTACTTTGTTTATTTTTCTATGTTTTATAGTATTTCAAAGTTACCTCGGATCCAGGGATCGTCAGAGACTTCATCGCACAATCAATCATCTATTTTGGCACTTTTGAAGTTATGTATATATGGTATATGGCATGTATAGGCTTTGGTCATTTTGGTATGTTTGATGGAAATGTATTTTGGCTATTAGAAGTAGCTTATAAATGTTATGTGGTTTGTTGTAAATATTGTCATATGATATGGTAGATGTTAAATTATGATATCCAAGTGTTTAATTGGTTGAGACATGTTTGTTGTGGATTAGTTTGGATGATAAATTAGATGATTTATAGTACATGATATATATATATATATATGTGAGTTATGACTAGTAAAGCAAGTTGAGTTGATAGGTATTTGAATAGGTAAATGGCATTGAATTGAGTATTGAAATGGTTGAAATAGATATAGTATGATTTCTATATTGGCTGGTGATGTTTGGCTACATAATTGTGTCTTGAAATAGTACCATTTAAGTTATGTAGGTACATGCAAATTTGGGTGGCAAATTGGCTTGGTAAATAACCTATTTTTGTCCACATAGGCAGAGACATGGGCGTGTGTCTCAACTGTGTGTGACACACGGCCATGTTACACGGCCTTGTGTCCCTTGGTGTTGAATTTGAAATCAAGTCAGTATGTTCCACACGGCCTCACACACGGGCGTCTGACTTGGCCTTGTGGCATAAGTCAGTATACCCTCCAGGTTTGGCACAGCGTGTAAGGCTATTTTTAGGGCACACGGGCGTGTGTTTTGGCCTGTGACCTAAGCCAGAAAGTTACACGGGCTCGGACACGGGCTAGGACACGACCATGTGCTCCTATTTTGAATGTCCACACGGCCTGTGACACGAGCTATTTGGTGGTCGTGTGAGACATACGGCTGGGCCACTCGAGCGTGTGTCTCTTGTTTTTGAAAAAAATTTCAGTGTGTTCTAAAAGTTTACAATGTTATCAGTTTAGTCCCGAATCACTTCCAATGCATGTTTAGGGCCTCGTAGGCTCATAATAGGGATCATGTGATTGAAATTGATTGATGATTGCTTGAAATGTGAAAATTTATGCAGAGTTGAATGTTTAATTGTTTATAAGTCCAGTAATACTCCGTAACCCTATTTCGACATTGAATACGGGTGAGGGGTGTTACAACCAATAACTTACTTGAACTTTGAAGTTAAAAGCTTAGAGCCCTAAGAATGACGTCTCCCTAATTATCTTCATGTTTTAAAACTTTACCATAAATCGAAGCCCCTTTATTCTACTAATTCAATAATAATAAATTAGCTTTTGTTTAATCTTTATATACTATTTTAAAGCTAATTTATTATTATTCAAACAAATATTGTAGTCATCATGTGGTGTACTACTAACTGTACACTTGGATAATATTATTAATTTAATATTATGTAGTACTAATTGTGGTTTGAAAGCTAATTTATTATTATTCAATTTTTGTTTTTTTTATAACACAATTAGGAATCATCTATCCACTTTGGTTGTTTTCAATTTTTGACTGTAGCTTAATAATTGAGTGATATTATATATTTAATTTGATGTATTTATTTTTAAATAAATCATTACAATATATGCAAAAAAACAATGTATAATATAAATTTATAGATATAAAAAAACCAAATTAAACAATGAAAGAAAATCTCAAATGTATATGTGTTTCATTTAAAACAACTTTTATGAAATATTTTCAGGAAATCTCCAAACAACAAAAAAGATTTTACACAAATTCATTCAAATACTAAAAAATATTAATTTTTTCAGAAAAATAAAGATTAATTTAGCCATACTTCTAAAAAATACTTTTAAAACAAAAAATACTTTTAAAATAAAAATATTCCTAAACATTACGTTTTTAGAGAGAAAGTACTTTTCGAAATTCGAAAAGTACTTTTAAGTGCTTGAAAACAGTTTTTCTAAAAACATCAAAATTTAACTTTTTCTAAAAGTACTTTTTGTCTCAAAAATACTTTTTAAAAACATTATTAAACTATTTAAAAATTATTTTTTAAAATTCATTCCTAATAAAACAAATGGAACCTAAGTTAAAAATATCACGTGATTATTTAACATAAAAAGACAACTAAAATACAACATAAAAATAACACCAAGGAAAGAAAAGGGAGATGGGGACATTATTACACTGACTTTAGCTGCTTAATTTAGGAAAGAACTGCACGTTGTCATCACATGCATTTATAAAGTCCTAGGAAAGTGATCAGAGGCAGCCGCAGTCATAATCAGTATGACTTGTCTGGTCCCCAAAAACAAGAATTAGGCCAGCAATACCCAAAACTTTCTTCACCTTAGACATATTATCTTGTGCAAGTCCAATGAAATATGTCTGCAAAGAAAGCCAGAAAACCCTCATCCTACGCTCCTGCACATACTCATCTAGGGCTTCCTCAACCAACCTTTTTCCTCCACCTTCCGCTGCTTGCTTTAGTTTCTCAGACAAGCATCTTGCCAACACCACTGCGTCCTCTAGCGACGCCCCTCCACCTTGTGAGATGAAAGGGCACATCGCATGCATTGCATCTCCTGCCACAACCACCGTGCCTTTTCTGAACTTGGTGCGCACCAGGTCCCATGGCGCCCGATACTGAAGTTCAGTCAGGTACAACGCATTGGGCTCTGTGTTCTTTACCAGCTCCACTATTTCTTCAGGGAAATCCTTTATTGCTTCTAGTGATGCTTTTGTTATGTAGGCTGGATCCTTCTTTGCATCACTCAAATCTGTTCATCATCATCATCATGCCATTTATTATAAACAAAATTAGGGTTTGTAAAGAGTAAAAGATATGTTGTTACCTTGAGATGTTAAGACTCGAGTCAAAAACCAATACACAAGCTTATTAGTTACGGGAAGCTGTCCCAAAGTAACATCATTGGAGCTATAAAAACGAAACTTATCGCCAAAACTATGACCACCTTCATAATACGTGAAACCTCTGGTCGCACATCGAGAGAAAAGCTTTGGGGAATTTACGCCTACAAATTTTGAAATTATGGAGTTCACCCCGTCGCATCCAATTACAATCTGTCACCAAACAACCACATTAATAGCCACACCTATATACACTCTCCAGTGTAAAATGATAAGTTATCCGTAACTTAGATTAAAGTTATGATATAACACCTTGGCTTTAATGAGAGTGCCATCGTGGAGTTGAAGAAGGGGATTGGAAGTAAGAGGGTCAAGTAGGATAGAGACCGCTCGGCATCCCAAATACACACTCTCCACCGGCAATTCCTCCGCTAGTGCCTTCATCAGCTCCATCCGTTTCAAACAACGAAATTCCCCTTTCCTGTCAAATAAATTTACTTTTTTTTTTTTTACTTCCATTAATAGCCATAAAAAACTAAAAACCAAGGGTTTCCAACTTACCCAAGAGGTAATTCTGATTCACGACACTTGCCCTCAGCAACTGATATAAATACTCCCCTACATCCATATCAGTATAACTTCAGAATATTTCGGGTTTTTTTATTAAAATAATTAAAAAAATTAATTAATTGTGAAAATGATATAAATTTTAAATTAATTTCAAAAATGAATTGTTCTGTACAGTATTTTTTTGGCGTCGCCAGCACCATAGATTTTTCACCATCTACTGTCAACAATTTCAATGAAATAAAAACTTTAATTTTTTAAATGGTATCGCGGATGTGTGAGAAGTTTATAATTTCCTGTCATAAATATTTTTAATTTTCACTTTTTTTATTTGTATAATATTTATTTAAAAATATTTCGTTTTTTTTTACGGCTTGATAGGTTGATGATATTTAAGAATATTGTAGAAAATGACTCAGTTTGTAATTAATCTAAAATTTATATAATTTTCATAATTAATTAATTTTTTATATTATAATAATAAAAATAAGAAAAAATCATTACATTTTAGAAAATATTACATACAGATGGAATGTAATAAAATATAAAAAAAATTTAGTTATGAACATATATTAGTGGATCGATCCGGTATAAGAAATGAAAACGAGAACGAAAATCGTTATTTACTTGGAACGTAATACGATATGGTAGTCTTCCTTAGTTCATAGGCACGAAATGATTTATTAAAATATAATTTTTTATAATGTACTTTGTATTTCAATTTAATTAAAAAATATGAATATATCGTTTACGTGTGTAATAATTTTAAAATTTTAAAATATATTAGAAATCTTATCACTTCAAATTAAAATATAAATGTGTGTTTTAAATTAATATAAATATATGATAAATTTAAATTTAAATATATGTTTAGAAATAATATAAATATATGATAAATTAATATCCGGTTAAGTTACATCAACAAAAGTTTTATTAATAATATAGATATTAAGTTTTATTTGGTTAGATATATCTTTATATTTTTTTGGTATTATTAATAGTTATTTGTTTGTATTAGTTTTAACAAAGTTAAATATTAATGAAGTTTTTTTACTTTTGCTACTTTCAAAAAGAAATAAATTATATTAAAAATAAATAATTCAAAAACAAATTTAAAACAGTTTTGCACGATTTTGGAGATATTAACAGTGACTTATATTTTCTTAAAGGCAAAAATATGTGAATAAATTCTGTTTATTTTCTTCTTCTTAAAAGAAAACACTTCAAGTTTTTTCTTTTTTTTTTCTGTTTATTTCTGTTTATGCTAACTCTGCATTAGAATTTTCGGTTGTCGTTAGAGAAGTAAAGCTTCAAGCTTTAGAAGACATCTAAAATATTTTAATTAAACTATTTAAGTAGAACTTTTGAAGAGAGTGCTAATTAAGCTTACGATGGAATTTCAGTGCAAGTCTGCCGAAGCTTGGCGGCAACACCCAACTGATCAAGTGCACGCCACCCATTCGGTTGCATAATGATGCCAACGCCGGCGGCTCGCAGCGTTTCCGATCTCTCTAACACCATGCTCTTTATTCCTTTCCTGCAAAATACAACAAACACATACTACTTATTCACTGTATACTGAATGCGTTGATAGCTTCTCTCTTCATGTGTCCGGAAAAGGAGCGAGTTTTATGAACAAAAAAAAAATATGGGGGAAAGGAGGAGGAGGCGTAAGAGTGGAGAACCTGCGAAAAGCGAGGGCGGTGGCCAAGCCAGAAATACCACCGCCGACGATGACGATGTCCTGTTCTTGTTGACTAATATTCATGACTTCTTAGTTTGCTGGTGAAAAGGGCAGGAGGGCTTTTTAGATTGAATGGTTCAGCACCGTGTCCGTCTTAGATATCTTCTGAATCCACCATAAATATTTATACACACATATTTTATTATTAGACAAAGTTTGCTATTTTTTTTTAACCATTCAAGAAAAATTATAAAAACTATAAAATAGTGATTTAATAATTAATAATTTAATTTTAATCAATTATTTAAAAATTTAAAAAATATTACCCACTAATAAAATATTTAATTACTCAATTATAAATATTTACAAAATGATTACCTAAATATTCAATTTTATCTTTTTAGTAATTAACTGACCAAATGGCGGTAGTTTTTAGAATTGACATAATAATAAATTTAACTCTTAACAATTACACATTATGTAATTTTAGTGACAAAAAATAAAATAAAATTATTAAGTGATCATTTTATAACTTTTCATAATTATTTAACTAATTTTTTTTGTTATTAACAACTTTTCTTAATTAAATGTTCAAAATAAAAATTCAATAATTAATGGTAATATAATTTATCTTTAACTATCACTATCGTTTCCCAAAAGAAAAAAAATAGATTTAGCATCATTTTCTTTTGTTTTGTTTTTTAATCATAATTTATATTTTAGATGTTTGACTTTTACATGTTAATCAAAGTAACCCGTATTTTTTATAAAAATATATTAAAATTAATTAAATATAAAACTAGGGTGGAAAATAAATTAATTATTAAAATAAGATATTTGTTGCATTATTGGGTGAAATTTGACATATTGACAGTATCACCTCATTTTTTATTCAATCATTCAACAATCACGACATTTTAAAAAAATAATTTTTTATTAGTGTCGCCTTTGTGTCAAATAATACCAGTATATATTTTAAAAAATACTTATATTTTTATGGGTATATACATCGAAAAAAATATTTTTTTATTGGTGAGGCGTAAAACATCGGTTGTACTACTGTAAATTTAAAAAAAAAAAATGCTCACAGAAAAGAGTAGTTGAAGAAGAGAAAGGAAAGAAAAATGTTTGCTACTATTTTGTTTCGTTGTTGGGGAACTAAATTAAAAGAGAAACTCTGGGAAATGAAACTTACTCAGCTACCATTTTGTCCCACTCCCAGCTACCAATTTGTTTTACTAGTACCTGCGGTTTTTTTTAAGTGGTGTTGTAAGTGTCTCAGTCAGCACCAATAATTGTTTTTTAATTTCAATTACTTTTTCTTTCTTGATAGGGAGTTTTTTTTTTCAAAAAAAAAAATTGAGTGATGTTATCGTTGTGTCAGGTGGCACCAATAAAAGATTTTTTTCGTTTTTTTAACATGTATACATGTGAAAATATATGTATTTTAAAAATATATATTGGTGCTACTAGACACAGTGGCAACAACACAAATTATTTGTTTTCAAACGTCATGATTTGGCAAAAAGTGAGGTGGTAACGCCTGACACACCGATAACACTAAAGAATACCGTAACAAACACCTCATTTTCATAATTAGTTTGTCCCCATCCTATTTTTGTAATTTTTTAATATTATTTTTATAAAAAAACTTCAACCCCTTTATTGTTGAGGGATATATAATTTTCTTAGGATAAGTAAATAAATATAGCACTTAAATTATACATCTTCTCACATGTAGTATTTAAAAATAAAAATGAACATTTTAAATATGCCAAAGTTTTTATATTCTTTTTAAAATTTAAAATTTAGTCTCTATATTTTAATTATGAGACATTGAACCTTTGTACTTTGTTTGATTTTTTGGTTTGTTTATCTAATTTTACTGTTAAAGTTAACAATATCAAAGGTAAAATAATTTTTTTAGCCCTCCATTAGAATTTTATTGGATTTGGTGGCACAGTTGGATTTGGAACTAGTTCAGTTGGATGTAAAATTTTTACGTTGAGACTTGAAAGAGGAAATCTATATGACTCGGCTAGAAGGATTCAAGGTTGCTAGAAAAAAAATTTAGTGAGAAGGTATATGCATGATCTAGGAAAGGAGCATTGGCAAGCTGTGAAATGGATTTTGTGATATATCCATAATACAATGGATATTGGATTGGTGTTTGAGCAGGAAGATAATCAGAGTGTGGTTAGATATTATAATTCAGACTATGCTGATGATCTAGACAAATGACGATCAACTACTAGTTATGTGTTTACTCTTGCAAAGGTGTTGGTTTGTTGGAAGTTTACTTTACAGTCAATAATTGTCTTATCTACTATAAAAGCGGAGTATATGGCAATCACAAAAGTTATAAAAGAGGCAATTGTTGGAAAAAAGTTTTAAAAAATGCAGCGGAAAATAAATTTAGGGAAAATATAGTTTTAATTTTTTTTTCCAAAATAAGATCTTGGTTGTGATAGCTAAAGTAATAAACACTTAATCACAATTGTACCTTTTTTATTTGTTTAGGATGAGCGCTTCGACCAAGTAGTATTCTCCGCTATCCCCAAAATCACGTTTTCCGAGTGTGAGCTCGCTTCAAATCAGAAAAGTTTCAATAAAAATTACCAATGGGATAATTTTGCAATTTTTTTAAACTTTTGGGTCAAGTTGTAAATAAAATATATCTCTAGAAATTTTATGAAATAATCTCTTCAAAGAATTTTTTTTCTTTATAACTTTATCTTGGTTTCAAGTATGTGAAAAATAATGACCCAGACTTTCTTTATATAGGGAGAGTTTAGAGAGTTCAACTATGATTAAACTTAATCACTTTAATATTAAATTAATCAAATATTTATCAAGATAAATATTAAATTAATAAAATACTATTAAAATAAGTATTAAATTAAATTTAATATTAAACTATTAAAATAATATTATTTTTAGAATAGTTAATCTAAAATCAAATTCTCTAGTAGAGTCCCAATAGGAGTGTAACTCTTCCACTACTCAACCACTGAAGACCAACTGTAGCCGACCACCGAGACACTGCCATCGACACCGTCATGTCTGGTGATGTAGACGCGACACTATTATGGCACTTTGAGCAGGTTTGAGTGTTGCCGGTTCGGTTCGAGTCAATGACGATCCTACCGGTCTAGTCTAGCAACCGGTTGGACTATCGGCCCAGTTTCATATACCAAGTCAGGTTCGACCAGTTTTTGGGTCTTGATATTAGTTTTGAGCTTCGGGCCCAATTTATGATCTCATATCCAATTTTCAAGTTCAATTACCCATTAGGCCAATTGTTTGACTTGAAAATTAATTTCCAAAAATATCATATTAATTTTAATTAATTTGATTAATTTAATTTTACTTGATTAAAATTAATTTTCTCAAAAATCACTTAGGTTTTTCAAATTAATTTTTCAAGAAAATTCTTTAATCAAATTCTCTAGTTGAATAATTCTCACGACCACCTAATAAAATTCCACATCAAATAAATCGACTCAATTAAATTATTTCCAAAGTCCTAGAGTTTTATTTTGATTCAAATGCAGTTTGATTGAGCTTTTGTTGAGCTAGAAGAGGGACCAATCATATACAATTACACTCTAATAATTGCAATTATGTCTAGAAGAATCGTTCTAATACTTCGCAATTACTTAATCATGGATTCAGTCCATAAGAAGTACCATGATTGAAAACTCCTTATTGTATACTATTTATGAAAGTAATTCATCCAACTGCTTTGTTCAATGACATCGTCATGTACGTGTTACCCTCATATGATATCTTTGATTCCTTTGAGTTAAATTCATTCACTCAATACAATCCTATTTTATCTCATTATCACTATTTTGTCTTCTTAATGATTAATATGACTACTGTCAACAAATGATTGTGATAAATTACTCATTCGAGAACTAGCAACCCATGGCCACGTTCTATATTTATCAATCCACACAATGCCAATGAGAGGATATCATTAACTCTTTAATTGAGCTATGAATTCCACTGTTGCTAGTAAAGTCATGCCATACACAAGTCATGTACGTAACATACCGATTATGGGTTCGATCATCTTTAAAGTATAAGCTTCCACTTATATCAAAGCACATGAGTTGCATACGCATGGTCAGTAACTAACTTAGGATTTAAATAAATCACAGCATGAACATCACAAGTGAACTAATTCAGAAATGGATTCAGAATTAATTTATCTTGGGTCTAGTCTAATGTATTATTCTACCAATGTATACATCTATGTTTCTACCCGTAGAGTCAACTACTCTGATAGCCAAGACTAGCAATCTCTCATTTGTATATGACATAATAATCCTTCTTAGTATTTGAATCAAATGCTCAATTTGATTCTTTTATGACATTACGAAATTGTTTATATTGTAACAACCCGTTTTTCAGTCGTGTCAGAAACAGTGGTTTTGGGTCCACAAATCCAACGAATAAGTTCGTATACTTAGTATTTGAATTATACGAGTCATTGGTAATTTTTATATTGAATTTTGATTTTATGATTTTAAATAATAGAATTAAAAGTTAATATAAGTGATTTGGTTCAAAAGTCAAGTGGTTATTGAAAACGAGGTATTAGGACCTTGTTTCCATAATAAAAAGCCGTAAATATTTTTATTAAATATTTATAGAGTCATATTATATGTGAACTGAAGTTGGGTTCGGTAATTTTGATGATTTATTGCTTAATTGAGGTAAAAAGATTAAATTGTAAAAGTGGTAAAAGTTAATTGCTATAGATTTAAGATAGTAAAAGGATCAAAATGGTAATTAAACCTTGGTAAAAAAGTCCAAGCGGTGGTGGCATGATTAAATCCACTAACTTTTGGGCTATTTCTCATTTAGTCCTAATTAGTTTAGGACTAAATTGAAAATAAGCTTGTTTAGATAAATTTTAAAATAATTGAAGAACCAATTGTGCAATTAAACCCTCCTTAATTGGAAATTATACCATTTGAGTAGTTAATGGACGATTTGCAAGGCTAATTACATGAAATTTTATTGAAATTGTAAGGTTATAATAGTAATTTATGAAATTAGGTAAAACAAAAATAAAACAAAAGCCAAAATTGGCTATCATCTTTTTGTTTCTTCCTTCAAAAGCCAAATCTACCATTGTTGAGAGGAGAAACCTTCGGTCGAGCTAGGTTTCGTCGATTGAGTAGGTAAATCTTGCCCTTTTTAGTGATTTTTATGTTTTTAAGCTTGTATTAGCTTAATCTAGCTAACTCGGGGATTAATTCATAAAACTATCAAATGCTTTGGATTATGGCATTGATGAAATTGAGTTCATAAAACTATAAAAGAGGAAATTACTAAATAGCCCCTATACTTTGTCGTTGTTGTAGTTTAGTCCAATAAGTTTGTATGGTTTAATTTTAGTACATTTTTAAATGTATTATTGGAACTTAATTGCATAAAATTGGATTATATTGATGTGTGTAATTGGAAATGGAAATAATGTATTGAAATGACATTGATCATTTATTTAGATACTATGAATCATTACTGTAAATCAATCCTGTAAGTTCATGCATTTATTTATGCTCCTAATAATCCTTATACTCTTTGCTAGTATACTGTTATTGAATGTTATATTATATATCGAATGAGATTAGCAAGCGTTACCCACTGATATATTGATTGGTGCTCAGATGAGCGATACCTATTGAATCTAGTGAAACGTATGCACTCTCAAGCCATACCTACTGAATCTATTAAAAAGAATGCTCTATTGAGTAAAAGAATCTACTGATATACTGAATAAATCTCATGGAACGTTATCCACTGATATACTAAAGAAGCTCAATCGAGCGAAATCTACTGATATGCTGAGTAAAGCTCAAACGAACACTATCCAGTGAATATACTGCACTACTGTACTGATTGTTAATTTATGATAAAGGTTGTTTTTATGGAATTTCAACATTTAATTTTAATTGATTACTATGTTTAATTGGAAAGGTTTATTAATATATACAAGCAAACTTACTAAGCTTTATTCAAACTTACCTGTATTTTGTCTTATTTTGTAGATTATGTTTTGAAGGCTTAGAAGATCGGATCAACACAAGAAATCACAATTATAGTTTGGTATATATGGAATGTACTAAGACCTCTTTGTATGTATGATGTTGAATCCTAGTTTGAGCAAGTTTATTTAAGTTTGTGTTATGTGTTGTGACAAATGAAACTATACATGTTTCATCTAAGTTTAAATGTTAAGCATGATGGTAGAAAACATTGACAATATGTGAGATTATGGTTTGAAATGAATTGAGGTTTTGATGTGTAACTATATCTTGAATATGAAACCTTGAAGATGAAATGTTATGAAATGATTTGTGGTGTCAATGAGGGCACATTGGTTTAATATATAGGTTGAATCCATTAACATGCTTTGAATGTGTTTGAAGATGGTTTTTAGCCTATGAAAGTGTGTATTTGAATGTGTTTAAGATCCTCAGCAAATAGGTAAAAATTTAGCTTGGAATTGGTCTTTTTTGGTCTTACACGGCTTGGGACACAAGCTATCACACAGTCGTGTGAAGCACACGGGCAACCCACATGGACGTATGCCCAAAACGTGTTTAAAAACAGTATAGGTGCAGTTCTTACATGGGTAGACACACGGCCTGTGACATCGCCGTGTGAGGGTATTTCGAATGTTACACAGACTGGCATACGGCTTGCGACATGATCGTGTGATCCAAAGCAGAGAGTTATACGGTTCATGCACACAGGCATGTGAGGTCACACATGGGCGTGTAGGTTAACTACACGGCCATGTTTAGAGCCACACAGGCTAGACTCTGTCACATGGCCTAGACACAAGGGCATGTGGCTTCTGACTTGAAAATTTTCAAATTTTTCTTGAAAGTTCTGGTCTGTTTCAATTTGGTCCCTGGATGTTCATAACTTATTTTTAGAGCTTTGAAAGCTTGATTTAAGAATTGGAACTGAATGATCTCTTTCATATTGAATATTACTTGTAATTATGGAATTGAATTGATTATTGAATGTAAATCATATTAATTATTCCAACTTGACTGGTAATATCCGGTATCTTATTCCGACAACAAAAATGGGATATGGGTGTTACATAGATTATCTACTGAAGTAAGTTTTCTTTCTCACAATGTAAACGTTTTTACATGCCACTTATCTTCAGTTTGAACTTAGACAATCAAAGAGCTAATATTTGCTTGTCACAATTTCACTATGCATTGAAAATATAAAAGAAAAAAATACAAAATACATAATAGTGAAATGTGAAATTAACTTTATTTATTTATTCATCGTTCAAATAAATAGAAAACAATTACATGTTTACTATAATATGGGCACATTTCCCAACAATAATTTTGCTTCAAGGGTTGCTTGGTGAACTGGAAATTAAACAGAAGTATGTTAAAGTGAATTGCGATAGTCGGAGTGCTATTCAATTAGCAAAGGATCACATTTATCATGTAAGGACAAATCACATGGATGTTCGGTATGATTTTGTATAAGAGATTTTAGAAGAAGGTTGAGTAAAGATCTAGAAAATTTCAACCATTGAGAATCTTACAGATATGATGACTAAGGTTGTGATAGAGGTTAAGTTCCAACCATATTTGGACTTGATCAATGTTAAAACCTGAAGATTGAATTTTGAAGGCAGTATTAAATGTTGTTTTGCAAGGAGACTGAAGGTGTGGAAATTTGCTAAGGTGGAGATTTGTTGAAATAACAAAAACCTAAATCTAAAAAATACAAGGTTGTGGAGTGCTTATACTACTCCATCCTCAACCTTAAATGTCACCCTTTTAGACCCACAATCCAATTTGACCCGATATTCCAGCAACCAATGCGTTCCCAAAATTAGATCGAACTCACTAAACTGTAACTCCATCAAATCAATCGGGAATACTAACCCCTGAACCTCAAGCAGACACTTTTTATGCACTTTATTAACTCAAATAGACTAACCCAAAGGACTAATCATAGAAAGTTCACAACTAGTGTCCTCAGCCAAAATCCCCAAATTACCCGATATACTGCTAGACATGTAAGAGTGCATAGAACCATAATCAATCAATGAAAAATAAGGTAAGAAATGTATAAAAAATGTACCAACAATTACATCGGCCGTATCTGTGTCCTCTCGGCGCCTTGCCATATAAACTAAGGCTAGCCTAGCCTTAGCCTGAACTGCACCTATACTTGGTGCCTTCTGACTAAGACCACGACCACCACTATTACCACCTCTCATCTGACCATGACCCCTAACGGGCTACTAAATAATCCTCTAAGGCTAAATCTAACCCTGAACTGGAGCCCGCATCGATTCAACCATACAGGGGCACTTACTAATCTTATGCTTAGTAGACCCACATCTATAGTAAACCCCAGTCCTCCTCCAACACTTGCTCGGATGGCATCTATTTCAAAACCCACAGATCGATACATACTCAAACTTAGCAACAAGCTCAACTTTGGCAACTGGCTCTATCTACTGAGGTCTCTCAAACCTAGCCCATTTCATAGGCCGCTGAGAAGAACTGGAAGGACCCAAATCCCTCTTGTTCTTGTTCTGATTTTTCTCCTTCTCCCTTTTTTCGCGCTCTTCACGCTTAATATCATCAATAATTTTATCTTTCTCCACCAAATTTTTGAAGACTCGCTCCCTCTAAGGAGCTACCAGAATCTTTTTATCATACCTCAAACCCTTCTACAACCAAATACTCTTTTCATAATTACTGGCTACCAGATCGCGAGCATACCTGTTCAATTTCAAGAACTTGGCCTCATTTTTGGCCACCGACCTATCCCTCTAAGTTAGCCTCATAAACTCACGTCTACGAGCTTCAACATAGCTTGCCCCCACATAGTTATTCTGGAAGGCACTCCAGAAGTAATCCCAAGTTAGTCGCTCAGGTTGAGTACCCTCCTCAACTGTTAACCACCATTAATACACCTCATCGCAAAGCAAGAATACTACACCCTTCATCTTCTACCTGAGGGTACAGTCTAAATCATTCATTATTCTTTCTGTGGCCACCAACCAATATTCAGCCACAGTCAGGGCAACTCCAGTGATGCCCCTAAACAACTTAGCTCTATTGGACCAGAGTTATTCAGTTATTGACCCTCGGTTACTAGATCCAATATAAGTCTCAACGAACCTCTCCAAAACCCTCAACATTACCTTGAACAATTTGTCATCCCCGACAGTCTAAGCCTCAGACCTAGTTTCGGTGGTCAGGGTTCCAATGGTTTTACTCGTATCTAGTTGGGTATACTACCCATCAAAGATGGCTCAGCTTGAGCCCTTCGATGGTGACCACTGCGCCCACGGGTACCATATCCTCGTGATTAACAAGTACTTATTATCTTATCTACAAATTTCAAAATTTTATGAACTAGTTTAAATTTTTAAACTTTAATCTTATAGTTTTATCAGAATACTTATCAGTGTTTAGAGAGTATTTTACTATACTACAATCTCTAAGCGCAATTACTTATACTAAAGTGTCACATGAAAAAGTATATCTAAAGCATAACTAAAGTTCAGAGTTCTTACTTGAATTGACATCGGATACACGGTTTCATTTTCCAAAAATTCAAAGGTCATTTTAGTAAGTTCCAATCGGGCTGTAGTTAACAAAATTGAAAGTAATGTTCAACCTTCGAACCCTGAAGCAAGTAATAGTGTGTTGATTCCATAGTCCTTTGGTGACGAAATGAAAATGTCTTTCTTGAAATGATGAACCAATGGTTCAATGAATTCAAACAAGAAAATCTTGCAACTCCGCCACCTCTACCCCCTATTGTGGCTCCTCCGACAACTTTGGGTCCTTAAAATCCTATACTTGTGATGGTTACTCGAGTATCCGTAGATAAAATCTAAAAATGTAGAGTGGAAGAATTTAGAGGAAATGTGGATGATGATCCTGCAAAAGTCGAGTACTGGTTAATGAATATAAAGAGTCTTCGTTGTGACATCCCGAATTAGGGCCTAGTCAGAACAGTGGTTTTGAGACCACAAACCTGAGATAGAAATAATTATTTTATGATTCCTATGAGGTTTATGTTATGAGTGCATGCTTGTGTGAAAGTGTCATGAAGAAATTCTATGCATAAAATGTCTAATTGCATTTTAGGGACCAAATCGAATAAAAGGCAAAACTTGCATTCTAGAATCTTTAAGCATGAAATTGCTTTAGATTATGAATTAGAGGGTCCTAATTAGAAATTTGACAAATTTTTATAATTTTAGACAAAAATGGGCATGCGTAGGAAAAATTGGAGAGGAAAACCCTAAGGACATTTTGGTCATTTGGTAATAAAAAGAATAAAATGGGAAAAATCAAGTGAAAATGTTGTCCATATTCCTTCTTAGCTACCAAAAATACCAAGACTCCATAGCTAGGGTTTTGTTCAACATTTTCAAGCTTAATAGTAAGTGTTTTCCTAGCCCGTTTTTAATGTTCTTTGTATTTTTGAAATCCCGGTAACATGATCTATCCATTTTTGGCTATATTTTAAGCTAGGGTTTATGTTTGAAAAGTTACCCATGTGTGACATGCATGTATGAATGTTTGAGACATAGTAAACATCTTTTACTAGGTGATTTTTAGTGAAAATGGCTAAAAAAGGGCTAACTTGTAAAGTTTATAAAATGGGTAGAAATATGTATGATATGATGGGAAATATCGGCTGCTATGAGCATGTTATGAGTTTAGCTAGGCTTGGATAACAAGGAAAATATATGCATTTCATTTTTACAAGCCTAAGGACTACATCGTAAGTAAGTAAAAAGTTAAGGGTAAAAGGGTAATTGTACCAAAGCATAAGTTATGGATTGATTTGAAGAATGTGATTAATAAATAAGTTAAATTTGGCATTATAGATCAAGAAAGGCGTGTATCGGGTCTCGATCGAGTGAAGAATAAAGTATTCGACGATTAGATTCGATTATTATCATTTTGTACCGTGGTAAGTACATATGTGAATAATGTGACAATATGATATGTTTTAATGCATTTATATTGCATGGTTATCATTATGCCATTATTGTATATGTTATGTTTATTAATGACATTGCAAGCATGAGAAAAGTTATGGATGTTATTCTGACACCACGAGTAAATGCAACTGAAATTTCCATGTACAAGTGAAGAAGAAATCCCATTTGAACTTTAGGAATGGTTTAGGATACAAGTGATATGTCACTAGGAGATTTAGAAGTCTGAACTTGTTGAGCGGTCCAAGTTCGTGACGTATATGATATCCGAGCTCGTTGAGTGGTCCGAGTTCGTGAAACATGTGGTTAATCCAAACTTATTGAGTGGTCCAAGTTTCTGAGATATGTAGCATCTGAGCTCGTTGAGTGGTCCGAGTTCATTATAGATGCGAACATCTGAGATCATTGAGCGGTCCGAGTTCAAAATGGATGCGACACATGTTATTGGGTTCTACCCATATTTATATGGCACTTGGGTGCAAGTTTCCGTGTATCCCATTGTATTCTAAGAGTTCAATTGGTAATTCAATGGGAAATCCAATGAGAAGTTTTGCAATTGATATAAAGAACGATGTGATGAAAGCCCCGAGGTGGGCCAGGTAAAGTTATTTAAGATGCTACGAGTATGTACAGGTACGTACATTATTCTCATATGTAATGCCTTGCTAAAGGATGACATGTGACAAGAAAGTGAATTCGTATGTATATATGTGATTACCAAATAAGTAAGTCAAAAAGGTTTGAATGATGAGAAATTGTGAATATGTTCCTATGATTTTGCATGATAGTGCATGTTACTATTGCATATTATTTGCATGTGAACTTACTAAGCTTAAATGCTTACTCCCCTCTCATTTTCTTCCTTGTAGTCCCGCCAAGCTAGCTCGGGGATTGGACGTTGTCGGAGCATTCAATCACACTATAAAAAGATCATTTGGTATAGTAAATGTATTATTTTGAGTATGGCATGTATAGGGGACTTGGTTATTTTGTGATATGTGTAATGTTATTTGGCCAAATTGTGAAGGCCTACGATGATGATGATTTGTTTTGTAATAGCCATGTGATATGGATTATATTTGATCATTGGGTTGTAATTCTAATTACCCATGCATGCATGTGATAATGCCTCGATGATATGATATGTTGTTGCTTGATGAATGCATGATAAGGTAAAGATGACTTAACGACTTAATATGACTATAGACATGAATGCAAAATCTAAAGCTAAGGTAACTAGTTCAATATTGCATGAAATTGGTGTGGAATGATTCCAAATCGTATAGTAAAATGTATGGGCCATAAGATGACATTATGTTAGTATGGAAGTGCCATGGAATTGAATATTTGAGTGACTAAATATGCCATGCTGCATGTTATGACTTATGTCTAAGTGTATGAATGAATGAGGGTGACTAATGGCTTGGAAAATAGCCTTAAAATAGTCCACACGGGCATGTGTCTAAACCGTGTGTGACACACGGTCTGCCCTATGGGCATGCTGAGTAGTCGTGTGTCCCTTGCACCTTAATTTTTGCAAGTCAGTATGCATGGTAGTTCATACACGAGTAGAGACACGACCGTGTCTCTCAACCGTATGGAGGACATGGCCTATTACACGGACGTGTGCCCTGGCCGTGTGCCTCAAAATGAATGATGACATCATAAACATAATGTCTAGGTTTTTAGACACGGGCATGTCGAGGCCGTGTGAGGGACACGGGCTAGGGACATGGGCGTGTGCTTGGCCATGTGAAAACCCCTATAGGTTCGAAATGAAAAATAATTCCACATAGATATCGGACACGGGCGTGTGTAGTACCTTCACACGCGCGTGTGAGGTTTAAATATAGAAATTTTTCTAAACTTTCCTTAAGTTCTCGGTTTAGTCTCAAACCACCCTAAGGTATGTTTTATGCCTCGAAGGCCTGTATAAGGGACAATATGCATGTGTTTGAAAAATTTTAATTTGGATGAAATTTTATGGCTCGGTTTTGTATGTTTGTGCACGTTTAAGTCCAATAATGCCTCGTACCCTGTTCTGGTGTCGGATACGGGTAAAGGGTGTTACATTCGTGGAATTGATGTACACTCTTGAAGATTGTTTGAGATGTGCTGTATCGTTACTAAAAGATGAAGAGTACTTTTGATGGGACACTTTGAGCATGATGACAACAAATGATCACATTAATTGAGATTTATTTTAGACTGAATTTAAGAAGAAGTATGTTAGTCGGATGTTTATTGACAAGAAAAAGAAAGAATTTCTTGACTTAAAATAAAGGAATTGGACTGTAGCTGAGTATGAACGGGAATTTGTACAGTTAAGTAAGTATGCCCGTAATATAGTATCAAATGAGGAGGAAATGTGTATTAGGTTTGAGGATGGGTTGAATGATGATATCTATATGTTTGTGACAGCACTAAAGTTACGAGAATTCGTAGATTTTTTAGAACAGGCTTAGAAAATTAAAAAATTTCGTAAAAGTAAAAGACAATCAAATTCAAAATTTTAATATTTTAATAAAAAGGGGTCGTTCAAGCCTACTTAAACGTCTTTACCGAAGAAATTTAAAAATGAAACAAGTCAATCGGCTTCCCCTTCAAAGTTCACTGGTAGAGAGAACCAAGGCAAAACAATTTCTAGTCTATTAATTCCCCAGCGGCTAGTGTTAAAAGTGTAAGAGAGAACGAAGCAAAACAAGTTCACTGGTAGAGAGAACTGTTCTTATTTGTTATGATTGCAAGAAAAGGCATTTTGGTGAGTGTCGATCAAAATCGGGAGCTCGTTTCTGTTGTGGATCTACCGACCACTTCCTTCGTGATTGTTCGAAAAGGCAGAATGATTTTGTTAATCAAACAAACAAGCTTGAAGCAACCTCACAAAGAGGCAAACGATCTGGAAATGCTAGAAACACTACTTTTGGTCGAGGGAAGAATAACAAGTTGAATGAACGATCTGAAATGAGAACACTAGCTAGAGCCTATGCAATCAGAGCTTGTGAGGAAGCTACTACCCCAGATGTTATTGTGGGTCCTTTTTCTCTCTTTGATATTAATTTATATGTATTGATTGATCCTAGATCAACTCACTCGTATATATGCTCTGCATTAGTAGACAAAAAGAAATTACCTGTTGAGTTCACTTGATATATTGTCAAAGTTATGAATCCACTGAGGCATTGTGTTTTAGTTAATCAGGTATGTAAATTGTGTCCATTGAAAGTTAGGGGTTACAATTTTCCCACTAGTTCGATTTTGTTACCTTTTGATGATTTTGATATCATTCTAGGAATGGATTGGCTGACTAAGCATGATGCAATAGTGAGTTGCCAAAGGAAGCAATTTAGTTTGAAACGTCCGAGTGGTGAATTTATTTGTGTTAGGACAGATGGGGTCGATTGTATTACAAATGTAGTTTCAGCACTCTCATCTCTAAAATTGATTAAAAAGGGATGTGAAGCTTATTTAGCCTACATTCTTAATTCAAAAGTGGCTGAATAAAAAATCGAGCAAGTGTTGGTAGTCAAAGAGTATGCTGATGTTTTTCCTGAAGAATTGCCCGGGTTGCCAACAACTCAAGAAGTAGAATTCATAATCGAACTTGTGCCTGGAACAACTCTGAATTCGATAACACCGTATAGGATGGCCCCTACAGAATTGAAGGAGTTAAAAGTGTAGTTGCACGAGTTGTTAGATAGTGGGTTTATTTTACCAAGTGTGTCACCTTAGGGTGCTCTAGTTTTGTTTGTGAATAAGAAAGATGGGTCAATGATACTATGTATAGATTATTGATAGTTGAATATAGCCACCATTAAGAATAAACACCTATTACCTCGTATTCATGATTTGTTCGATCAGTTAAAAGGAGATACAATGTTTTTGAAAATCGACTTGAGATTCAGATATTATCAACTGTGAATTAAAGAATAAGATGTACCGAAAACAACGTTTAGCACTAGATATGGTTACTATGAATATCTTGTGATGCCATTTGGTTTGACTAATTCCCTTGTGGCATTCATGGACTTGATGAATCGGGTGTTTCAGCCATATTTAGATCGGTGTTTTGTGATATTCATTGATGACATTCTAATTTGTTCACTAAACAAGTCAGATCATGAGAAACATTTAAGAGTTATTATGCAAACCTTGTGTGAAAACTAAATGCGAAATTCAATAAATGTGAATTTTGGCTACAAGAAATTAATTTTTTGGTACATGTTATATCTGCTGATGGAATCAGGGTTGATCTGAATAAAGTATCTGCGATTGTTATTGAAAAATTTTGAAGAATGTTTCTGACGTTTGAAATTTCTTGGGATTAGCCAGATACTATCAGTGATTCATTAAAAACTTCTCAATCATTTCTTCACCTATGACAAGGTTATTACAGAAAAATATTGAATTTGTTTGGTCTGATAATCTCAATTGTAACGCCCTGAATAATTTATTTATGCTTCTATGAATATCTAACACAACTGTGTATCTGTTTCACTGGTTATGTGTTCTGGGTGTGTGTGAGAAGTCTTGGGTTCGAGTCTCATCTTTGCTAAATTTTGTAATTTTTTCGAATCAAGCCTTATCTTTGTTCAGTGGGCTTATATTAAATTATCTGTAAATCCATATCAGAATGAGCCTTCTGGTTCGAGTGGTAAGGGGGTCTGTATGTTAGAGGTCCTGTGTTCGAATCCCTGCGCTAACGTGGGTAATATTTTGCTCGATTTTGTGATAGTGTTTCGATAGTGTTGGGATTCTGAGGAAGTTGGGATTATGGGGTTAGTAGGAAGTTAGATGATATCTAAATTATTTTTTTTTGTTTTGTTTTTTTCTCTCTCTTCCTCTTCACGAAATTCTGACGTTCTTCTTTCTTTGTTCCTCTCCTTTGTTTTTTGTAACATCCCGAATTAGAGCCTAGTCGAAACAGTGGTTTCGGGACCACAAATCTGACACAGTAAAATTTATTTTTATTATATTTTTATGGTCTACAATTATATAGTATTATTTTTTGAAAATTTTATTAAAAAATTTTGACGTTTGGGCACTCAATTTAGTTAAGAGGACTAAATCAGAAAAGTGCAAAACTTGAGTTCTAAAAGCTAGGGGTGTCTAATTGCTATGAAATTTTAAATTGGGAGTACTTATGTGGTAATTAGACCATTAGTTGAGTTGTGGACAAAAATGGACATGGTTAGGTATGTTTTAGATTGTTTTTCATTAAGGGTATTTTAGTAATTTGGCTAATAAAGCCAAAATAACATAAAAAAAAGATGTCATCTTCTTCTTTTTTCATGCCATGGCTGAATTTTTCAAGGGGAGACCATATTTAGGGGTTTTCAAACTTTCCAATCTCCATAGTAAGTCCGTCCTAGCCTCGTTTTTAATGATTTTTACGTTTTTAAAGTTGTTATCACTCGATCTATCTATTTCTACCAATACTTTGAGATATGGTTGAAGTCTAGGGTTTTGAACCATGATAAATACGTGTGTATTTTAATGTTTAATGGTAGATTATGCAAGTTTATGGTTAGAGAAATGACTTTTACTAAGTGATTTTCGGTAAAAGTGCATAAAAAGACTAAATTGTATAAGTTATAAAATTTGTCATAAAAGTGTGAATTAGTATAAATTGAGGGCTGATGTAGTTATGAAATTTGTTCGGCTAGGCTTAAAGTACAAAGAAATTGAATGAAAATCATTTTACGAGCCTAGGGGCATAAGTGTAAATATGATAATTTTTAGGGGCAAAAACGTAATTTTATCATAGTATGATTTTTGGATCACATTGACTAATGTGACTAATAAATAGACTAAATATGATATTATAGATCAAAGACAACGAGGTTCGGACCTAGAATGGGGGAAAACAAGAAATTGATGGTTAGGTCCCTTTTCGTCTTTTTTGGTATCGAGGTAAGTTCGTGTGATAATAATAATGCAACATTATACTTGAATGTTAATGCGTGATATTACATGAATTGTAAGTGCATGTGTAAATAATGTGATAATGTAATATATTTTGATGTGTTGACATAATGTGATAAATGTTTCATCATTACTATGTATGCTATGCTTAATGGTAACTTTGTAAGTATGAATGATATTGGTCGTTATCCATGACATTACTAGCAAGTATGAAGGAGACGTTATGTATATGTGAGGAAAATCATGTTTGAACCTTAGGAATAGTTTAGGATACAAGTGACATGTCACTAGGAATTAAGAGATTCGAACTCATTGAGTTGGCTTGGGTTTGTGATATATATGTGGCATCTGAGCTCATTGAGTTGGTCTGAGTTCATAATGGATGTGATACATGTAATTGGGCTCCGGGCGTTGGTCTTGTGTGTCCTACCGGTGGCTAGGTAATCCTTTGGAGGGTCAGATACCTGACAGCTTGTGTGAGCAGCCCGTGTAGTTACACCTTGACCCATAGCTTATGTAAGTAGGCCCGTAAGTAGCTCCATTGCGAGCGTTAAATGTTATGAGGTAGCTTTGGCTACGTATGTATATGTGGCACTTATGTGCAAGTTTTTCGTGTATCAAATAGTATTCCGAGTGTTCAACATACAATGGATGATGTGATGATAGTCCCCAAAGGGTATGTCAAAGACAAGAATGAATATGTGAAAAATGTTGCAAGGGTACAGGTATGTACACTAAGCTTATGGTTATTGAGACTGTGAAATGTCGAGACCTCGATGAGTAAAGATGTATGAATTTTGTTGCAATATCATGCTAACTTACATTGTGTAATTGAACACGGGATCCATGAAATGGTGAGTTCATGATTAGTTGAAAATGAACTTATGATAGTTACCATTATATTGCATTAAAATAGTTTTGTACAGCAGCGGTAGTCCAACTTTGAAAATCCACCTAAAATTGTGAAACTAGAATTAGAGACTGAATAAAATATGAAATTAAAGCTTATTGAGTCTAGTTTCACATAGAAGAAACAGTGTAAGCAAAAGAATTTCATATTATGAGATATTTAAATTTTTGTGAGACAGGGTCGAAGTGATTTCGGGCTCCCCTATCTTAACTTTGGAAAATCACTAAAAATTTTACAAAAATAATTATGGATTAGAATTCATATGACTAAATCCTTAATGAGTAATTTCAATAGAAATGGACTAGAACATTATTCGAATCCTGTACTATGAGATAATTAATTTTTAGTAAAGAAAGGTCGAAGCTGTCAAACAGTAGTATAGGGGTAACTTTAAAGAATAAACTGTACTTATTGGCTAGACCAAAATTTCTAAAATTTTTATGGTAAGAAGATATGTGAGTCTAGTTTCAGGAAAAATTAGCAGATCTTAATTTGGAGTTTCGTAGCTCCAGATATAAATAGTTTAGTAACTATGACTCGAGAAAATAGCTTGACCAGAACATAAGTAAATGTGTAATTATGATTGTATTACCTTGAGAAGCATGTTGACATATTGCTTATTATTTTTATATGGACTTACTAAGCTATAAAGCTTACTCCCTCCTTTCCATTTCTTTAGTGTTGTCAGGTTAGCTTGGGGTTGGAGATCGTCGGAGGTAGCATCACACTATCAAATTATCAATTTGAGGTGTTAATAAACCTTAAGTGTTTTCAAGTGAGTGGCATGTATAGAGACTTAGCCTTTTGATATATGTGTTTCATGATTTGGCCAAATGTATTGGCTTATAATGATTCAATTGTATATAGCCATGAGATGTGGCTTATATTAATTATTGGGTTGTAACCCTATTATATGTGCATGCACAAGCTTAAAAGTTTCATGTGATGTGATTATGTGACTTGGTGTTGTGTGCAATGTCTTAGGCAAGTATGTTATTCTACGCATGTGAAATATGTTGGTATGTTATAAAGTTATGAGTTAGCCTTGAATATGAATGTTTGATTATTAAGTTGAAATGTTTTGGTATGATGGTAACCATGATATAAAAGTATAAGTGATATAATAATAGACAAGGCCAAATGAGTGTATAAAACACATGAATCATGACATGAAAATGCTATGTTTGTGGCCTAAATGAAGATGTTTAATCGCTAAATAGAGGCCATGTTATATGTCCTTGATTTTGTATAAATGTGTGAGGGTTTATGGTTGACCAAGGCTTGGAAAATGGCCTAAGTGTTGGCCACACGGGCAGAGACATGGCCGTGTGTCTCAGCCATGTGGAGAACATGGCCTTAGCACACGGGTGTGTGACTTGGCTGTGTGATCCCATTTCATTTTCGACGTCATAAACAGAGAGTTACACAGGCTAAGGACACTTGCGTGTCCCAAGCCACACGGGCGTGTGTGACCACATGGCCTAATCCACACGGGCATGTGACTCTCTAAACATGGAAAATTCCCTCAGTGTTGTAAAATTTTTGGAAGTTCTTGGTTTAGTCCCGAACCACCCCTGATGTATGTTTTAGGGCATCGTAGGCCCGTATAAGGGACGATATGCATGTGTTTGAATGTTTTTAAATTGGTTGAAATTTTATGGCCAAATTTTACATGTATGTGTATGTTTAAGTCCGGTAATGCCTCGTATTTTGTCTCGGTGTCGGACACAGGTAAGGGGTGTTACATTTTTCCTCTTTTGATTTTGTATGGTTTTCCTCTAATCTCTATGGGGTTTTCTTGGTTATTCATCGCTACCGCGTGCTTAATCTTTTGTTCGACTGGTAAGTAACCTTTCAGCCTTTAACTTTTTGGTTTAGGATTAGTAATGTTAGGATTATGGACTAAGTGGTGAATTCTGCATTTAGGAGAAGGTTGTTAGGCAGGAACTCACACTTCATCGGCGTGATTCAAAATTGTGTTCGTTCTTGGGTTTTGCGTATTTGGGTAAATCGTGTTAGGCTTGATTTTTTATTGTGAAAGGGGTTAGGTATTTTGTTTTTAGGTGCTAGTCGCCTCGAGAGTGATTTTGCAGCAAAATCGAAATAGGTGTGTACTTGAAACACAAAAAAATAAGCTTTGATGAAATCCAAAAACCCCCACTGTCGATGCCGCACGGGCGTGTGGTCACCCGTGTGGTAGGCTGTGTGCAAGACACGATCGTGTGGTCGACGAAGGCATGACTGTGTACAGCTCACAACCGTGTAGGCTACACGGGCTAGCCAAGTTGGGCGTATGGGCCACACGAGTGTGTGGGCCCTCATGAACATGTCACACGGGTATGTGGGGCCATAATTCTAAAATTTTCCTAGGGTTGCACGAGTCGCTCCGATCGACTGTGGGCCTACTGTAGGGTCAGTAAGGGCTAATTAAACCCTAATTTGTATGCTGGGATATTCTGATAGACTGATCTGTGTAGGATACTAAATGTATGCCTGCCTATTTTAATGTATGTGTATCTATTATTTGGATAAAGCATGTTGAGCATGTTATATTTGCATTTGATTCCTATATCTGTTATTGTGGTGGGAATTTATATGTATGGAGAAAGTTTTCTGATCGGCATTAATTGCCTATATTCTGGCAGTTTGGCTGTTTATATACTCTGATATGTGTTTTAAAGGCACAATATGATGTGTAGAGAAGGGTGGGTGTTTTAAACCCTACATGGTGTGATGGGATGGTCGGAGATGGTGTGTAGAGGATGGGGGTAGGATTTATGCATATTTGTATCTGTAATCTGAATTTGGATCTGGATCTAGATCTAATTTTGAATCTGGAGCTGTATCTTCTTTTTACTATGTATCTAAATCTTTATGCTTGTATGCTTAATTCTATGGGTTACACACTGAGTTTATGTAAACTCACATATGTTGTATGTTCTGTTCAGGTAATCCACAGACCTAGGCGGATCAGTGCAGCGGAGACTCAGTGGTGACCACGCGACCATAATCTAGTTAAAGTTTTTTATCTATGGTTTAATTATGATTTTGGTTTTATTCTGAGAGTTGTAAATTTTTTGGGACTTTCTGGACTTTTTGGGTTTTATAGCTGTTGGAATCGGTTTATATGTTGTTAAACTGCATGCTTAGACAAAACGTTTTCCTCTAAAAATGACAATTTATATGCAAACAAAGGTTTTTCTAAAACATTACTGCATTTTTCAAATTATAATTGTTTTAAGGCATCCACTGTAATAAGTTTTAGCAAATGGACTAATTAAACGGTGTTTTCAATTAAAAATGTGAATGTTCTGACGAGACAACTCCATTTTCAAAACCCCTACATTGTGACACTTACAGATTCGGTCATCACGTCTAGGCCGAGTTTGAGGTGTTACATCAACAGAGTTTTGATCAGCTGAGAAACATGTTAACAAAAGCTTCAGTGTTAACTCAGCTTGAATCTGGAACGACATATGTTGTTTACAGTGATGCATCTCTCAATGGTTTAGGTTGTATGTTAATGAAGTCAGGGAAAGTGGTGGCTTATGTTTCTCGACAATTAAAGTCGTATGAAAAGAATTATCCTACTAATGATCTCAAGTTGACTGCGATTGTCTTCACTTTGAAGATATGGAGGCATTATTTATACAGCAAGAAATGTCACGTGTTTACTGATCACAAAATTTTAAAATATTTAATGGCCCAGAAGGAACTGAATATAAGATAGCAACGTTGGCTAGAGCTACTGAAGGATTATGATTTGGTTATTGATTACCATTCGGGAAAGACTAATATGGTTACGGATGCACTCAGAAGAAAGTCATCATTGTTTGCACTTCGAGTGTTGAACGCTCATTTGGCTCTGAATGCTGATGGTTCTGTAATGGTGGAATTGACAACTAAACCATTGTTTCTACAACGAATTTAGGAGTTGCAAAATGATACTCCAAATTTGATAATGAAACAAAACTTGGTTCGAGATAATTTGACTACTGAATACAGTATTGATGATGATAATACATTGCATTACTGCAATAGAATTTGTGTTCCGAATAGTTTAAATTTGAAACGTGGTATTTTATTAAAGGCTCACAGTAGTACATATTCCATCCACTCGGGTAGCACGAAGATGCATTGTAATTTAAAATAGATGTACTAGTGGTCGGGTATGAAACATGAGATTTTGTGAGCTCGTAGCCAAATGTTCGATCTGTGAGCAAGTAAAAGTAGAGCATCAGGTGCCGTCGGGATTATTATAGCCTGTTATGATTCCTGAGTGAAACTAGGAGCGAGTCACGATCGATCTGGGTGATTGTTGGCAGATTGATTAAGTTGGCCCACTTTATTCCAGTCAATATAGATTACTCACTTGGAAGGCTATCAGAATTATATGTGTCAGAGATTTTGAGGTTGCACGGAGTTCCAACATATACTATTTTTTATCGTGATTTGTGGTTTACATTGAGACTTTGGAGTAAACTTCACGAGACTTTGGGCACTAAACTCAGTTTCAGTATAGCTTTTCATCCTCAGACAAATGGGAGATCAGAACGAGTAATTTAGATTTTAAAAGACATGCTACGATGTTGTATTCTTGAGTTCGAGGGTAGCTGGGAAAAATATCTACCGTTAGCTGAGTTCAGTTCTAATAACAGTTAGCAATCCAGTATTAAAATGACACCGTTTGAAGCTTTATACAGAAGAAAATGTAAAATGCCATTATATTGGTCCGAGCTGAGTGAATCCAAAATTGTGGGGATTGATTTGATTCGAGAAACTGAAGACAAAGTTTGAATTATTCGAGATTGTTTGAAAGTTGCATCTAACCGTTAGAAGTCGTACGGGGATTTGAAAAGAAATGATATAGAATTTGCTGTTGGGGATTGGGTATTTTTAAAAGTTTTTCCGTTGAAGAAAGTGCTACGATTCAAAAAGAAAGAAAAGTTCAGTCCAAGATTTATCGGGCTGTACGAGATTACCGAAAGAATCAGTCCTTTGGCTTACAGATTAGCTTTACCTCCTTAACTAGTGAAAATTCATAATGTGTTCCATGTTTAAATGCTAAGGCGGTACAGATCTGATCCTTCACACGTGATTCTTCATAGTAAAATAGAATTATAGTTAGATTTGACATATTCTGAGTGAAAATTTTAGCTCGAAAAGTCAAAAAACTTCAGGATAAACGATTACCGTTGATGAAAGTCTTATGGGATCATCATGGTATTAAGGAAGATACCCGAGAAACTAAAGAATTGATGAAATTACAATATCCAAATTTATTCTCAGGTAACAATTTCGAGGATGAAATTTCTTAAGGGGGAAGAGTTGTAACAGCTTGTTTTTCAGTGGTGATGTAACAGTGGTTTCGAGACCACAAATTTCTATTGTGTCGGCTCGTAAAAGAACTAAATTGAAAAAGATAGTTAATTTGGTTAATAAATTTTAACGTTTAGATAGTTAATTTAAGAAAAAGGACTAAATTGAAAAAGATGCAAATGTTTATTTTTATTAGTTAAAAGGAATAGATGGATATGGAACCTTAATCTAATGGACTTAGATGGTAGTTATATCATATAAAATGTAAGTGGATAGCTATGGATAAGGTTTAGTTGAAATTTTTAATTTTTAAAGAGGGTAAAATGGTAAATTAGTAATTAAAACATAAAATTAATAAGCCAAAATCACCATCTTCTTCATTTTAGTGAAATGAAAACTAAACCACCATTGAATCGAAGGAGGAAAGCTTCTGTCATGGCATATTTTCTTGCATGGTATGTTTTTTAGCCCCGTTTCTAATGATTTTTATGTTTTTATGATTGTTGCACCTAGGTCCAGCTAGTTGGTATCTTGTTTTTGAATCTGTTAAAAATTTTGGAAGTTGCCATTAGCGAATATTGAATATTCTTGATGATAACTCTGTGTTTGAAGCTTTGATTGTAGTCTTTGGTTGTTTTGTGAAGTGATTTTTGTTAGATTTTGATTTAAGGATCAAATTGTTAAAATGTCAAAATTTCAAGGTTTGATAGTGAATTTGAGGTATAATAGGTACTATTAAAGAGCCTGGAATATTCTGCTGTGATTTGGTTCTTAGAAAATAGTCAATTTGATGAATACTGGGTTAGAAGACTAAATTGCAAAAAGTGTAAAAGTATAGGGAAAATGTGTAATTTATGAAAAGTTAAGGGTCATATACATTGAATGGAATGTGAAATATGTATGATATTAATATATTGTATTTAATTATTATATAGATCAAAACTTAGATAAAAAAGACAACAACCAAGGAAAAGAGAAAATAGCGGATTAATTCCTGTGTGTTGGTCAGAATTGAATAGTAGGTAAGGTCATATTATTTCAATACATAAATGAATTCCTACTTGTTTATAGAAAATTATTGTATGATTGCACATACGTGCCCCTATTTGTACTTTGGTACCCCTGATTGCACATACGTGCCCCTGTTTGTACTTCGATACCCATGATTGCACATACCTACCCCTGTTTGTACTTCGGTATCCCTGATTACAAATACGTGCCCCTGTTTGTACTTCGGTAGCCTTGATTGCACATATGTGCCCATGTTTATACTTTGGTACCCTTGATTGCACACACGTGCCCTTATTTATACTCTGGTAACTCTGAATCAAATAGTATATGAACTGTATTTTTTTGTATTTAGATTAAATATTATACTATGTCCTTACTAAGATTTGTAAGCTTACCAATTCTTATGGATTGTTTTGTAGATAAATGTTTTTGACAGTTTGGAAGGATCATTCAACCGGCTCACACTATCCATCTAAGTTGGTAGTTTTGTATCTCCTAGGGTAGATGATCGTGTTATTTTGTGACAGGTTTTAAATATTTATAATTAATCGTTCTTGAAACTAACTATTATCATGATGTAGGCAAGTGTACCTATCGAACAGTAGTATAGTTTTAGCAAGATCGGATTGTCGAACCCAAAGGAACTAAAAGTACTAGTAATGACTGTCTTTTTATTATCTAGCCTAAGAATAAGGGGGTTTGTTTTAACTAACTAATTAACTAAACTAAGAATTCATAGAAAATAGAATTGGGGGATACTTTTGGAAAACAATTGAATTAAGACAATACTTTAGGAAGAATCCACCTAGACTTTACTTGTTATTCTGACTCCGAATCGGACGATTTATTCATTTAACTTGATCCGTAGTAATCCCTAAGTTATATTATTATCTCTCTCGAGACTAACAACATCTAACCCTAGGTTGAATAATTGAAATCTCTTTCTAATTAACTTCCTAGGGTTGCATTAACTCGATCTATGGATCCCCTTATTAGGTTTCACCCTAATCTGGCAAAATCTTGTCACCCTATCTCTAGGCGCGCAATCAACTCCGCTTAATTATGACAAATGTACTCTTAGACAAGGTATATTCCTCCTCTGCATAAGAGCTTAACTTGAATCAATATCTTGGAATATCAAAACAAGAATTAAGAACAAGTCAAATATTTATCATACAATTCAGAAAATAATAACAAGTTCGTCTTAGGTTTCATCCCCCTTAGGTATTTAGGGGATTTAGTTCATAACTAAAAGGGAAAACATCTCAGAAGAATAATGAATACAAAACATAAAGAAAAACCCAAAACTCCTGAAGGGGAATTGAAGGGAGATCTTTAGTCTTGATGGTGAATCCGGCTTCTGAGATGGATCAATAAGCTTTCCTTGAGCTATTCCTCGCTTCCTCCTCTGTGCGTCCCCTTTTCTGCTCTTCTAGGGTGTATTTATAGGCTTTAGAATGCCTAAAAGCCCTCAGAATTAGCCTTTTTCGAATTGGACTCAACTTGGGTTCGACAGGGACACGCCTGTGTGACACGCCCATGTACGATTACTTCAGGCCGTGGTCAAGCCTGTTAAAATAGCATTGGCGTGTGGTCTACTCGTGTGTGTCGTGCTTTGATTCTGCCAAATTGACACAGCCGTATGGTTTGCCCGTGTGGGGAAGTCTAGGCCATGTTGATTTTGTACGTTAGCCCATTTTCTCCGTTTTTGGTCCGTTTCTCGTTCTTTTACTCTCATAAGCTCACCTAAGTATAAAACATGAAATTAAGGCATTAAGAGCATCGAATTCACCAATTCTAAGGAAAATTTATCCATAAAATGCGCAAAGCATGGGGTAAAAATATGTATAAATGACAGTTTATCAAATATCCCCGCACTTAAGCATTTGCTTGTCCTCAAGCAAAATCCTCAACTCACAATTAAAATAAATTCTTCTCAACTTATAATTTCTATCGATAATATCTCAAAGTAATCCATAGGTAATCATACATTGAATATTTAACTGAAAGAACATCAAAGTTTCAAACATACCAAGTTGAGCATTTTATCATGAAAACATAGGTGTCTCCCCTCATCCAAGTAATTACCCTTGATTTCAAAATATCACAGAGTTTCACATCCTCACTAAAGATTCACTCAAATCACTCGAGGTGTTTTAAGGATAATAAATAAATCACTCAATAGTCAATAATGAAAAGTTATTACCATAGGCTTGCATGAAAATCAAATCTCCACCACTATAAATTGAGATGAAACATCAATCAAAAGGTTTTTAGAGGGTTGTAACGTGGCTTTGGTTAAAGGGTGTGGTCACAAGCTGGAAGAAAGGGTTAGAATCGAGATTGAATTGAGAGATTGCCTAGAAAAATGACTAGTATCAGTTGCGTACAACAAAGCTTTTTTTCTCGGAATATGAAATTTAACTACTTTAGCTCAAAAGATCACTACTACCTATATGTATACATGTTTTTTTTTGTTTTAAGAACAAGTCAAATAGCTAACTATTTAGAACAGGACATAGCTAAGCAATTTATTCAATTCAAATCTCGACAAAAATAGGGATCAATTTAATTGATGGGATTTCGACAATAATGAGTTATGGGTTAAAATTGAAGGTAAATCAATGAATGGGTTGTTAGGCTCAAGGGGGTTCACTAAGGGTTAATTGTGAAGGTAAGCTTTTATAGAGTGAGTGGGTTAAACATAAGTGCCTTTATCATTTTGACATATCAAATCAAATGGTGTGGTCTTGACATGCATAATCAAGCAAGTTCTAGAATAACAGTTCAATATTGGTGCACTCATAATGAAAGTGAGCATGGAAGAAATAATAGATGCTCTTGTAGGCTCAAAATCTCACAAAAATTATGGCTTTTTGATGTTTAAACTTGTGAATTCCAACTCAAGCTAATACCTAGACTTAGAGAAACAACCTAGAAGTTTTTAATTCTTCAAAAATCAACTTATCATGCTTGATTCCCTAATGTCTTAAAGTTTAAACAATCAATGTATAAATGCCCATGTTTTAATTCAAAACATATCAATAAAAATCATGAGTTAATTAAAATTCATTCTAATATTGATAAGAGTAATTCACGTGAGAATAAGACATATTCTAATGGTGATATAAAAGACCCCCCCACACTTAACATGTACATTTCTCTCAATGTACAAAGATAGATATATTGAAAAAGATAAATTTATGATCATAAGATAAAGAGAGAAGTGAAACTTCCTAAATGATGAATGAATTCCTTGAACTGGAGTTTTTGGAGAATAAATGGCATGAGAGTGGAGGAGGATACTCTGGTGATGGTAGAGGTTCTTTAGTCCATAAGTCCTGCACCAAAAGAATTTTATATTTGTTGGTAGCTATAGTCGTGGTCGATCAGGACATGGCAGTCGTGGAGAACCTTTCCCGGTGGAGTTTTTTTTAGTTCCTATGTGAGGATGAGCTTAGGAGCTCTTTTATAGCAGTGAAAAAACCAGGAACTTTTTAAGAAATGTAAGGAAACAAAATTACTCGTAATGGAATAGCTGAAGTTGGTCATTATAAAATACAAATTATAAAATCTAATAAAGATAGGCGTAAGGAAAAATAAAAAGGAGTCTGAAGATAAAATAAAAGTAAAAATATAAAATAAAATAATTAATAAAAGTTTTTAAACATCTTCATCGCTAGATGGTTCGCGAGGTGGTGGTGGCGATGAGATGTGAAAATACTGACAAATCTGATGCAGAGTCGTATAAATGTGATCAAATCGTTGAAAACATTGCTGCTCAAATCGTGTAAGGCGCTCAGAGATGTCAGCGTATGAAGTGCCACATGAACTGGACGAGAGGGGCGTGGTGGCTGAGACGATGGGTCCTCGTGTTGTGGAGGGACATTATTAGTAATGTCCTCAGGGGCCTCCTCCTCGGTAGATCAGGCGAGACAATATTGAGGAGGGTAAGTTCCTTGGAACTTTTTGATCATCCTCATGCTTAGCATGCTCGAGATGCCTTGTGGAGACATTTGGCCAATGAGGGTCAAAGATGATTCTTAGGCTGCGATGTTGAGGAGCCCGAAGTGTCACACCAGTCGCGTCACATAGGGCTCAATGGAGATGACCCCTTTCTGATGTCACTCTGTCTGATGGCGAATGACAAGGGCGATAAAGTAGGCGAGGTCGAAGACGTGCCCGTGCGACATACACCATAAGTAGTAGATGTCATTGGTGGTGACGACACCGGTGCTCTTTCTCTGCCCTGTCAAGGTGTGAGATAGAATCGAATGTAAATACCTCAAGGATGGAGGGAGAGCTGATGCTTTGGAGCGACTGGGGTCGTAAGTGGCCGAGTTTGGTACGAGTGCGCCCCAGCACCGTGAGGGAGAATAGTGGATGTGACGGTTGAGAGAATCGAGGTCATTCTCATCCATGAAATCCTCTGTATATAGGCCCAAAGCTATACCAAATTCTGGGACGCTTAGTTGGCGGACTAATTTGCCTAAGCGAAATTGGACCGTGCTGGGATCATCGTAATTTGTCATTACGGTCTAAAGATGAAATGTTAAGCATAGTTCCATTGTAAGCTCGAGATACATCAGCTCGATGATCCCAAAGAAAAGCTCCCAAGGGTCGGTGGTTAGGAGGGCCCGAATTGCATCAGCCAACTGAACTTGTTCTATTGCAGCCCAGTCGATGCAGCGGCCCGCAGTTAAAGGTCGGGCCAGGAGTATTTGGTAAAGTTCTTCTTGGGGCCCAATAGGGAACTGTAGAAAAGGGTGGCGAATTTTCGCGATAGGACCTGAGAAAGTTGACGCCCCCTTCCTTCTCTTTGAAGCGGGGATGGCGGTTTTCTTTCCCTGTGAAGACGACATGGTACCTGCAACCAAAACCATTAATTCATCTTGAGGAATGGTCAAAGTAAAATGGAGACAAAAATTAAAATAAAATAAAAATCATAATTTCAGCCACAACTACTAAGACTAACAACTTAACCAAAGCAATCAATTTTATGGCATAAGAATGGCAAAGAATTTCATGGAATACAATCATACTTGACGGATAAAACATGTCAACACAAAATGCATGAGTATGTCTGTTATTCTAACCATGAACAATTACTTTAAACTAGTCAAATGGGGCAAGGAAATCATGTAATGAGTAAGAATTTCACATGAGAAAGATGATAATTACTATAGATAATGAATTTTGAGTGATAGAAAGATAAAAATAGCATATGGAATGCAAATTGCTATGATAACTAGCATAAAAAATGAGTGCAATTAAGGGGAAAAGAGTAAACAAACGCTAGAAAGGGGAGAATGAGCGTCAAAAACGGGGTTGGAAGCGACGCACAGGCGTGGCGGGGTGGGCGTTTGGATTTGCAGCGGCTAGGGTTAGGGATTTTGGGGGAAAAAGATAATGAATAGTGCAGCCTATTTATAGAATTTGGGGCACACGGCCAGGGAACACGCCCGTGTTCCCCAATTTCAGCCCGTGTGTTTCGCATTTTTTGAATTTGGGTGTGTTGGCATTCAGCCCACGCCCGTGTATTTTAGGAGTGTGGGTGCACACGGCCGTGTCGCACGACCGTGTCTGGCTTTGTTCGCTTCTCTCACGCCCGTGTATATAGCTCTACGCCAGTGTTAAGTTGACAGGTTTGACCACGGGTATAGGACACGGGCGTGTCGAACACCCGTGTTAGTTTCTCAGGTTCAACCACAGTTATAAAGTACGGGCATGTCGAACGCCTGTGTTATTTTGGCAGGCTCGCCTACAGCCATATCACACGGTCGTGTCGTTTTATCGTAGCCCGTGTTTGGGAAAAATCTCTGCCCTGTTTTCACATGATTCTCAGCAAGCCCGTGTGCCTGGCGTTGTCTGTGTGGAAAACTTGTATTCAAGATCTCCGTTAGTAAGCTAGGTGTTAAATGCTAAAATTTAAAGAAATTAATATTGTTAGTGCTCGGGTTGCCTCCCGAGAAGCGCTTATTTATAGTCTAAGCTCGACTTACCTTTCCGTTGAATGATCATGGCGGTTCGAGGAGTTTATACTCCTCATCCCTACTATCAATCTCACCAAGATAAGGCTTTAGATGGGTGTTGTTTACCTTAAAAGTGCCGAACTTTGGATGACTCAGCTCGACTGTGCTGAATGGGAAAATGTTAAGTATCGTAAGAGAGATTTCTTCAGTCGGTTTAGTAGTAACAATGTAAGGATCTGTGGCATCTAACAAAACTTTATTTCCAACCTTAAGTTGATTTGGAAAGGTATTGAGCTCGTTCTGGCGTGGTTTTGGTTTATCGTGTGTTCTCGGTCTATGCGTCTGCCATTCATCTAACTCCTCGATTTGTAGCCTTCGATCTTTATGAATAGGTCCT
This sequence comes from Gossypium longicalyx, assembly GCA_025698465.1. Lineage (NCBI taxonomy): Eukaryota > Viridiplantae > Streptophyta > Magnoliopsida > Malvales > Malvaceae > Gossypium > Gossypium longicalyx. The sequence continues at coordinate 22,729,929 of CM047007.1, forward strand.
CTACTATTGCTTGGGAATGGCTCATGTACTTCCTTCAGACTCATTTCCTGCAAAGTAGGTTGCACCATATTGTCAGTTTTAGTAGAATGGTTTAGACGATCACCTTAAATTTTTGATGTGTTTCCAGAATTGCGAGCTTGAAGGGTGATTGTTTCGTCCCCCACACGAAGTGTAAGCTCACCTGTACCAACATCAATAATCGTTTTAGCAGATGCTAAAAAGGGCCTTCCTAAAATCAAATGAGTGTTGCTATCCTCCTCTATGTCTAGAACAATGAAGTCAACGGGAAATATAAATTTATCGATTTTAAATAGCACATCTTCAATAATACCCCTAGGTAATCTTATAGTCTTATCTGCTAATTGTATGCTCATCCTAATCTGTTTGGGTTTCCCAAGACCTAATTGTTTGAACATTTTGTAGGGCATGACGTTAATACTAGCCCCTAAATCAGCTAATGCATTATTAACATCTAAACTACCAATTAAGCAAGGAATTGTAAAACTCCCTGGATCTTTTAATTTGTTGGGTAGCTTATTCTGTAGAATAGCTGAGCAAACTGCGTTTAGCTCCACATGCGACGCCTCATCCAACTTTCACTTATTTGCTAAAAGCTCCTTTAAAAATTTCATTGCGTTTGGCATCTATGATAGAGCTTCAATAAACGGTAAGTTAATATGTAATTTTTTTAAGTGTTTAAGGAATTTACCAAATTGTTCGTCTGAGCGGTCTTTCCTTGTCGCATTAGGGTATGGCACACGAGGTTTGTATTCTATACTTACCGGTTTCTATTCTCTACGGTATACCTCACCTTTACCTTTGCTTATCTCAGTATCTTGCCTTGGTTCTGGTTTAGGTGTGACTAACATTTCCTCATCTTGACTAGTAATCGCGTTGAGTTGCTCCCTTGGATTAGATTTTGTGTTGCTTGGCAAGCTACCTTGTGGTCGTTCAGAGATCAACTTGGCAAGTTGTCCAATCTGAGTTTCGAGCCCTTGGATCGATGCTTGTTGATTCTTAAGTGCTATCTCGATATTCTGAAAATGAGTTTCTGACACTGATATAAACTTTGTGAGCATCTCTTCAAGGTTCGGCTTCTTCTCTTGTTGGTAGGGTGGTTGTTGGAAGCCTGGAGGAGGTCTCTGATTGCCTTGGCCTCTCCATGAGAAATTTGGGTGGTTCCTCCAACCTGCATTGTAAGTGTTACTATAAGGATTGTTTTGAGATCGAGGATTGTTACCCATGTAATTTAACTACTTGTTGTCCATGTTGTGACCATATGACCGGTATTTTGAACTGCTCGATCCACCTCCATTTGCTTCGCACTGTAGTACTGGGTGAACCTGTGAAGAACTAAGAAAACTATCCATTTTCTTGTTCAAGAGTTCTACCTAATTAGAGAGCATGGTGACCGAGTCAATGTTATAAACACCGGCTGTTTTCGTTGGTTTTGTCCTCATGACTTGCCACTGATAGTTATTCAGTGACATCTCCTCTATAAATTCATAAGTAGCTTCAGGTGTTTTATTGTTGATGGTTCTGCCAACAGCTGCGTCAACCATTTATCGAGTCGAAGGATTCAGGCCATTATGAAAGGTTTGAACCTGTAGCCAGAGTGATAACCCATGGTGAAGGCATCTTTGCAAAAGATCCTTGTATCTCTCCCATGCATCGTAGAGTGTCCCTAAAGTTTTACTTTTATTCAATTTAGTCTCTGAGCCTAAAACATGCAAATTAACCATTTTTACCCAAAATTGAGCCTAGCTGAATACTTATGGCGTCCAATACAGCCCATTATTGCAACAATTTCACATCAAATCCTTGTACTTTTACTATTTCAACAATTTAGTACCTAGTCGAAAAATTCATCAAAAATCACTTAATAAAATACTTTTAAATAAAAAATAATATCTCAAATTCATAAATTAACATCTAAAATCACAAGGTTCATCAATGGAAACATTCAAAATCTTTAACAATTTTAAAATCGAATGTATGGGTTAACTGGGCCTAGTTGCAAGAATCTCAAAAACATAAAAATTATTAGAAACAGACAGCTTAGGGACTTACATGAACGAAACGAAATATGGCCGAACCTATCTTCCATAACCATGGCTTTTGATCAAAAAACAAAATAGAAAGGAAGATGACAACCTTTATCTTTTACTTATGTTTTATTTAATTTAATTAATTATCAAATTACCATTTTAACCTTAGTTAATAAATAAATAAAACACTAAGGTCATGTCCATATAAGTCCACTAAATGCTTAAATGGTTTAATTACCATTTAAGTCCATTTTTATTTAATCAATACACCATTTAATCACTCAAATCAAATAGTGATCAAATTTTACTACATCTTTTACGATTTAGTCCTTTTTAATTAATTAACTATCGAAATGTTAAAATTTTTCAACGAAAATTTAATACCACCTTAATGAAACTTTGTAAATATTTATAAAAGTATTTATAGCTCGATTTATAGAAATGAGGTCTCGGTACCTCATTTTGTAAAACCACTTAACCCTAGGGTATTACCACTTAAACCTAATAGATCGCTTAAATAACATAAATTATCAAATCAAAAACCTTTTTAAAATCACATTTGAACTTGTCGGATTTGGTTGCCTCAAAACCACTATCTTTAACACCACTGAAAAACGGGTTGTTACAGTGAAATCGTGATAGTTTATAGGTAGATTTGAGGGGTTAGTGATGCGATAACGCATCTAACACCCCTCACCTGTATTCAACACGGGAATAGGGTTACGGAGCATTACCAGACTTAAAACAAAAATAAACATGCATTTCACATAAATATTTCAATTTCATGTAATCATTATTCAACCTCAATCATTTTGTTCGTAATACGAGCCTACGAGGCCTATAACATGTATTCGGGGTGGTTTGAGACTAAACCGATAACTCGGGAAATTTTCAGAGAACTTATAAAATTTTTCAAACTACAGGGGACACACACCTGTGTGGCCCAGTCGTGTGTCTCACACAGCCAAAGACACGCCCGTGTCACAGGTCGTGTGGACATTCGAAATGGGAGCACATGGCCGTGTCCCAACCCATGATCGACCCCGTGTAACTCTCTAACTTGGGTCACATGACTAACACACACGTTCGTGTACCCTAAGATATGGACACACATGCCTGTGTGCCAGCCGTGTGCTAGGCCGTGCCAATTCTGTAGGGTATACTAACTTAGGCCACATGGTCAAGTCACATGCCTGTGTGATAAGCTATGTGGAGCATACTGACTTGATTTTTAATAAAACATTAGGGGACACATGACTGTGTAACCTGACCGTGTGTGACACATGGTTGAGACACATGCCTGTGTCTCTGCCCGTGTGGACAAAAATAGGCTATTTACCAAGCCATCTTGCCACCCAAATTTATATATACCTGCACAAAACCCAAATGGCACAAAACATGGCATAACTAGGCATTTAAATCAACTTTTATCAAGCTAAATTCATACCATTTCAATACTAACCACTCCAAGTTACACAATTACCACAATACACCATTCAATTTCATACCAAACTCACTTTTACAATACATCAAAAATAACCAATTTCAAATATGCATTATTTGCCTAAATTCACTAGCATACCAATATTTATAATTCAACCATTTGCTATCAACAATACCTATTATCAAAAAGCATCACATAACCATCATCCAGCACATCACACAAGCCATATGCACATATATATACATGATCAACTATACCAAAATAAGCCAACTCCCATTGCTATATACAAAACCAAACTTTAGACATTCACAAGCCAATTCAAATGGCTAAATTCTTTATTAATCCATAACCAAAATGACCATAATCCTATACATGACATATATACATAAACTTAGATTCACAAGTACCGAAGTGTAACAGCCAGATTTTGGGTCTAGTCGGAACAGTGGTTTCGGGACCATGAATCTGACGTAGAAAGATTTATTTTTATTATATTTTTATGGTCTACAGTTTTTAATTTTTTCGTGAAAATTTTGTTTGAAAATTTTATCGATTGGGCACTTAATTTAGCTAGAAAGACTAAATTGCATAAGTGCAAAATTTAGGTTCTACATGCTAAAAGTGTTAGATTGTTATCAGATTGTAAATTGAAGGTCCTTAAATGGTAATTAGACCATTATAGTTCAAAAATGGACATGAAGGAAGAGAAATTTTATGTTTTAAGTTAGGGGCATTTTGGTCATTCAGTAAATAATGATAAAATAAAATAAATAAAAAGATGTCATCTTCTTCAATTGAGTCCCTTAGTGTCAAAATTTCAAGGGAAACCATAGCTAGGGTTTTGGCCACTTTCAAGCTCGATTATAAGTCCGTTCTAGCCTCGTTTTTAATGATTTTCATGTTTTTGAGATCCTTGTAACCTAATCTAGCTTTTCCAAGGACTATTTGAAGTATTGTAAAAGTTTAAAATTTTAACCATGTTAGATATTTGTGTATTTTGATATCTAATGGTAGAAAATGCATATTTGGTGTTAGATAAATAACTTTTGCTAAGTGATTTTTGGTAAAAATGTCAAAAAAGACTTATTTGTAAAAGTTATAAAATGAGTAGTAAAAGCGTGATTGAGTGGAAAATGTGGGCTGATATTAGTATGGAAATGGTTCTGCTAGGCTTAGGTTTTGAAGAAATTGAATACATTTCATTTTACGAGCCTAGGGACTAAATTGTAAAAATGTGAAATATTAGGGGCAAAAATATAATTTTTCCATAATATTATTTTTGGACCAAATTGAATGATGTGAGTATTAAATAAGTTAATTTTTTTTATTATAGATCAAGAAAAATGAGGTTCGAACCTAAATCGAGGGAAAAACAAAGTGTTTGACGATTAGGTCCAATTCTACTATTTTTGTACCGAGGTAAGTTTGTATGTAAATAATGCATTGTTATATTTATGTTTTAAATGCTTTAATATTGTATGAATTGTGATTGACTCTTTGGATGTATTCGACAAAGTTTTGACAAGCGAGAAATCCCGATTGAACCTTAGGAATAGAATAGGATACGAGTGACATGTCACTAGGAACCCATGTGTATATGCGATTATATAATCCGGGTACTAGTCCCGTACGTCCTACCAGTGGCTGGGTAGTCTGACATGTGTTTCAGATATCTAATAGCTTGTGTGAGTAGCACTAGATAGCTACGTCCTGACTGACAACTTGTGTGAGTAGGCCCGTGAATAGCTTGAAAACGAGCCTATATGTATTATGAGATGTGAGGTAGCTTTGGCTACATATATGGCACTTATGTGCAAGATTTTTAAGTATCCGTCAATATTCCGAGCGTTCAATAAGAATGTCAAAGTCGTGAAAGGATATGTTTATGTTGCGAGTTGGTACAGGTATGTACGTAAAACTCATAAGTTATGAGCTCGATATATGATGAACTCTTGGTAGGATTGTGATTGAGTAAGTTACGACTATAATATTTTGATAATGTTCATGCTAATCTTCATCATGTTAATTGTTTGTTAAATGTGTGGTTATGATGCTTATTATTTGCATAGGAATTTACTAAGCTATATAGCTTACTCTCTTTTATTTCCCACGTCTTATAGTGTCACCAAGCTAGCTTAGGGTTCAAAGACCGTCGGAGATCCATCAACAATTATTTTGGTACCAATGAATTCAACATTTTGAGTTATGGCATGTATAAGGGACTTGGTCATTTTATTATGTGTCATAATTGATTTGGTCAAATGTGTTGGCTTATATTAGTTAGAAGTCCATTTCGTATAAGGCCATTGGAAATGGGCTAATATTGGCTATAAGTATATTTATATAATGATACCTTTCATGAATGATGTGTTGAGGTCTTGGTTGTGGATGTTGGTTGTATGTATATGCTTGGATTGGTGCTATGTTATGTTGTATAAGTGTATGTATTAAAGGGTGGCAAAATGGCTTGGTAAATAGCCATATTTTTGTCCACACAGGTAGACACACGGGCGTGTGTCTAGGTCGTGTGCGAAACACGATTTGGCCTACGGGCATGTGTTTAGGTCGTGTATCCTCTGCACCTTAGTTTTGAGAAACAGAATGCTCAGAATTGAGCACACAGGCAGAGACACAAGCGTTTGTCTCAGCCGTGTGGACAGCAGGGCCTCAAACACGGGCGTGTGCCCTGGCCATGTGAAGTCTGCACCTAATTTATGAAAATTAATTTTCTACACGGCCTAGCACACAGGCGTCTGACTTGGCCGTGTGAGCTCAATTTGGTCATGAGCTCAAGTCAGAGAGTTACACGGGGTAGGGACATGGGCGTGTGTGACCACACGGCTTGCCCACACTGGCGTATCCCTTATCCACATGGGCGTGTGACCCCTGTTTAGTAAAAAAATTTCTAAGTTTTGTAAAATTTCCTAAAGATCTCGGTTTAGCCCCGAACCACTTTTAAAGCATGTTTTGGGCCTTGTAGGCTCGTGTTAGGGACTTTATGATTAAATAAAAAAAGTTTTAATTTGGACGTAAATGTATAACCCAAAATTGTATGTTTGTTCATGTGATAAGTCTGGTAATGCCTCGTACCCTGTTCCGGCGTTGAATACGGGTAAGGGGTGTTACATAAAGTGATAGTTGGATAGTGTAATGAAGTCTCCGACGATTCCCAAATCTGAACTAGCTTTGATTTCACTATATAATACGAAAAATAAACAGAGTAAGCTATAGAGCTTAGTAAGTTCATATAGCAATAAACTTAACTTATCAAATATGCACAATTTAAGCAATTGAAACATATCATAACATATCTCAATTTAAACATCAAGCTATCAAAATTTTCATTCACAAGATTAATTATGCATTTCACAAATTTCCTCGATTCAATGCTTGTATGGTTTATGTACATACCTGTGCCATCTCGTATCAAATACACACTCACCCACATTATTGATTTACCGGTTGAACCATTCAGAAATACCATCGGATACTCGAGAATCTCGCACCCTAAGTGCCACAATTATAGCCGAAGCTATCTCAATCTCGTATCACATATAATGCTCACACTAAAACTATCAACGGGTCTGCTCACACAAGCTGACGGTCATGACGAAGCTACACGGTGCTGCTCACGTAAGCTGACGAAAATCCGCAACACATGCCAGATAACTCAGCCACCGGTAGGACGTACGGACCAGCACCCAAATCACATAACCCCTAATGACATGTCATTCGTATCCTAATCTATTCCTAAGGTTCAACTGAGATTTCTCACTTGGTGAACCATCGTCGAACATGTCCGTAGAGTCGTACTCACAATTTATGCAATATCAAAGCATTTAAAATATAATTATAACAAAGCTTATTACATATGAACTTACCTCGAATGCAAAAACGGCATAATAAGTCGATTAATTTGAAACCTTATTCTTTCCTCGATCTAAATATGTATTTTGCCTTTCTTGATCTAAATAATATCAATTTTAGCTTATTTAATTATCACTCTTTTCAATTTAGTCCAAAATACACATTAAGGCAAATTTACACTTTTGTCCCTGATATTTTAACATTTTTACAATTTAGTTATTATTTCATAAAGTCACAAATTCATGCAATTCAACCAAAACCCATGCTATCCAAATTTCAATTAGGTCCCTAGCAGTCCATATTTTTTATTTATTTCACATTTTAACCATGAATTTTTCACATTTCACAAATTAATCCCTATTTGGACATTTTACTAAAAATCACTTAACAAATGTTGTTTATCTAACAACAAGCATGAATTTTCTATCCCCATACATCAAAATAAACAAATATTCATCAATGGAAAAACCATAAACCTTTAAAAGTTTTCCAAAATAGTCCCTGGGCTAGCTAGACTAAGCTGCAACGATCTCAAAAACATAGAAATCATTAAAAACGGGATAAAAAATCATACCTAAATAAGCATCAATGTCTTGACTGAATGGAACCCTAAAATATAGTTTTTCTTCTCTTCAATTTTTGGCTAAGGAAGATGAAAGCACCAAAATTTTAGTTTTTGTTTTATTTATTTTAACATAATTTGCTCAATTACTTTTATAACCTTTAAAAATATCAAAATTTTCACTTATACCAAGCCAAAAGCTTCCAATAACCCTATTATGGGCTAATTACCACTTAAAGACCTTTACTTTAATATTCCATAGCTATTAGACACCTTTAGCTATTTGAACTCAAGTTTTGCACTTATGTGATTTAGTCTTTTTTTTATCAAATTAAACACTCAAACAATAAAATTTCTAAACAAAACTTTAACAAAATCATACTATCATCATGTAAATATTAAAATAATAATAAAATAATTATTTCAACTTCGAATTTGTGGTCCCGAAACCTCTATTCCAATTTGACTAAAAAGGGGTTGTTACAACGCGTCTCAAAACACATACAATTCATATGTCATTCTGGGATAGGACCATTACCTCAGAAACCCATTCTATGGTAGTCAAGTTTCTGGGTGACAATGCTTGATATGGTCACGGGTCAAAGTCTAAGTGGAGGTCCCAATCAGCAGCTGTTATGCGACCATTACCTCAGAAACCCATTCTATGGAAGTCAAGTTTTGGGCAGTTGACAATCATTATGTGGTGATGAGTTCAAGCTTTTTATATACGCACAAATGATGCCTTACATATATCATACATAAGATTGAGGCCATAATCATATGAAAAAACAAAGGGCTTTACGGTGTAATCAACGTAAATTTTTTTCTCTATTTCCAAGTAGTTGGTACCTTTAAACTTTCATTCTTATCTGAAGGTTGATGTAACACCCTTTACCCGACCCGAATCATCGTATCCATATATCAAATGTTACAAAACATAAACACTTAGCAGAATTTTTTCAACCATTGTACAAGTATTCTAAATCAATTATTTGCTGTTTCTTGTTATACTATTCTTAAAATGAAAGTGTTTACTTTATAGTTACATCCTAACTCTCAACACAAACAGACTTTACGTGGAGTATTAAATTAAACACCATACTTATATGATGCCTTCGGTATGCATAATATCGCAACTCAAACCGCTACTTGACGCACCTCTGGCTTGGTCCCTCCTAGCGTACCCATTCAATAAAAGAACCTGCATCATAACAAACACTTATAAGTTCAAATGAACCTAGTGAGTATTATCCCATCTTACCTTAAAGCATTTATTGTTAACCTTCTCATTTTGAAGACTTTGATTTTTTGTTCTATTTTTGGCAGATACTTTTTTATCATCGGGAGTATATATATACGTCAACTTCAATACTTAACCAACCTTGACATAGTTTACCTATTGACAGATTCCAAATCTCACCACTTAATACTAATCTTGTTTCCTTTTCGAAAAATGAAAGTACTTCTCAGAAGAATATCTATACAGAACCTAACTTCAACGGACTCTCACTCAAACAAATGTTGCATATTTCTCTTAGTACGGGTACTTGCGAATACTATTCTTGGTGAATATATAACTAACAGATCTTTTATAGAGAACTTCATACTGATCTTACCTTTGGTAGATTCTCATACTGATTTTAGTAACTATAATGATACCAACCAAATCCTTAATAACCTGACCACAACTTATTTTGATAGATAACACATTTTAAATTTTCTAGACAAACTTGTGATATGTAATGAGTATGCCCATCTTGGCAGACAACTTAGACTTTAGACGACCCTTTTTTCTTTATAGTGTATAACACTCAGATCTAACAGGTAGTAGATAATTTGTAACATTTTCTTACATAGTAAAGAAACCCTGATTTGGCGATCACAGAAACCATCCCTATAGATGATTATACCAAGTTCTCTATATTGACAAATTATCAAGGCGGATCCCCTCTTTAGAAACCCTGATGCAAACTCTTTCAAAAGTTTTCCCTTAGGTCATATTCAAAATTTTTCCATAAGACTAACAAAACGAATATATCTTCAACTTAATAGTTCTTTATCATAGCATCAATTAGTAGAGTAGTCTCAAGCATACCCAGATCATGACACAAAAGTGTTTGACCAGATTCCGCCCCAAGGGCGATACAGAATTCAACTATAATATTTTTATACGTGAAAATTTAATCAAAATGAATAATCTACGAAATAATAAAATAAAATTATAATATTTTTATACAAATGCATTGGAAAATTTCGAACAAATCTTGAGAGAATTGAGAGTTTAGAGAGAATAGAGAGAGTTGCATTTGAATGAAAAGAATGAAAAATGACTTAATATTTATAGGAAAATAAAATTATTGTTGGGCTATTTAAAACTTTTACCATTTGCGTGTTTGAATATGTACCGTTGGGGAAATGATCGTTGAAGGAAAGTATATCCAGTTGGACACGTTTTACATACTCTCTAAAATTAGCCTATTTCCCTAAATCTTAAAAAAAAAAAAAAAAAACCTATTTGGCGGATTAAAAATAATGGCATATTTCTCATATTTAGCCTTATACAAGGTTGGTTTAGTAAGTGGTGTGTACTGTCTAGTCAGGTGGGAAAAGAGAAAAAAACAAATAAATAGAAGTTTGACAGTGGTAGAGTCATAAAAAAATTTTGGGGTTAATAAAATTTTATATTTTTCGTTAGTAAAAATATAATTTTATAATTTTAATAGTTTATTTTTTTATAATTTTAAAAAGATTAAATTAAATTATTATTATTTTTAGAGCTAAATATAATTATATGTTTATTAATTTAAAATATTATAAATTATAAAGTTGGTATGAGTACTCATAGTTCGGAAAGATATATAGCTTTGTGTTTTCAGTCCATTTAATCATCCAAAACCATTTTCTTTTTCCTTTTGGTGTTTCAAATGGTTCTTCAGTTGGCTATGGAGCTCCCATTCGTATCATATGCCGCACTGTTCATTGTTTCATTTCTTATAGTTAGAACAGTAATTTCCATTAGAAATCGTTCCAAGCTTCCGCCAGGTCCAACGGCGTTACCGGTCATCGGCCACCTCCATCTCCTCGGCCCCTTCATTCATCAAACTTTTCAGAAGCTCTCATCCATCCATGGCGCCTTGATGTATCTCCGCCTAGGGTCCGTCGAGTGTGTTGTGGTCTCTAACCCTGAGCTTGCCAAAGAGCTTCTCAAGCATCACGAGCTGACCTTCTCCGCCCGCAAGCACACCGCTGCTATTGACCATCTTACTTACAGCTCTTCCTTCGCTTTCGCACCCTACGGAACTTACTGGAAATTCATCAAAAAGCTGAGCACTTTCGAGCTGCTAGGCAACCGAACGCTTGGCCAATTCCTTCCTGTTCGTACCAAGGAATTACATCATTTCATAAGCATTCTTTTGGACAAGTCTAAATCAAGTGAAACCGTGAACCTAACTGAAGAACTGTTGAAATTAACTAACAACGTCATATCTCAGATGATGATGAGCATTAGGTGCTCAGGAACAGGAGACCAAGCCGATGGGGTCCGAACCCTAGTTCGAGAAGTGACTGAGATCTTCGGGGAATTCAATGTCTCTGATATCATATGGTTCTTCAAAAACATAGATGTGCAGGGTTTTCGAAAGAGGGTTTTGGATATCCATAGCAGGTATGATTCATTGTTGGAAAAAATTATGAGAGATCGAGAGGAACTAAGGAAAAACAAGAAACCAAATGATGATGATATGAAGGACTTTCTGGATATGATGCTTGATGTCTTTGAAGATGAGCACTCCGAAATTCAGTTAACCAGAAACCATATTAAGGCCTTAATCTTGGTCCGTATATATATTTCTACCTTTTTAAGTTTTTCTTCTTTAATATTCATGCTCTGCCATTATATTTTCATTAGTATAAGTAAATATGTTTGTCATTTTATCGCTTAATATACTACAAACTTAATTATTTATATCTGTTTAGGTAGGCTTTTTTGGTTGTTGCAATGGCATAATTTTGTATTTCTAAAATAAATTTAAGGTCACCATTAAGTGTTTTTTTGTCAAAAGTTTAATTAAATTTGTTTTTTTTAGTGATTTTCCCTTTTAAGTTTCATTAATATTTCTTTCCCTACATATCTAAGCACAATTCTGAGTTTGAGTTTTTCTTTTTCTTACTTTTAATTTTATTTTAATTCCTCTACTAAAAGAGATGGTGAAGAGATAAAATTTAATTTCTCAAGAATTTTAAAGGAAGAAGAAAAAAAAAGTACATTTGCTACGAAGAGATGAATTTTATATATATTTTTAATTAGAATAAAATTGAGATAATGTGTAAATATTGATAGTTATTTTTAAAAAAATATTATGATTAGATTGAGATAATGTATAAATGTTAAGGGTTAAATTTATTATTATACAAAATTTTAAACTGCCACATCGCTATTTCGTCAAATATTTTATAGTTAAATAACCAAAAAAGAAATTTACGGGCCGAAAACACTGGGTTAGAAGTATACAAGCACTAATGTTTACTACATTTGTGGGGTTATGTAGGATTTTTTAACAGCCGCTACAGACACAACAGCAATAGCGATAGAATGGGCATTGGCAGAGCTAATCAACAACCCAGAGACTCTAAGAAAAGCACAACAAGAGTTGGATCAAGTTGTAGGGAAAAGCAGGTTGGTACAAGAATTCGACACTCAACGTCTCCCCTACCTTCAAGCCATAATCAAGGAATCATTTCGACTTCACCCTCCAATCCCAATGATCAGCAGAAAAGCAGTTGAGGATTGCAAAATCAATGGCTACACAATTCCAGCTCAGTCTTTATTGTTTGTAAACATTTGGGCTATAGGCAGGGATCCTAAAGTGTGGGAGGATCCGCTCAAGTTTCAGCCTGAGAGGTTCTTGAAATACAACCGACCTGATACTAATATTAATTCAGGGGATATCGATGTTAAAGGTTTGCATTATCAATTGTTGCCTTTTGGTACAGGGAGGAGGGGCTGCCCTGGTATTTCTTTAGCCATGCAGGAACTCCCCGTCACTTTGGCAGCCTTGATTCAATGCTTTAACTGGAAGCTGTCGAATGTCGACGATGGTGTTGACATGAGTGAGCGAGCTGGACTTACAGCACCCAGAGCCCATGATCTCAAATGTGTTCCACTTGCACGCTTCACTCCCACTCTTTTTGCAACTTAAACTTAAGTAGTCAATTGCCCTAAATCTGATGATTTTTATATCCAAGGATGCTTTGATATATCTATTCCATCTTAGCTTTTAGCAAAATAAGGAATGTAGCCCTTTCTCCATATTCGGTTGCTAAACTTTTTGCCTTCATTGTGATTTCTACTTTTTTTCCCTTCTCGACGTACATTTTGATAGTATTTGCACTGGGCAATGTACTTCAATCAATTTCGATCTGTACTGATGTGCATCAACTTGTACTGATGGATACCTACTAGTACTAAATTTTAATAGTTTAAATTATTTTAAAATTGTTTACCTTAACTATTTCTTTTTTGCATATTTGCATTTAAAAATAAAATATAATTATTTAATTAAATTATTGAACATAAGTAATAATCTTAAAATTAATATTTTTATATAAATATATTTATATATATGTAATTGAGATATTTTCATGTATATATAATATACATGAAAATATTTTTAAAAAATCGATAAGTTGGAAATAATATATCAAATCACATCCATATTAATATGTACCAACCAAAATAAAGACAATAATCTATGACTGCAGTCTGCAGTATTGTTTCATAAAAATAAAAAAATAAAAAAAAATCTTGCAGGATAAACTCTTTATTAATATTAGATTTTATGACATATGAAATTTCTAAATTAAATAAATGGGGATAATTAATGAAAATGGATAAATTTAAAGACGTATGTACCCTTACGTGATTCTGTTTCATATTTTATATTTACTTTTTTGTATTAGAGGACAAAAGTTCTAACCAAATTATATTCTAGGGAGGGCAACCCCCACAGCATCAACCGTTAACAAATTAATACATCCCTGTGGTGTACTTCAAATATGCAGAGCAGCATAGACCATCCTCTATGTTTATGCTCCATTTAGCTATAGCCAATCTGCTACGTTCTGTAATATAAATGAAAAATAAGAATAATACTAATAAATTAATAATACCATCCTCTAACAAATTAATAACACCAAGATCAGTTTTGTATTATATGGTATAAATATATAATATTAATAAAATTAAAGTGGTTTTATATTTTTTTATAAAATTAATATTTTAATAATTTAATTATTGAAATTATTGATATAATTATATTTGTTATGTATATAAATTTTTAAATTAATTCAATATTTTTATCATATTGATCTAAAAAGTGTATATATTGAACGATTGAATTTTTTTACATAAAAAAATAGTTAAAAAAATTTAATTTAAATCAAACTTGGCATGCATAATCTCTATGAATGGAGCATGAAATACTATGGTTGGATTGTTAAAATAGTAATCATATAAAAAGTTAAGGATAGGTGTAAAAACATTTTAGTTTTACATCGGTGTAAGTGAACCCCACCCCATATGGTACAACCAATCTTCTTTATAATGACCTTATTTGTCTGTCAAAATTTTGAATGTTCTAAAGAGGTGGTTGTTATATACTTATAAAAGCATTCGAGACACCTGTAGGCTGTAACAACATTTTTTATTTAGATTATATTTAATTTTTTATTTATAAATTAAAAAATTATAATTTATTAAAAATATTATTAGTTGGTCAGATTTAGATTATATCTTTAATAACATTTATAAATTTAATTCCATTTATTAAAGTTTTTTTTTCTTTTAATAGAATCTTGCTAACATGTTTTTATATAAAAATTATGCAACTTTAATTTTTTTTCCAAGATAGAAATTGATCTAATTTTACTAAAATTTAAAAGAAGAGATTATTATAGAGAAATAATTTTGTAAAGAGAGTATTTCATATTTTATAATTGTTATTATTATAGAAAATAAAAATAAAAAATAAAAAAATCGACTCTCCAATAAGTATAACTGTTATAAAAATTTTAAACTTCATGTCAGATAATTTTAATAAATTGACAAAACTCAACATTTTATTTGTGTATTACATGTGGCGGACTATATCTTCATATTCAATTAATTAATATTATGATAAGTGAGTTTGTTTCTACTAATTAAATATTTATGAGGTGAGAAAAGTTGATACTTTGTGTATTGTTGTTGTTGTTTTACTTTGATTTTTATAGTGAAAATTTATTAAAAATTTTCCACAGTTATTTAAGATTAAGACAAATACTATTATGTTATCGTATATTCTTTCAACAAAACGAATCTGACAATCAAATCAAACCAAATATATATATATATATATATATATAATGATGTGGTAAGTAATTGAAGTAAGGGTAATCCCATTACAAGAGTAATCATATATTTGCCCACTTTTAATGACTTTGATTAATTTTTTTATGCTAATAATAAAAATTAATAAATCAAACTCCGATTCTTTGATATATTAATATTCCAACTCTATTTATTTATTTATTAATATTGAGTATTTAAAATTTTGCATATCTTTATAATTGCTGTTATTGTTTTTTTCCTCCATACTTTTTTTAACCTTTCGCTCTCTGCTTACTTTATTAACTTTGTATCATACTTATTTGTAATTAAGAATAAGCTAGATATCCATTTGAAAATTCATCATATCTATAATTTCTAATCAATTTGTGCTTTTAAGTTTTGGTCAAATTCTATTGTCAGTCCTTTTATCACGTGTAAGTTGCAAATTTAAGATTATTATTCTAATTTCATCCTTTTTTTTAGTAGTCTCTATATTTTTCTAATTTTGAAAACTTATTTCAAGCCAAAAACAGCAGCCACTAAATATGTTAGTTCTAAAATCTTTTTGGCAAACATATTATCAAAATTCCCATTTCATGCCAGCTTATTATTTTCATATAATACTCCCAAAAAATAACGTCGTTTCAGTTAATGGATTTAATAGCTCCAGTTTGAGTCGGATTGAACTTTCAAATTTTGAAAAGCTTATGGGCTAAAAATGATTAAATTAGATAACATGGACTAAATTCAAAACTCGTGCATGGTACAAAATTTAATTGCTATTCTTTGAGTCATGACTAGAATTTTAAATTTTAAAAAAGTACAAAAATTAAAATTAACCAAATTAAAATATAAAAATTAAGCCCGTAACTTATACATAGTACTTAAACTAATAACATAACCTAACTAAACTAAATAAGTCATTTTAAAAAGTAAAAATACAGAAAGCTTATCCTAAAAACAATAAACAATTACTTTAAGTATCTAAACAATGATTTATTTATCTATAATATATAAGCATAAATTTAGAAAAAATTAAAACTACAAATATATTTGATTATATTATTAAATTAACATTAAGAAATTAATTAATTAATTAATTATTTATTTATGAATAGAAAGACAAACATATTTGTAGTACTTCATAAAGACTTCATATTAGATACTAAATATGCTTATCATTATTAATATAAGACAAATCGCCGATGTAATAGATGCAATATAATGTTGTGAATATGATATGTATGACAAATATTTTAAAATTCAATAAGCTTCTTTTAAGACACATTAAATAAATAATGCATCATTTGATCACAAAATTTATTTCTCCACATAACAGTATATTAACTCTTCATAAGTACTCAATTAATTTTGTACTAACAAGAATTGCATTAACATTGCCTTGTTTCATTACCAAAAATTACACCTTATACCAATAACCTTTCATGTGACATTCACAACAAAAGTTATTTCTAGTTATCTTAAAAACTATTGTTATTATCTTGCTTATCTCTATATTTCTATTTTTAGTGGTGACAAAAATTATTAGAATTATCTTACGTGATTATTTTTATGTCATTTATTATATTCATAATTATGTATCTTTTATTTATTGTATATTATTGCATTCACTTAAAAAAAAAAAACTAAATTCAATAGAATGAGATTCTATATTTGTCATTATTTTTTTAACCGAATAAAATTATTTTCACAAAAACTTGAATATGAGCAGGCAAGCAAATTTTTTTAAATAATAAAACACATCAACAAATTTTCAACTACTTTAAAATTAAATAAAGAAAAACATTTGAGATAGTCTAAATAAAATCTAATATATGGACTTGAATATATTTATTAAATTATATATGGGCAAGCAAGCAAATTATATATATTTTAAATTTATATGTTCAAAATTCATAATATTTTTTTATAAATAATTAAAACCCGGCTAAAAAAGGGGAGTGATGTAATGGCAAGTTAACTTTTAGTATTAATTAAATTTAAAAAAAAAAATTAAACCCGGCGAGAATACGGATATTTATATTACCTGCCGGCTATCACATGCCTACCACACTAACTTACAAAATTCTCAAATTGTACCATTATAGTTGTTGCATATTCTTTTTGTCTTTGATTAACGATATATAAAAAAACTTTAAATATCAAAATATGTTTTAAATTTTTATATATTTTATGTATTTATTTCTATTTTTACTTTTAAGAATATAATTTTTTATTTTTCAGATTTAAAAATTCAGGTTCAGTTATTACTATCGTTATGATTATTCTATTAGCTTTTTTTTGTGACATTTTTAATTTTTTTTTAAAAAAATTCACTTGATAGTCATATAGTTATAAAAAATAATATTGAATACATTGATCAGGATTTTCTCTTAAAATTACTCATTTAAAATCATCTAATAAAATAAATGTTGGAATAGTGTTCTTGAGAAAATTTTACGCTAGCATTTTGATTGAAATAGTTGATAATAATAACTATTTAGACTAATTAATGACACTGTAAAAGTAGAGTAACTAAATTATATCGTAAATTAAAATATATAGATTAAATGTTAAGTTTTAACATAGTCTAGGGGTCGAAATTGAAACATGACCATTATCTTATAATATATATAAAAAAATTACACAAATCTAAAAGAAATGATAAGCCATGTGTCTGTCTCTAAAACTTTTAAGGTATTTAAAATTATATATAATCATATGATATTTTAATCGAAAAATTGACATTATTAACTATTTAAATTAATTAATAACATTATGAAAATACATAAAAATTAAAGTATATATATAAAATTAAAATTTAATATTAAAAAAAAGGAAATTAGTTGGCGTGCCGCGTGTTAGAAAAAGAAAGGTCCTTTGACCTTCGTTTTATATACACGTGTATAGATTTCCTTCCTAAATATCACTAACAAGTAACAACAATAAATAAAATCCCTCAAAGAAAAAGACAATGATAAATTTTTTTTTAAAAATCTTCTTTTCCTATATTAGCATTAAGAGAAACATCAGACATTAAACCAAGTCAGTTGCCATTAATTAGACTAAGCAGAGTGTAAACAATTACTTCATTCATTAACATTTCAGATTTATTTATATTTTTTACGGATAAATTTTAAAAATATACATTAATTTTGATTTAATTTATAATATCATAAATAAATTTTAATTTTGTACTACTTTATACATAAAACTTTAATTTTAATTCAACTTTCACATTATATTTACAACATTACCTATGTGACATTATTTTCCTTCAAGTAATGTTGAAATTGTTTGACTGATATTTCACTAAACTCAAAAAAAAAAAAAAAAAAGAAAAAAAAAAAAGAGTAAATTTTAATATTTTCACATAAATTTAAATTATGTTGATATGAGTCTTAAGACTCAATTTCAGACCTATGGATATAATGAGCTTAGTTTCTCTTAAGGCCCAATCACAATATTCAAATTCAAGTAGTTTAAGTTAAAACTTAACTTATTCGTTTAAGACTTTATAATGAAGAAATTTCGAGAAGAAAAGTTGAAGATCCAATTCGATGGATTTTGGAGTTTAATACGGAGCAAGGATGAATTAGAAGGGACCAATTTTGTTGGTAGACTTAAAATTTCAATCCATGATGACAAGCTCATGTGGAAGATGTAAACAAGCTTATGCGTTACACTTCAAGGACCCAAATCAAGCTCACACGCCTAGTCATGTTATATTCAATTAACTTGTGGTGCATTTTTAGAAGGGATTTAGGCATTTCTGAGTCAACATTATTCATATTAATCAAATATGTCTTTTAGCTTCGTAGTGCACTTTGAATCACTCGATTTTGAGTTCAGAAACTAAAGTTATAACTATTTTAGTGAAGACTGCATGAGCAGAATTTTTGGACGGAATTATTACAGAAATTACAAGTTGAGTATTGCAATCCCAATGATTGGTAGAAAAGCAGTTTGAGGACTACAAGATCAATGGCTACATAATCCCAACTCAGTTTTTTGTTGTTTGTAAACATTTGGGCTATAGGCAGGGATTCTAAGGCGTGGGAGGGTCCGCTCAAGTTTCAACTTGAGAGGTTCTTGATATTCAATCAACCTTATATTAATATTAATTCAGGGAATATCGATGTTAAAGGCTTGCCTTATCAACTGTTGTCTTCTGGTACAGGGAGGAGGGGCTGCCTTGGTGTTTCTTTAGCCATACAGGAACTCCTTGTCACTTTGGTAGCCTTGATTTAGTGCTTTGATTGGAAGCTGCCAAATCTCGACGGTAGTGTTGACATGAGTGAGCAACCTGGACTTACAGCACCCAAAGCCCATGATTTCAAATGTGTTCCACTTGCATATTTCACTTCCACTTTCTTTGTAACTTAAGGAGTCGGTTGCCCTAAATCTGATGATTTTTATATCTAAGGATGCTTTGATGTATCTATTTCATCTTAGCTTTTAGCAAAATAAAGAATGTAGCCCTTTTTTCAGATACAGTTGCTAAACTTTTTACCTTCATTGCGGGTTCTACTTTTTTCCATTCTCGACGTACATTTTGATGTTGTTTGTATCAACCAATGTGCTTCAATCCATTTCGATTTATACCGGTGTGCATCAACTTGGACTAGCAGGTACCTACTAGTACTAAAATTTAATATTTTAAACTATTTTAATTTTTTTACCTTAATTATTTCTTTTTTATATATTTACATTTAAAAATAAAATATAATTATTTAATTAAGTTATTAAACATAATTAATAATCTTAAAATCAATATTTTTATATAAATATATTTATATGTATGTAATTAAGATATTTACATGTATATATAATATATATGAAATCATTTTTAAAAATTTAATAAATTCAAAATAATATATTAAAACACGTTCATATTAATATATATCAATATAAAAATAAACAACATAATCTATTAGTGCAGTATTGTTTCATAAAAAAAAATAGTAACAATGTTGGAGGATAAACTCTTTATTAATATTAGATTTTATCACACATGTTGATGTGAGATTTCTAAAATTTCTAAATTAAATAAATGGGGATGATTAATGCAAATGGATAAATTTAAAGACGCATGTACCATGAGTGAATTTATTAAAAATGTTGGTTTTAAGAAAAATTATCAGACTATTTTTTTGAAAAATTATAGAATTGGACTGATTTTATGAAAATATTTTTAGTTGGAAGTAAAAAAAATGCTTTCGATTAGAAGCATTTTCAACATATTTGTAAGAACAAATTTCCAGCCGAAAACGTTTTTCATGTGTTATGTTTTTTTTTAAGGTTAGAGTTTTATTAAAAATAGAGTTAGAGTTTAGGGTTTTTAAACTAGAATTAGGATATTTTGGATTTTACGATTTTTTATAAATTTTAAAATTTTTATATATAATTTTTTTATTTTTTTAGATATAAAATTAATAATTATTTAATTCGATGTTTAAAAATATGATATTTACATTAATCATATATTTAAATTATTCGAATTAAAAAATTTAATTTAAATCATAATCAAAACTCAAACTACTCTATTTGATTAAATATTAATTTTTAATTTTCTCAAAATTTTTTTAATGCAACTGAATTTTGTTGATTATTTACAGTGCATTATTCTTGAACATTCAGATAGCTTCAATGCGTTATTTTATTCCGATGCATTATTTTCCAAAATTGAGATTGGTTCCGAAATATATCCCATATTCTTTTTCCTTTTGGTGTTTCAAATGGTTCTTCAGTTGGCTATGGAGCTCCCATTCTTATCATATGCCGCACTGTTCATTGTTTCATTAGAAATCGCTCAAAGCGTCCGCCAGGTCCAACGGCGTTACCGGTCATAGGCCACCTCCATCTCCTCAGCCCCTTCATTCATCAAACTTTTCAGAAGCTCTCCTCCATCCATGGCGCCTTGATGCATCTCCGCCTAGGGTCCGTCGAGTGCGTTGTGGTCTCTAACCCTGAGCTTGCCAAGGAGCTTCTAAAGCATCACGAGCTGACCTTCTCCGCCCGCAAGCACACCGCTGCTATTGACCATCTTACTTACAACTCTTCCTTCGCTTTCGCACCCTGCGGAACTTACTGGAAATTCATCAAAAAGCTGAGCACTTTCGAGCTGCTAGGCAACCGAACCCTTGGCCAATTCCTTCCTGTTCGTACCAAGGAATTACATCATTTCAGAAGCATTCTTTTGGACAAGTCTAAATCAAGGGAAACTGTGAACCTAACTGAAGAGCTGTTGAAATTAACCAACAACGTCATATCTCAGATGAAGATGAGCATTAGGTGCTCAGGAACAGGAGACCAAGCCGATGGGGTCCGAACCCTAGTTCGAGAAGTGACTGAGATCTTCGGGGAATTCAATGTCTTTGATATCATATGGTTCTTCAAGAACATAGAAGTGCAGGGTTTCCGAAAGAGGTTTTTGGATATTCATAGCAGGTATGATTCATTGTTGGAAAAAATTATGAGAGATCGAGAGGAACTAAGGAAAAACAAGAAACCAAATGATGATGATGTGAAGGACTTTCCGGATATGATGCTTGATGTTTTTGAAGATGAGCACTCCGAAATTCAGTTAACCAGAAACCATATCAAGGCCTTAGTCTTGGATTAAGACCGGCTAAAAATATATGTTCAAAATTCATAACAATTTTTTAGAAATATATTAAAAATTAAAGCCCGTCTAAAAAAGGGGAGTGATGTAATGGCAAGTTACCTTTAGTATTAAATAAATAAATAATATAAAAAAAATTAAAACCAGGCGAGAATACGGATATTTATATTACCTGCCGGCTATCACATACATACAATGCTATGTTATAAAATTCTCAAATTATACTCGTATAGTCGTTGCATAGTCTTTGTCTTTAATTAACTTTTTACTTATATATAAAAAACTGTAAATATGACCTTTATTTATAAACTAGCATGGTTGATGGCGAATGCTTCGATTAGGTTGATTATTTGTTTGTTTTAATTTATAGAGTAAAAATTTAAAGAGTAAAATATGTTTTAAGTTTTTATGCATTTCGCATATTTAGAATTTAATTTCTCTACTTTTATTTTCAGCAATATAGTCATCTACTTTTCGAATTTAAAAATTCAGGTTTAGTTGTAAATACTATTAAAATTCTTTTATTAGCTTCTTTGGTGTGGCATTTTTATTTTTACTTTTAAATTCACTTGATAGTCATATAATAATAAAAATAACATTGAATATATTGATTAGGATTTCTCCCTTAAAAACACTCATATAAAATTGTCCATGGCTTGTTATATGAAATTGCTTTTTCTTATGAGAAACAGGGTGGTCATCTTCGTGGTGAACGTGGGATGGAGGCGTTTCAGGCTATCTTTGCTGATTGTAATCTCTCGGATTTGGGTTTTTTGGGTTGTTGGTATACATGGGAGCGCGATCGATTTTCTCACACTAACATTAGGGAACGTTTGGATCGGGGTTTGGCTACTGCAGTCTGGCGAGACATGTTTCCAAAATCCACTGTTTTGCATCATGTGCATTCAATTTTTGATCATTGTCCATTGTTACTTGATTCTGGGTTTGCTTTTAGGGCTTATTTGCTTCAACATCATTCTTTCCGGTTTGAGGTCACTTGGGTGCTTGAGGACTCGTGTGAGGCAAAATTTCAGCATCTTTAGACTGCCTCGGAGGGTGACACCTTTCAGCGTCTAGATTGTGTGTGTTGGGGGTTGTTGCAATGGGAGCTTACTAGATGTTGATCAACGGTTGGCACTATTGCTCGTCTCCAAAGATGTCTAGATGATTTGAATAAGGAATATATGGATGATGATGTGGTAGAGGAATTGGTTACTAAGAAGATGCAGTTGAATATGGAAATTGACAAAAGTGAGCGGTAGTGGGAACAGAGGGCGCATGCCACTTGGCTTCATAATGAGGACTGTATCACGAAATTTTTTCACCGATATGCTTCGCATCGTCATAGATTTAACCGTATCAAGCGGCTTGAGACTCAGGATGATTAGGTTTTTGAGGATGATGACAACATTGGGAGAATGGTGTGTTGTTACGTCTTGGACCTCTTTACCTCACATGGGCGGAGGGATTTGACTTACATTCTGTCGGGTATTTACTCTTACGTTACTGAGGGTATGAATGCATTTCTTTGTTCTGAGTTTCAAGAAGAGGAAATTGTTGTTACTCTCAATGCTACGGGCCCTAACAAGATGCGAGGTGAAGATGGTTTGCCTGCTTTGTTTTATCAGATTTCTTGGCATATTGTTGGCAAAGCGGTTATTCAATATTGCTTGGGTATTTTAAATGGCGGGATGTCTATGTCGACTATTAATTATACCAATATTGTGTTTATTCCGAAACAGACCAAACTGACGATGATAACCCATTTTCAGCCTATTTGCCTTTATACCATATTGTTTAAGATTATTTTGAAGACTATTGTGAACAAGTTGCAGGTTGTTATGCCCCATTGTATTGATGAGCCTCAATGTGCTTTTGTGCTAGGTAGGTTGATTACCAATAATTATGTCATGGAATTTGAGATGTTACATTCATTTTGAAAACATTGACAAGGGTAACATGGCCTGTTTGCTTTCAAATTGAACATGAGTAAGGCGTACGATTGTGTTGAGTGACATTTCGTGGAGGCAGTTATGTTGATAGGCTTTACCTCTTAGTGGGTGGATCATATTATGCGCTACGTACGATCAATTAGTTATTTTGTGTTGCTTAGTGGGATGACGCAGGGGCATATTGTCCTGTCGAGAGGTGTAACACCCCCAACCCGTATTTGTCGCCAGAATAGGGTTACGAAGCATTACCATCAAAACGTAACATAAAAACATACATTTTCAAACATTAATATAAACATAGCAAAATCCATTCATATACATGGATGTCATCCCTTAATTGAGCCCTCGAGGTCATAGAAATGCTTTAGAAACAATTCGAGACTAAATCGAAAACATCTGGATCATTGAGGAAAAAGTTATAAATTTTAAATTTTAGGGGTCACACGGCTGAGACACACGCCCATTTCTTAAGCCGTGTAACAATAAAAATAGGAACACACAACTTTGTCCTAGCCCGTGTCCTTGTCGGTATAACTCTCTGAATTGGGTCATGCTGTGAAGCCACACGCCCGTGTACCAGGCCGTGTAACACTCGAAATGGCCTCACACGCCCATGTGCCAGGCCATCTGCTAGGCCGTGTAACTGCCTGACTTGTATGTAATAAGACCTACATTGGACATATGACTGTGTCGCCAGGCGGTGAGTCACACGCCCGTGTCTTAGGCCGTGTGGACATGAATTTGACTAAAAACAAGCCATTTCCATCATCAAAACATGCATACCCTTAAAGGCATTTTGTGCACATAATCAAGGCCTCAAAACATGGCCAAATCCTACATGAAATGACCAATTCAATAGTCTAAAATCATTCAACCAATATGTCATATAAGACACCTCAAACGCAAACATTCAAACTTACCTAAACATGTACACTTTACCACATTTCAATCATACACATATAGTTCAATACCATTTCCAAACTTACCATATCTAGGCCATATTGAATTTAACTCATCACATACCATTTTGGCTTTTCAAACATGCATAAAAACATTTCCACATTAAAACATACTAATAAGGCATCAAAAGCACCAAAATGACACAGACCAACCAATATCAAATGCAAGTCCACTTATACATGTTAATATTGTCATTTTCCATACATACTGACCTAACTCAAATATAAACTTAAACATGTCACAAGTATCCATTTTCAAACCAACATCAACATGCCAAGATTTTCATACCAATAAGTACTTTAAAGAACCAAAATCACATAATTTGGTAAGGCATCAAGATGTACTCAAACCAACATAGCTTTCCAAAGCTTATACATACTAAAATACCATTAACACATGCATCATAATACCATTACAAATCAACATATAAATGCTATTATAAACTGTAACCAAATTACTCAAAAACTATTGATTTGACCATTGGATAGTGTGATAGATCTCTGATGAACTTTCAACCGATCGAGCTTCTGATAATTTGCAAAGTAAAGGAAAATAACTACGTAAGCAATGATTGCTTAATAATCTCATATAAAATTTAAACATAATATTCCATTTCAATAATGAACTTTATAGAATAAATATAAACCTATACCAATGCTATAAGATTCATAAATCTATATAACCATCAACTCACAAATGAGTAAGATCATCAATGTCACATATATTTATCATTCATAACATGATAGGATTTTAGGAGACATAATATACAATCATCAACCTTTTTTATAAGATTAAAGACCTTTCTATTTACTTACTTTCCATTCCATTCCCAATGCTTATCATAAGCTTAAACAACATTATTAATTCACGAGTTAGTGTATTTATCCATAATATAGGTAGATTCATCCATAGTATAAGTAGATTGCTCACATATAAATACATCATTTAACTCATCAGTTCTTTATATCATCATATTATATCCCAGTTATGAACTTATTATTTCATTCCCTTTACTTACTTGTTCCATTTGCATATTACAAAGCATAAACATAAAAATCAACCATAACCACAAGTTTGGTAGAAGCTTAAACATCATCATCAATACACAAGTTAGTGCATACATACACAATTTACTTGAATTAAACATATTCTGATCCATTTCCATGTGAACATATCTCATTTGAATCATTTAACCTTTCCATGAACATATGCAAAATGCCAAGTGAAAGCTTACCTTTTCAATCCTTTTCATAAATACATGATATAGTCCATTTGAACATTTACCGCTCCATTCCTTTTCATAGTCGTTAAACCATTTAGAATATCATCGAATACACGGGAAAGCTCACACGAAGTGTGCTAAACATATAACCGTAAAATTTTCTTTCCTTTACATCTTTGCTCACACGAGCTATAAAATGGGCCTCCTCACACGAGTTGTGGGTCGAAATGTAAGTTACACGATGCTGTTCACATGAGTTGTGGAGTATTCACAACAAATGCAATACCTCAACCATCGGTAGGACATTGAAGACCGGTGCCTGAAACATGAAATCCCTAATGACATGTCATTTGTATATTACAAATTCCTAAGGTTCAATCGGGACTCTTTAACCGTCAATTCGTCAAACATTGATACGTTTATATATATCGATCCATTTTCATTAAGAGTAACATAGCATGACATTCAATTTAAATAACAATAACACAATAAATGTTTATACGAACTTACCTGGCTATATTGCAGGAATGACAAAGTACATGGGCTATTTGGTAATTATCTCTTCTCCTCGATTTTCCACTCGTTTTTTTATCTAAATTAAAATTTTCATTCAATTAATTAATTCAAACAGAAAAACCAATTTATTTTATGCAATTTAGTCCTTTTTAACATTTTTACAAAATTACCCTCAACTTTTCATTTTTATTCAATTTAGTCCTTATGTCCTAATCATGCAAATAAACCAATTTTATTGAAAATTTATACTAGCCGAATATTAATAGCATCCATTACAGCCCACATTTGTAACAATTTCACAGCAAGTCATTGTATTTTTACTATTTCAACAATTTAGTCCTTAATCGGTAAATTCATCAAAAATCACTTAACAAAATACTTATAAATAACAACTAATACTTTAAATTCATGATTTAACAACTAAAATCACAAAGATTCATCAATGGAAAATTCAATCTTTAACAGTTTCGAAAACAAAGGTACGGACTAGCTGGACATAATTACAACGATCTCAAAAACATAAAAATTACTAAAAATGAGTTTAGATTTCCTATCGTGGAAGAAGATTTCAAATTTTTATTCCACAGTGGCTTATTCAGTGGGAGAGAAGAATGAAAAAAAAATATGGTAAGTTTTCTTTTCTTATTTTATGTTAAATTTATTATTAATATTATTTTAATTATAAAATTTTAATTTAAATAACTAAAATCATTCATTCATCGCCCATCATAATAGAACATGACATAATTGCCATTTAAATCCCTTCAATAATTCTATTTGACTCATTTAGTTAATAAAATTCAACTTTTGCATCTTTTATAATTTAGTCCTTTTTAATTAATTAACTATCTAAACATTAAAATTTCTTAACGAAACTTTGATACAACCTTAATAACACTTTATAAATATTTATAAAATATTTATAACTCAGTTTATAGAAACGAAGTCCCAATACATCATTTTCTAAAGTCACTTGACTTTTTGGCCATACCACTTATCCTAATTATTCATTCAAATAGCATAACTTGTCGATTCAAAATTTATTTAAATACAATATTTGACTCATAAATATTAAATAATAATATTTAAAAACTTACTCGTCGAATTTGTGGCCTCGAAATCACTATTTCTGACACCATTAAAAAATGAACTGTTATAAGAAGACTTCGACAGGTTGATTCATTGAGCCTTTTTTTATTCCTTTTCTGTGGTGAAGGTTTGTCTTTTTTGCTATGTTTGGCTGCTCGAGATGGTTTGGTACAAGGAGTTTGTGCCTCTAGAAATGGACTAGTGGTGTCTCACTTATACTTTGTCGATGATAGTCTAATCTTTGGAGATGCTTCTCTAAGCGGGGCGGTGAATATTAAGGCTATTTTGAATTCATACGAAGGGTGTTCTGGACGAATGGTTAATTTTGATAAATCTCTTATTTATTTTTGCTCAAATGTCTATGCAATGACAATGGATTATATGGTGTTGGAATTTGGTGTGCGTTGTTCGGTCAATCCAGAGAGGTATCTTGGTATGTCGATTATAGCGGGTCGTAATAAGAGAATAACTTTCTAACACATTAAGGAACGAATCAAAAAAAGGATTGTTGGGTAGTGTGTGAGGTGCTTGTTATAGAAAGGTAGGGAGGTCTTTATCAAGTTTATTTTGCAAGCTATTCCTACGTATGTCACGCCTTATTTTCTTTTGCCAAGCTCTTTTTGCAACGAATTGGAGTCTATTATTGGTGGCAAAAATCCCACTCGCAACGTAGTAATCATTGGTGCTTTTGGGATGTTCTTTGTGATTTGAAGGAGGTTAGGGGTATGGGGTTTCGTAACCTAGCCAAGTTCAATATCACTTTGCTTGCCAAACAGGGTTGGTGTTTGGCATGTGATCTACTTTCCTTAATGGCAAGAGTTCTAAAGGCGAAGTATTATCCACATGCAGATTTTTTCGAGTCTGAGTTAGGGAATTAATCTTTTGCTTTGTGAGGAGCATATGGTTGGCTAGAGAGCTTCTTTCCAAAGGTTGCAGTTGGTTGGTGGGTGACATAACTTTGTTTCCTATCTGAGACGCACAGTGATTGGCAAGTGTTCAGTCCTACAAGGTGGTGTTGCCCAAGGTTAGTAGTGTTGCTAGAGTTGTGGACTTAATTTATGCTCATACGCACACTTGGAATTTGTATATGGTGCTCTTTTTTTACTTACCAAGATGCTCAGAAGATTCTCTTCCTCCAGCTACTATTTCATGGTTCAGTGGATAGGTTGCGTTGGTGCCCCGAAAGTTTTGAAGAGTATTCGGTCCAGAGTGGTTATTGTGTTAGAGTTTGCCCAAAGACTAATCATGAGATGATTGTAATAACATACTCTTTTTACCTTGTTTACTAATATATGGCATTGCCATTATTATTTCAGTTTCATTTTCTATGTATATAAATAAACTGAATTGTAATAAAGTCCTAAGAAAATATGATTATTCTTAAAATATCCTTAGTCAAGTATTATTGTGGGCTTGGACAATAATAATACATTGAGACTAATGTGTAGTTGATTACTGATAAAGAGTTGTCATTGACATAGTGATGTCAAAATCAATACATGAGTATGTGTTAAAGAGAAACATATTGGACTGACCCACTATAAGTATGTTTTTGGATTATTATGTAATAGTTACAATATTACTCATAGTGATAACTATGTATATGATCCTTAAACTTGAGATCATCATTGTCCCAACATTGTGAGTCGTATATTTTGATACAGCCAAAACGACTACCATAACAAGTTGTACTATAAAGACTGATGTTAGATATACCATAATCCATGTAGTGGGATATGGTTGATCAAGATATGATTTATCCCTTCTACATAATATGAGCAATATCTTAGGCCTTTTGATTGAGTGAGACTAGAAATGCATGACCATACTTGAATAATTTGATATGAGATATCACACTTATTTGTTTATTGTAGTCTGCTTAGAAAATCAAGAAATATGAGATTGGACTACACAAGTGTGATTATTCCATGACTTGAGTTCAATCTAGATATTAAGGATAAAAGGATATAATACATGAAAAGATTATCACAGAAAGGTTAATTTTGAATCACAATATATTCTAACTTGGGTGGCAATAATGTATTGCTAGATGCCACCCATTGCTTGTAATGTTAGAAACGTTCTAGTATGACTACTAATGTTACAAGAAGATGTTAGGCTATATTGAAAGCCTTGAAAAACTAGGATTCCTTTTAGGTGAGGAATTGACCATTGATGTTATCCTGCAATCGTTGCCAGATAGTTTTAGCCAATTTGTCCCTAATTTCAACATGAATGAAATTAATAAGACTTTTCCACAGTTGCTCAGCATGTTATGAATTGCTAAAAGTAACATGAAAAGAAACTAGGCCTAAGCCCATTCTGATGGCCCGCAAGGACAAAGGCAAAGGAAAGGATAGTGTAATAGCCCGATTTTAGCTAAATCAAAATAGTGGTTTCAGAACCACAAATATGAGATTAGAAAATTATTTTAATATTATTTTTGGTGTTTACAGCATGTGATTGTATATGTGTGAAAGTTTCGTGATTAAATTTTATCGTTTAACTGGTAAATTTAAGAAAAGGACTTAATCGCGTAAAATACAAAAGTAGCATGCTATAAGTTAAAAGTGCCTAACTGTTATGGCTTATTACATGAAAGGTCCTTATGTTGTAATTAGACCCTTGATAGTGGGAATGGACATAAATGGGCATGTATTTGGTGTTTATTAATGTTTATGAACTAAGGGTAATTTAGTAACTTATTATGAATTAATGTATAATAAACTTAAAAAAAAAACATAATGGTGGCCATTTATCATATTTTTACACCAAAAATTGAAGAAGGAAGACGCCATATTCATGTTCTTAGGGTTCGGTCATTGTTAAGCTTGATTAAGGTACTGTTTTGATCCATTTTTGATGATTTCTATGTTTTTGTGACCGTTACTTTGAATACTAGCTAGCCTGTGTCTTAAATTTTGAGTTTGTTAGGGATTATGAAAAATACCATTGATGAATCCATGAGTTTTATTATGTTTGATGATGAATTATGCAAGCTTGGTGTTTGGTATACATGTTTTGTAAAGTGATTTTTGACAAAAATGTCAATTAGGAATTAAATTAAGAAAAGTATAAATTGAGGGATTAAATTGTTAAATAAATGAAAAATATGGGCTGCTAGGGACCTATAGAGAATTCGGCCAAGCATGGATTTTGTCAAATTTTGTGAATTTTATGTATTTATGAAATAGGGGCTAAATTGAATAAATGTGTAACTTAAGGGGCTAAAGTATAAAAATGCCCAAATATGTGTTTGTGGACTAAATTGAATGTGTTGATGAATAAAAAAGTTAATTTTGAATGTATATAGATCAAGAACGAAAGAAAACAAATTTAGATCGGGGAAAATTGAAATTTGACGAATAGTCGATTCCGTTTTTTTATTTTGACTACGAGGTAAGTTCATATGTAAATACATGATTTTAAATTGAATTAGATATGTATTATTTTTCATTAAATTGCAATGAGTATGAACAAGCAGCTATGAGCAAGAAATGACAGAATTACAACGTCTGGAAGTCCCGTACAAACCTTAAGAATACTTAGGATGCAAATGTCATGACATCAGGTTTATCGAGATGAGATTACATGTAAGACCATGTTTGGGACATTGACATTGTATTGTGTTTACGTGTAAGACCATGTCTAGGATATTGGCATCATTATATGATTTCGTGTAAGACCATGTCTGGGACATTGGCATCGATATAAGATAACATGTAAAACCATATCTGGGATATGGCATTGTATGAGCTTTATGAGATATTCGAGTATCCTTAGTGATTCCGAAGGGTTCAACAGGTAATGTTAAGTCAAGATGAAATATGAGATTGAGTAAGTGATTTAGGTACGTACGAAACTCATACGAGAATTGAAAAAAGTAAGTATTTGATGAATTTACATGTGAATTGGAATGGATGTACTTTGAGAAAGGTTTGTGTATCTAAATGTGTTTAATTATAATTTGCTTAGTTGATGAGAATGATGTCGATTATGGTATAGATTTATTTGCATATGGCTTACTAAGCTTTTAAAGCTTACTTTGTGTGTTCATTATTTGTTTTATAGATTATCGAAGATAGCTCGGACCTAGGGATTGTCAGGAAGCATCATCACACTATCTATCAACTAGTTGGTACTTTTGAAGCTTTGTAAATATGGTATATGGCATGTATGGGCTAATGAGATGTTGACAAGTTTTGAACCATGATTTTAGCCATGAGATTTGGTTTGCAAATGATGTACATGTTTGTGTGTGTTTGGTAAGTGTTATATATGTGATGCATATAATGCCTTATATGTTGGCTTATTTGGTGTGATTATGTGTTGGTTATTTTAATTAGCTGTTAATTGATGTGCTAATGCTTGGAAGCTATCATATTGTGGTTTGATTTTGAGATGATGATATGGTATATTAAGTGATTTGAAATAGAGGATAAGTTGATGAGTTAATGCATTTGGAATTAGGTAAATTGTGATAGCTTTGGCTTAATGATTTGGTATGTTTTGAATATGGAATTGAGTGGTTGAAATGGTTGTGAATAGATGGCATGATATTAGTATGAATTGGTATGTGTTTGGTTGCCATGTGTGCTTGTGGAAAGGGTGACAAATTGGCTTTTCAAATGGCTTATTTTTGTCCACACGGGCAGAGACACGGGCATGTGTCTCAGCCGTGTGCGACACACGGTCATGTTGCACGGCCGTGTGTCCCCTGGGGTACCCTATGAATTAAGTTAGTATACCCTACAGGTTTGACACGGCCTAGACATACGGGCGTGTCTACTGGCCATGTGTGTAACGCATTGAATTCTGGGCCTAGAAGTATTGGGCCTTGAGCGTGGGAACTATTAGTAGGCGGCTTATAAATATTTTAGTTAGCAAGAAAGTGACACAAATTACATGTTTGGTGTGGTGGTTAAGTGAATTGGGTGTTTTTGGGGATGTTTGAGAAGTCTTGGGTTCAAATCTAGGCTTTAGCAAAATTTTAGTTTTTTCCTTAAGTGAATCTTGGCTTTAGCTTGTAGGCCTTATGAATATTAGTGGTTAAAATTTATCAAAATGAAGCATGTGGTTTAGTGGTTTTGGTGTCATTATGGTGGAAAGGGGATCTTGAGTTCGAATCCCATGATTTGCAAGGTACATTTATTTTATTCCCATGAGGTAAGAGAGGTAGAGTTAGATTAAAACTCTCCTGAGGTGGTTGTGGAATTGGTCAATGGGAGAAAATCAAGGGATATGATAATGATTGTTATGGACATGGAAGAGAATGGGGTGGAGAAAATCAAGGAATTTCAAACTTGGAGAGTGTTGTAGCCGAATAGGGAACCAGTGTGTGCAAATTCGACTAAGGGGTCCCTTTGTGTGCGTTTTTGGCAATTGGAGAGTTTTGGGAGTTGTTCTCTTTGTGCAATTTCGGTTTTGGGGCATTTAGTGCCGAATTGATACCTTTCTTTTCTCCTTTTGGAAATGTAGCCGAATCCAAGTGTGACCATTTGGGTAGTTTTGTGTGACTCTTTACTTCTCTATTACCTTTCAAGTGCATTGGATTGAACGATTTCTTCTCCCTCTTGCTCTCAGTATTATCTTCCTTGGTATGTTGATCCTTGATTAGTCGAACCTTTATTTCTCTTTTCTTACAATCAAGTCGACTACATTCTTCAATTACCTTTCTTCTCCTCTCAATATCCCTTTTGGTTCTTGGCCGAATATAATTTTCCTCTACCCCTATATTTCGTTTCCTTGGGTTTTCTCCTAACCAATTGATTCACTTTCCTTTTCTTAACCTTCTATCAGTTTTCCTACTTTGTGGTGTTGTCGTTTGCTTTTGTGTCTGCTATTGGTGTTGTGGTTACGGTTTTGCAAGGTTCTGACAAATCAATAGAGTTCCAGTGGAGTGAAGAAGTGCTGGTGTTTGGGTAGCAATTGAACCTCTCTCCCACTAAGGTAAATACGATGCCATATTTTACCTTGTGGCTTAGGCCGAATGTGAACTGATTCTCCTTAAGTGATAGTAAATGGGTGTTGACCCTTGTTGCCAAGAGATTAATTAAATACCATAAATGATGTAGGTTGTTGCTCGAAGGATTTTCGCAAAGTTTCGCAATCAAGTGTGTATTCACATCCCTCTTTATTGAAAATCAGCAAAGCCGAAAAGCCAAAACTTCGGCATTTGAGGCCTCACGAGTGTGTGATCGCTCATGTGGTAAACCGAGCCCACAGATTAGGGGCGATAGCCTGTAGAGGCCACCACGAGCGTTCTCGTGTACTTGGGCTGCTCTGGGCCTCAATAGGCCAAAATAGGCTGTATGGGCCCAATGGGCTCGTGGGCCCCACACGGATAAAATCTGCGATAAGTGACAATAATGAACTGGGCTATGGTGTTCGTATAGCCGTGACTGAAATTAGGCTAAATGGGCCATACGAGCGTGTCGGCCTACTTGGGCTGAGTAATGGGCCTTGGGCCCATTTACACCGTTTTGACCATCTAGGTTATATGAGTTGCTCAAGGCGACGATAGACTATCTATGAGGTCGTAACCTGTAGTGGGATCCCCAAAATTAGTAAAATGACCAAAATACCCCTAAAGGGTAAAATAACTGTTTTGCCCCTCGAGGGTAAATGACTGATTTGTCTGTGATTTGTATGACTGCTTTTGTGCATGACATTCTGCATACATGACATTCTGCTTGGGATTGGGATATTGTTATGGAGGAAGAAACCGTATTGGTGGCTGTGCCACATATTTTGATATTAGCAGCTTTGCTGTGACTCTAGTTAGTGCCGCAACCGGTGCTAACACTGTAAGTGTAGGGATGGCGTGGGTAATTTATTCCCCACAGGTAGTGTAGGGTTGGACGGAGGCAAGTGCAGGGCTGGATGGGTTATCATGCATTATTCGTATGGGTGTAAAATTGAAATGGGCTAGGCCTAATTGATATTGGTTCTGATATGGGCTAGGCCCAACTGATATTGATTCTGAGATGGGCTAGGCCTAACTGATATTAGTTCTGATATGGGCTAGGCCCAACTGATATTGATTGTAAGATGGGCTAGGCCCAATTGATACTGTGATGGGTTGAGACCTAAATGTTAATGAATCGGGCTTTGGCACACATATATTCTGAATTGGACTACTTTGTTATTGAATGGGGCTCAAGCCCAAATTGGTTCTATATTCTATTTTTTACTGACTGTTTGGATGCTAAGGGATTACACATTGAGTTTTTGTAAACTCACCCCGTTTTTAACTATGCAGGTAATCCTCAGAATTAGGAGGATCGGTGCTGCGAGGGACTCAGAGATAGCCACACAGCTGCTTTTGCCATCTACTACATTTATTTGCTTCTCAGTACTTTAATTTCGGTTTGGTCTGTAATAAGGCCTCTTTGGTTTTTATTTTAAACTTTGGGATTTTATTTATTATGTTTGATATTTTTTAGAAGTAGATCGCGGCTTTCCAAAATAATAACTATTTTCAAAACACTACGTTTTCGCAACTTAACTTTTAAACATCATGTTTTCATAAATCGACTATTTTAAATTAAGCTTCCACAACAAACACTGTTTTAAATAGGAATAATTTTCCGGTGAACCACGTTTTACAAAATAAACCAACGTAAACTGAGGTTTTCACAAGGAATAAAATGGGTAGAGGTTTTAAATAGTAAGAAGGGTTTTCAAAGAAAACATGGGGTACACGGGCGTTAGAGTGTGTATCACGGGGGCTCACATACGGGCGTGTGATTGACCGTGTTACATAAGTCAGTATATCCCTCTAAATGGCACATGGCCTAGCACATGGGCGTGTGTGGCCATTTCGAAGGGTACACGGGCTAGACACACGGGCGTGTGGTCGGCCGTGTGACCTAAGTCAGTAACCTCCCTAGTTTTCCCATGGCCATGAGACACGTGCGTGTTGTCGGCCATGTGGTACAAGTCAGTATGTATGCCCTGTTTTCACACAGCTTGTGCCACGGGCATGTCTGGTGGCTGTGTGAGGCACACGGTCTATTCACACGGGTGTGTGACCTATGATTTCATGAAATTTTTCTAAGTGTTTGAAAATTTTTATATGTGATTGGTTTAGTCTCGAACTACTCTTAAGCATGTTTTAAGGTCTCGTAGGACCTTAGAAGGGACAATATGATTGAAATGAACGTATTTTGATATTGAAATGCATAAATGTATGTAATGATGTGTATTGATTTGTAATGCCTCTCAACCCTATTCCGGTGACGGATACAGGTTAGGGGTGTTACATTTAATTGGTATCAGAGCTACGGTTTGTCGATTCTAGGACTAACGTAGCGAGTGAGAGTCTAGCAATACATGCCATATATATATTTTAAAATACGATAGTGTGATGATTCCTGACAGTTAAAATTTATTTTTATATAGCAAATGGATCCCGATCTATCCGTAGCTGACGATGTTGAAAATAATGCACCTGCTTCCACTCAAGGGACAGTGCAATCTGATTGTAAACTTGTATCTAGTAGCCATGAGGGAAAGGCTAAGCAAGCCTTCTTCCAAATGATGAATGAGTGGTTCACTCAGCATATTAGAACTAATCCGGCTGTTCTACAACCTCCACCCCTATCTAATCCTCCACAAGTCCCTGTCATGCCACAAGCTGTGAATCCGATTCAATTGAGTAAGCCTCCGGTTGATAAAATTAGAAAATATGGGGTTGAACAGTTCCGTACTACTACCGATGATGATGTTGAGAGAGTTGAGTTTTAGCTCGAGAATACGATACGAGTGTTTGATGAAATGTCGTGCACTTCTAATAAATGTCTTAAATGTGATGTTTCACTTCTGAGAGATACAACATATTATTGGTGGAAAACATTAATATCTGTGGTTCGAAAGAACAGGTCACATGGGAGTTCTTTCAGACTGAGTTTAGAAAGAAGTACATCAGTTAAAGATTCATAGATCAGAAACGCAAAGAGTTTCTTGAGTTGAAATAGGATTGTAAGTCTATTACGGAATACGAACGAGAATTTGTGAGATTAAGTCAATATGCACGAGAATGTGTCTCTACCGAAGCAATTATGTGCAAGAGATTCGAAGATGGTTTGAATAAAGATATCCACTTGTTAGTCGGGATTCTGGAAATAAAAAAGTTTGTTGTGCTTGTCGAACGAGCATGTAAAGTTGAAGAACTCGGGAAAGAGAAAAGAAAAGACGACTTAGAAGCAAAAGAGGTACAAAAAAGGTCATCGAGTAAGTCATTTCAGATGGCATCAAAGAATATTCGAGATGATTCTAGTTGTTCAAAGGCTACTGTGGGTTACTCTAGACGAGATCGAGATAGACCACTTGTGAGTTCGAAAGCTACCTCTATAGCTAGTGTTGGTAATGTCAGACCAAATCAATCTGAGTGCAAACATTGTGGTAAACGACATCCTAACAATTGTAGATTGAATGATCGAGCTTGTTTCAAATGTGGATCATTAGATCATTTTATCCGTGAATGTCCTGAGTTGGCTGAGCAAGAGACAATGCAGAATACGAGGCCGAGCAACACTACAGTTAGAGGTAGACCACTTAGAAACATTAGTAATGTGAGTAGTAGCCAAAGAATGATTAAAGACACTGTTGTGAGATCTGAAGCCTGAGTACCTGCCAGAGATTATTACCGGTACTTTCACTCTCTATGATACTAGTGTTGTTGCATTAATTAATCCTGGATCTACTCATTCGTATATATGTATAAACTTAGTATCCAATAAGACTTTTCCTATAGAGTCTACTGAATTTGTGATTAGAGTATCGAATCCCTTAGGCAAGTGTGTTCTGGTTGATAAAATATGCAAGAACTGTCCATTGATGATTCGAGATTCTTGTTTTCTGGCTGATTTGATGTTGTTTCCATTCGATGAATTTGATATAATTCTGGGTATAGATTGGTTGACATTGCATGATGCAATAGTGAACTGCAAACGAAAGACAATTGATCTGAGATGTCAGAATGATGAGATAATTCGTATTGAGTCTAATGATTTGAATGGTTTGCCGACAGTGATTTCTTCGATGTTAGCTCAGAAATATGTGAGAAAAAGGTGTGAAGCTTATTTTGCTTATGTGCTTGACATTAAAGTGATTGAAAAGAAGATTGAATTAGTACCAGTTGTATGTGAATATCCAGATGTGTTTCCTGAAGAGTTATTAGGTTTACCACCGATCAGAGAAGTTGAATTTGGTATTGAGTTAGTGTCGGGAACAACTCCGATATTGATAGCTCCGTACCGAATGGCACCGACTGAATTAAAAGAGTTGAAAGCTCAATTGCAAGAGTTGACTGATAGAGGTTTCGCGCGACCAAGTTATTCTCCCTAGGGTGCACCGGTTTTGTTTGGGAAAAAAAGACAGAACTATGAGAATGTGCATTGATTATCGACAGCTCAATAAAGCGACTATTAAAAATAAATATCCTCTGCCATGAATAGATGATTTGTTTGATCAGCAGAAATAGGCTACCATATTTTAAAGATAGATTTGAGATCAAGTTACTATCAGTTATGAGTTAAAGACTCTGATGTGCCGAAAACTGCTTTTCAAACAAGGTATGGACATTATGAGTTTTTAGTTATGCCTTTCGGACTAACGAATGCACCTACTGTATTTATGGATCTAATGAATCGGATCTTTAGACCGTATTTGGATAGATTTGTTATTGTGTTTATAGTTGATATTTTTATTTATTCATGAGATGAAACTGAGCATGCTGAGCATTTGAGAATTGTATTATAGACTCTGCGTGATAAGCAATTATATTCAAAGTTTAGTAAATATGAATTCTGGTTGCGCGGAGTCAGTTTTCTGGGACATATTGTGTCAGCATCGGGTATTCAAGTAGATCCGAGTAAGATTTTAGCAATATTGGATTGGAAGCCTTCGAGAAATATGTCTGAAGTCCAAAGTTTTCTAGGACTCACCAGTTATTACAGACGATTTGTAAAAGGTTTCTCAATGATTGCAACTCCGTTGACGAGACTACTTCAGAAAGATGTTAAGTTTGAGTGGTCGAACAAGTGCCAGAAAAGTTTTGATCAGCTGAAAGCTCTACTGACTGAAGCTCCAGTGTTAGTTTAGCCAGAATCGGGTAAAGAATATATAATCTATAGTGATGCATCGTTGAATGGTCTGGACTGTGTTTTGATGCAGGAAGGAAAAGTTATAGCTTATGCCTCGAGACAATTAAAATCGCATGAAAAGAATTATTCGATGCACAATTTGGAATTAGCAACTATCGTGTTTGTGTTGAAGATTTGGCGCCATTATCAGTTCAGTGAAAAATGTCATGTTTATTCTGATCATAAAAGTTTGAAATACTTAATGACTCAAAAATATCTGAATTTGTGACAACAAAGATTATGAGCTAGTGATTGACTACCATCCAGGAAAGGCTAATGTCGTTGCTGATGCTTTGGGCCAAAAATCCCTATTTGCTTTACGTGCCATGAATACTTAGTTAGCTCTATCTGATGACGGTTCAATTGTAGCTGGTCGAAAGTGAGACCATTGTTTTTACAGCATATTTGTAAAACTCAGAAAGTTGATAATGAAATGTTAGCAAAACGAGTTCAATACGATTTGAATTTTGATTTAGAATTTCAAATTGATTTCGATGATTGTTTAAGATTCAGAGGCTGAATATTTGTTTCGAGAAATTCAGAGTTGATTCAGATGATTTTGAATGAAGCACATAATAACCGTTTGTATGTTCATCTGGGAAGTACGAAAATGTATAACGATCTTAAACAACTTTACTAGTGGACTGGTATGAACCGTGGTATCTCTGAATTTGTTTTAAAATGTTTAATCTATCAGCAAGTCAAAGTTGAGCATCAAGTACCGTCTGGGTTATTGTAGCCGATTATGATTCCCGAGTGGAAATAGGATAGAATCACTATGGATTTTGTATCGGGTTTGCCCTTGTCTCCCAGTAGGAAAGATGCGATATGGGTAATTGTTGATAGAATGACCAAATCGGCTCATTTCATTCTAGTACAAATGGATTTTTCGCTCGACAAATTAGCTAAGTTGTACATTTCCGAGGTTCTGAGATTGCATGGAATACCTATTTTTATTATATCGGATAGAGATTTGAGGTTCACATTGCGTTTTTGGAAGAAATTACAAGATACAGTGGGTACAAAGCTACCCTTTAGTACTACTTTTCATCCGTAAACAGATGGTCAATCCGAGCGGATTATTCAGATACTCGAGGATATATTGAGATGTTGCATTCTTGAGTTTGAAGGTACGTGGGAACGATATCTGCCTTTGATTGAATTTACATATAATAATAGTTTTCAATCGAGTATAAAAGTGGCACCTTACGAAGCATTGTATGGTCGCAAATGTCGAACACCTTTCTAAGCGAGAATAAGATTCACGGGGTTGATCTGATCAGAGAGACTGAAGAAAAAGTAAAAGTGATCCACGATAGTTTAAAAGCAGCATCGAACCGATAGAAGCCTTACACAGACTTGAAAAGAAAAGATATTAAATTTTAGATCGGGGAGAAAGTGTTCTTGAAAGTATCTCCATGGAAGAAAATACTTCATTTTGGCAGAAAAGGCAAGTTAAGTCTGAGATTCATCGGGCCGTATGAGATTATCGAGCATATCAGGCCAATTGCTTATAGATTGTTGTTGCCACCTGAATTAGAAAAGATCCATAATGTATTTCATGTATCGATGCGTCGACGATACAAATCAGATCCCTTGCATGTGATTTTTCCCTCTGAGATTGAGATTCAACCCGATATGACATATGAAAAGAAACCAATCCGAGTTTTAGATCATGAGGTTAAAGAATTGAGAAATAAGAAAATTTAATTTGTGAAAGTCTTATGGCATCGACATGGGGTCGAAGAAGGTACGTGGGAGCCCAATGATGCTATGAGAGAGCAATATCCAAACCTATTCACTGGTAAGATTTTCGAGGACGAAAATCCCTAAGAGGGAGAGTTGTAACAGCCCGATTTTAGCTAAATCAGAACAGTGGTTTCGAAACCACAAATCTGAGATCAAAAATTTATTTTAATATTATTTTTTGTGTTTATATCATGTGATTGTATATAGGTGAAAGTTTCGTCTGTTAATTTTATCGTTTAAGTGGTAAATTTGAGAAAAGGACTTAATCGCATAAAATGCAAAAGTAGCATGCTATAAGTTAAAAGTGCCTAACTACTATGGCTTATTAAATGAAAGGTCCTTATGTTGTACTTAGACCATTGGTAGTGGGAATGGACATAAATGGGCATGTATTTGGTGTTTATTAGTGTTTATGAACCAAGGGTAATTTAGTAACTTATGAATTAATGTATAATAAACTAAAACAAAACATAATGGTGGCCATTTATCATATTTTTACACCGAAAATTGAAGAAGGAAGAATCCATTTTCATGTTCTTAGGGTTCGGCCATTGTTAAGCTTGATTAAGGTATGGTTTTGATCCCTTTTTGATGATTTCTATGTTTTTGTGATCGTTGCTTTGAATACTAGCTAGCCTGTGTCTTAACTTTTGAGTTTGTTAGAGATTATGAAAAATTCCATTGATGAATCCATGAGTTTTATGATGTTTGGTGATGAATTATGCAAGCTTGGTGTTTGATATACATGTTTTGTAAAGTGATTTTTTGACAAAATGTCAATTAGGGATTAAATTGAGAAAAGTGTAAATTGAGGGGGTTAAATTGTAAAATAAATGAAAAATATGGGCTGCTAGGGACCTATATAGAATTCGTCCAAGCATGGGTTTTGTCAAATTTTGTGAATTTTGTGTATTTATGAAATAAGGACTAAATTGAATAAATGTGTAACTTAAGGGGCTAAAGTGCCAAAATGCCTAAATATGTGTTTGTGGACTAAATTGAATGTGTTGATGAATAAAAGAGTTAATTTTGAATGTATATAGATCAAGAACGAAAGAAAACAGATTTAGATCGGGGAAAATCGAAAGTTGATGAATAGTTGATTCCGTTCGTTTATTCCGACTACGAGGTAAGTTCATATGTAAATACATGCTTTTTAAATTGAATTAGATATGTATTATTTGTCATTGAATTGAAATGAGTATGAACAAGAAACTACAAGCAAGAAATGACAGAATTACGACGTCCGGAGGTCTCGTACGGACCTTAGGAATACTTAGGATGCAAATGTCATGACATCAGGTTTATCGAGATGAGATTGCATGTAAGGCCATGTCTGGGACATTGGCATTGTATTTTGTTTACGTGTAAGACCATGTCTGGGATATTGACATTGTATTATGTTTACGTGTATGACCATGTCTCGGACATTGACATCGTTATATGATTTCGTGTAAGACCACGTCTGTGACGTTGGCATTGATATAAGATAACATGTAAGACCATATTTGGGATATGGCTTTGTATGAGCTTTACGAGATACCCGAGTATCCTTAGTGATTTCGAAGGGTTCAACAGGCAATGTTAAGTCAAGAGTGAATGTGAAATTGAGTAAGTGATTCAGGTACATACGAGACTCATACGAGAATTGAAAATAGTAAGTATTTGTTGAATTTACATGTGAATTGGAATGGATGTAATTTGAGAAAGGTTTGTGTATCTAAATATGTTTAATTATAATTTGCTTAGTTGATGAGAATGATGTCGATTATGGTATAGATTTATTTGCATATTAAAGCTTACTTTGTGTGTTCATTCTCTTTTATATAGATTATAGAAGATAACTCAGACCCGAGGATCGTCAGGAAGCATCATCACACTATCTATCAACTAGTTGGTACTTTTAAAGCTTTGTAAATATGGTATATGGCATGCATAGGCTAGTGAGATGTTGATAAGTTTTAACCATTATTTTAGCCATGAGATTTGGTTTGCAAATGATGTACATGTTTGTGTGTGTTTGGTACGTGTTATATATGTGATGCATATAATGCCTTATATGTTGGCTTATTTGGTGTGATAATGTGTTGGTTATTTTAATTAGTTGTTAATTGATGTGCTAATGCTTGGAAGCTATCATATTGTGGTTTTATTTTGAGATGATGATATGGTATATTAAGTGACTTGAAATAGAGGATAAGTTGATGAGTTAATGCATTTGGAATTAGGTAAATTGTGATAGTTTTGGCTTAATGATTTGGTATGTTTTGAATATGGAATTGAATGGTTGAAATGGTTGTGAATAGATGGCATGATATTAGTATGAATTGGTATGTTTTTGGTTTCCATGTGTGCTTGTGGACAGGGTGGCGAATTGGCTTTTCAAATGGCCTATTTTTGTCCACACGGGCAGAGACACGGGCATGTGTCTCAGTTGTGTGCCAGACACGATCATGTGTCACGGCCGTGTGTCCCTTAGAGTGCCCTACGAATTAAGTCAGTATACCCTACAGGTTTGACATGGCCTAGACATACTGGCGTGTCTATTGGCTATATGTGTCACACGGACTCACACACAGGCGTGTGACTGACCGTGTGACATAAGTCAGTATACCCCCTAAATGGCACACGGCCTAGCACATGGGCGTGTGTTGCAATTTCGAAGGTTACACGGGTTAGACACACGAGCATGTGGTCTATCGTGTGACCTAAGTCAGTAACCTCCCTAGTTTTCCCACGGCTATGGCACACGGGCGTGTCTTCGGCCGTGTGGTACAAGTCAGTATGTATGCCCTTTTTTCACACAGCCTTTGCCACGGGCGTGTCTGGTGACCGTGTGAGGCACACGGTCTGTTCACACGGGCATGCAACCTATGATTTCATGAAATTTTTCTGAGTGTTTGGAAATTTTTATATGTGATCGGTTTAGTCTTGAACCACTCTTAAGTATGTTTTAAGGTGTCATAGGACCTTAGAAGGGGCAATATGATTGAAATGATTGTATTTTGATATTGAAATGCATAAATGTATGTGAATGATGTGTATTGATCGGTAATGCCTCTTAACCTTATTCCGATGACGGATACGGGTTAGGGGTGTTACAGCTAAGGCTAAGGCAA
The DNA here is from genome assembly GCA_025698465.1 of Gossypium longicalyx. Taxonomy (NCBI): domain Eukaryota; kingdom Viridiplantae; phylum Streptophyta; class Magnoliopsida; order Malvales; family Malvaceae; genus Gossypium; species Gossypium longicalyx. Next base: position 22,773,595 of record CM047007.1, read on the forward strand.
AGCCTAAGGACAATTGCAAGGCCAAGCCCAGGAAAGGAAAAGCTAAATTGAAACCTAAAGGCGGAATTGCTAAGGAAGGAAAATGTTTCCATTGTGGTTAGACTGGACACTAGAAGGGGAACTCCCCTTTCTATCTTGAAGAAGTCAAAAAGGAAAAGGAAAATAAAGCGTCCACTTCAAGTATTTATGTTATTGATATTAATTTGTCAACATCTACTTCTTGGGTATTAGATATCGGATATGGTTCTCATATTTGTACCTCTGTACAGGGATTGCAAAGGAGTAGGAATTTGGCTAAGAGATGTGGACCTGCGTGTTGGGAATGGAGCAAGAGTTGTTGCATTATCTATGGGAACACATATTTTATCATTACCTAGTGGACTTGATTTAATTTTGGAGAATTGTTATTTTGTGCCCCGTTTAACTAGAAACATTATTTCCATTTCTTATTTAGAGAAAATTGGTTTTAAGATAATTATTAAGAATAGTTGTTCATTTTATCTTAATAATAATTTCTATGGTTCGGCACGATTAGCAAATGACCTCTACATTTTAGATCAAAATAGACACATTTATAACATAAATACTAAAAGATAAAAAATAATTACTCTAACCAAACTTATCTTTGGCATTGCCATTTGGGCCATAGTGAGGAACGATTATCAAAGCTTCATAAATATGAGATTTTGGATTCTTTTATTATCGAGCAATTAGATATATGCGAGTCTTACTTGTTGGGAAAAATGACTAAAACTCCTTTTAATAGTAAAAGTGAGTGATTTAGTGATTTATTGGGATTAATTATAAGACCCCTCTCCCGTATTCAATGCCAAAATAGGGTTACGGACCATTACCGAACATATAATACAATTACACATACATTTCACATACATTTTTAAGTTTCAAATAATCATCATTCATCCACATACATATCGTCCCTAATATAAGCCTACGAGGCCTAAAACATGCATTCGAGAAGGTTTGGGACTAAACCGATAACTCAGGAAACTTTTGGAACACTTAAAAAAATTTGCAAAATATAGAGGACACACGCCCGTGTGGCCCGACCGTGTTGACATTCAAAATGGGATCACATGGCCGTGTCCCAGCCCATGTCCGACCCCGTGTAACTCTCTGACTTGGGTCACATGGCCAACACACACGGCCATGTGGCTAGCCCGTGTGCCCTAAAAATGGCCACCACACTCGTGTGCCAGACCGTGTGCTAGGCTGTGTCAAACTTGTAGGGTATACTGACTTATGCCACATGGTCAAGTCACACGCCTGTGTGCTAGGCCGTGTGGAGCATACTGACTTGGTTGCTAATTCAACACCATGGGACACACAGCCGTGTAACATAACCGTGTGTCACACACGGTTGAGACACACGCCCATGTCTCTACCCATGTGGACAAAAATAGGCTATTTACCAAGCCATTTTGCCATCCAATCTGCATTCACCTACACCAAACTCAAATTGCACAAAAACATAGCATAAATAGGCATCCAATTCAAGCACAACCAAGACCAAAACATGCCAATTCAATACCAACAACTAACATTCTCACAATATCATGTTTTCCCAATTCAAAGCATACAAGTTTCACATTTTCAAAACACTTAATTGATCACTTTCAATTGTGCATTAATTTTACCTAAAACCACATATCTATCATAACTTTTAATGCATTCATATAGTACTCAATGTACCAATCCATAATAAGGCATACCCTAAGCAATTTGCTACCTTTTATGCTAAGTCTCAACGAGCCGTTCAACAAGCAAGTATAAACCACATCACCAAAAAGCATTAGTACATATATATATACATCACCATATTTTCCAAAATAAGCCAACTCATATGGCTATACACAAACAAAATACTTAATTTTTTACAAGCCAACACAAATGGCCAAATTCATACTAACATATGACCAAAACTTAATTTCAAAAGTACCAAGTGATAGTTGGATAGTGTGATGAAGTCTCCAATGATCCCCGAATCCGAGCTAGCTTTAAAATCACTGTAAAACACAGAAAAACAAATGATGTAAGCTATAAAGCTTAGTAAGCTCGTATGAATTAATAAGCAAACTCACCATTTATTTACAATAAAATAATATAAACATAATAAGCTACAAAAAATTCAAATCAAAATGTTAACTTGTATTCAATCACAACTATAACCATGAACTTATAACTTCCATAAATTCGATGCTCACATAGTTTTCGTACATACCTGTACTGTTACATATCTATTCTCACCATTTCATATCTTCGATATACCCATTGAACCATTTGAAATATAAGTTAGACACTCGGGAGTCTCGCACCCTAAGTGCCAATATCATGGCTCAAATCCAACTCAATGAATCTTGCACTCGAAGTGCCAATATCATGGCCCAAAGCCAATTCAATGTAACCCCTAATGACAAGTCATTTGTATCCTACTCTATTCCTAAGGTTCAACCGGGATTTCCAATATTGAATCTTTGTCGAGTGTGTTCGCAATGTTGTATTTCACAATTTATTCAATATTAAAGCATTTAAAATACAATAAAGATAATGCTTATTACATACGAAATTACCTCGGATGCAAAAATGGAAAAACAAGTTGATTAATCCAAAACCTGGTTCTTTCCTCGATTTAAGTCTGTATTTCACTTTTTTTTATCTATATAATATCAAAATTGGCTTATTTAATTACCTCTTTATTCAATTTAATCCAAAATACACTTTAAAGCCACTTTACACTTTTGCCTCTAATATTTCATATTTTTACAATTTAGTCATTCTTTCATAAAATCACAAATTCATACAATTCAACCAAAACCCATGCTATTAAAATTTCAATTAGGTCCCTAGAAGCCCATATTTTTCATTTATTTCAAATTTTAATCACAAAGATTACACATTTCACAATTTAATCCTTAATTGGACATTTTACTAAAAATCACTTAACAAATGTTGTTTAACTAACAACAAGCATGCATTTTCTACCATTAAACATTAAAACACACCAAAATTAATCAATATCAAAACCCTAAACCTTTAACAGTTTTGCAAAATAGTCCTTGGGCTAGCTAGATTAAGCTACAACGATCTCAAAAACATGGAAATCATTAAAAACGAGACAAAAATCATACCTAATTGCATGAATTGAAGTTACCAAACTTGAAGGTATAAAAATGGCTTCTCAAGCCCTAAAATTTGGTTGTAGAAGATGATATGAAGGCATAATTTTGTTTTATTTTATTTTATTTATTTTAAGTTTAATTACCAATTTACAAATATAACCTTAATTAATCACACTAATTTCAACAATACCAATCTCATAAATGTCCATTAACATATTAATGGTCTAATTACCACTTAATGACCTTACATTTAAGGTTCTATAGTTATTAAACACCTTTAGCTAATAGAACTCAAGTTTTACACTTTACGCGATTTAGTCCTTTTTATCAAATTAAACTCTCAAACAATAAAATTTCTTAACGAAATTTTCACACCATCACATATTCATGTTATAAACATTAAAATAATAAAATAATTATTTTGACTTTAGATTTTTGGTCTCGAAACTACTATTTTGATTTGACTAAAAATGGACTGTTACATTAATACATAGTGATGTGTACGGACCAATGAACCTACAAGTCAAATGAGGTTTTTAATACTTCATTACTTTTATTGATGACTTTAGTAGATATAAGTATGTTTATCTTATGTGCCATAAATCAAAATTCTTGAAAAATAGCTAGGTAAAAGTATTAAGGCACTTCGATTAGATCAAGGAGGAGATTACTTTAGCTTAGAGTTTGATAAGTTTTTGAAAGAATGTGAGATTGTCTTACAACTTACATCTCCTTGTACTCTATAGGAACAGAGTTTCTAAAAGAAAAAATCGAACACTGTTAGACATGGTTCGATCAATGATGAGTCATGTTGATCTTCCTACTTATTTTTGGGGACATGAACTTGAAACAACTACTTTCATACTAAATTGTGTTCCATCTAAATCGATTCAAAAGACACCAAATGTGATTTGGATTGGGAAGTGTCCTAGTATACCTTTCATGAAGATTTGAGGTTTTGAAGCTTATGTTAAATGCCAGACATCTACCAAGCTTGAACCCAAATCTCAAAAGTGTATCTTTGTGGGATATCCTAAGGAAACTAAAGGAAATTATTTCTTCAATCCTACCGAGAATAAAGTTTTTGTTTCTCGAACATGATTCTTCCTTGAAAGAGAGCTTGTCTCTAGAAAGGGAAGTGGTAGAAGAATAGAACTCAGAGAAATTCGAGAAGAACAACAGATAACTAAATTAGAGATTGAATAATAGTATGTTCCACAAGTTGTTACGGAACAATCAACTATTTTTAAAACACAACTATCGTGAAGATTTTAAGAGAATGTCATGTATCTGAAAGATATGGATTTCTCATTACAACACATGGTGATATTCTACTTATGGATCAAGATGAGCCTAGGACTTATCAAGAAGCAGTGGCGAGCCCAGATTCTGAAAATTGGCTTAAATCCATAAGGTCTAAGATGGATTCCATGTTAGAAAACCAAGTATAGATCTTGGTTGACCCACTTGAAGGGGTTAAACCTATAGGCTGCAGGTGGGTTTTCAAAAAGAAAATTGACAACGATGGTAATGTACAAACATACAAAGGGTGATTAGTTGCTAAAGGTTTTCAGTAAGTTCATGGTGTAGACTATGACGAAACCTTTTCTCCTATTGCTATGTTTAAATCCATCCAGATCTTACTTAATATAGCTACATTTCATGATTATGAAATCTAGCAGATGGACGTCAAAAAAACTTTCCATAATGTGAAACTGGAAGAAGATGTGTACATGACACAACCTAAAGGTTTTGTCGATAAAAAAGATGCTGGTAAGATATGCAAGCTACAAAGATCCATTTATGGGTTAAAGCAAGTGTCTCAAAGTTGGAATCTCCATTTTAATGATGCGATCAAAGAGTTTGGTTTTATCAAAAATGAATATGAGCCTTGTGTATACAAGAAAATTAGTGGGAGCACTATTGTATTCTTGATACTATATGTAAATGACATACTTATCATAGGAAATGACATACCTACCCTACAGTCTGTTAAGACTTGGTTAGGAAGTTGTTTTTCTATGAAAGACTTGAACAATGCCACATGTATAATAGGAGTCAAAATCTATAGAGATAGATCAAGACGACTCTTAGGTCTAAGCCAAAGTAAACATATAGATAAAGTACTAAAAAGGTTCAGTATGAAACAGTCTAAGAGAAGATCCCTACCTATGAGAAATGGTATTTCACTCTCGAAGGAAATGTGTCCTTCAACTTCATAAGAGAGAAAACGTATGAGTAAGATTCCATATGCTTTGGCTATTGGACCTATCAAGTAATCCATGCTATATACTCGTCTAGATGTATCGTATGCTTTAAGCATGAGGAGTAGGTACCAAGTAGATCCCAGTGAAGGTCATTGGGTCATAGTTAAAAATATCTTTAAGTACTTAAGAAGAACTAAGGATACATTCCTTATATATGGAAGTGAGGAAGAGCTAAGTGTAAAAGGTTACACTGATGCTAGTTTCCAGATCGACAAGGATAATTCACGATCACAATCAGGTTTTGTGTTTTTCCTTAATGGTGGTGATATGAGCTGGAAAAGTTCAAAGCAAGATGTCATAGTTGATTCTACAATTGAAACCGAGTATATTGTAGCTAGTGAGGCTACAAAAGAGGCTGCTAGGATCAATAAGTTCATATTTGAACTAGGGGTTGTGCCTAGCATGCCAGATGCTATAGAACTTCATTGTGACAACAACTGAGCTATTGCATAAGAAAAAGAACCCAAATCTCTCCAGCGATCCAAACATTTACTTAGGCACTTTGATAAACCATAATATATACATATTTTTATCCCATACTTGGCATATTTATGGATGATTTATCATTAGTTTTATTGAATTCGATGCTCATAATCCTTTAATTTCATGTTTTATATTCAGATGAGCATAAAAAGTGCAAGAAAAAGGCCAAAAATGGACAAAATAGGTTTATTTCAATACTACACACGGCCTAGACACTTCCACACGGGTAATCCACATGCCCGTGTGAGACAAATGGGTAGGCCACACTCTTGTATCTCATGGTCGTGTCGACCTAAAACCATGTCAGAATTACACACGGCCTGAGCATCATCACATGGGCGTGCCACACGACCGTGTCCCTATCGAGCCCAAGTCTAATTCTATTCGAAAAAGGCTAATTTTAGGCTATTTTAGGCATTCCAAAGTCTATATAAACACCCTAGAAGAGGATCAAAGGGGAGACAGAGAGTACAAGGTAGAGAATACTCAAATACAGCCATCAGAATTAGCTCAGAAGCAGGATCTACTTCAAGACTGAAGATCTCCATTCAATTTCCTTAGAAGTCCTTTGGGTTTCTTCACGTTTTGTTGTTTTCCCAATTTTGAGATGTTTTCCCCCATCGTTATGAACTAAACGCCATAAATACCTAAGGGAGATGAAACCTAAGATAGATCTTATTACTATTTGAATTATATGATAAATACTTGTTCTTATTCTTAATTATGTGTTCTTAATTCTTGCTTTAATATTTCAGGATATTAATTCAAGTCTGATGTGCTTATTCAGTGGAGCAAAAGTCTCTGTTTACGAGTAGATCTAGTATAATTAAGCGGAGTTGAATGTAATCCTAGACATAGGATGACATAAATCTACCGGATTAGAGTTAAATCTAATAAGGGAATCCATAGATCGAGTTAATGCGACAATATGGGTTTTAATTAGAAAGAGATTTCAATTAATCAACCTAGAGTCAGTTGTTTTTAGTCTCGAGAGAGATATTAACATAAATCAGGGATTTCTACAGATTAAGTCAAGTGAATAAATTGTCTAATTCAGAATTCATAAGGGAAGTCTTGGTGGATTCTTCCTTGGGTATTGTCTTCTCCATCGGTTTTCCAACAGTATTTTCCAACTTTTACCTCTGTCGTGTTCTTAGTTAATTAAATAGTTAATCTTAGTTTAAAAACATCCCTTTAATTCTTGGGCTAGATAATAAAAAGATAGTAACTACTAGTACTTTTAGTTCTTGTGGATACGATATTTTCGGTCTCACCACAATTATACTATCATTCGATAGGTGCGCTTGCCTTAGTTGAATTTTTAGTTAGTTTAGCGACCATCAAGTTTTTGGCGCCGTTGTCAGGGACTAAGATATTAGGAACGCTTGGTTTTTATTAATTTAGCCATTTTTTTATTTTATTGCATTTAATCTTTGTTTTAGTTTTATTTTTAATTACTAATTTTTCTTTTATTTGCTTCTGGCAGGTTTTTATAGTTTATGACTAGAAGAAACCTATCAGGACCTCTACTTTTTGACAGTGAAATTGAAAGCACAGCTCACAGAAGCCGTAGAGACATAAGGCGGAGCCTACAGTATATAGAGGAAGAGCACGAGGATGATACTAATACCACCGAGGATATGGCTAAAAATCAGAATAATCTGCTACCTCTGATAGTTGCTACAAATCCTGTAAATCAGAATCCTACTCCTCGTACTATGTATGATTATGCTAAGCCTACTTTAACAGGAGTTGAATCGAGTATTGTTTGACCTACCGTCGCTGCAAATAATTTTGAATTGAAGTCAAACACAATTAAGATGATCAAGCAGTTTATTCAGTTCGATGGTTTACAAGATGAGGATCCAAATACTCATTTGGCCAACTTTCTGGAATATTGCGACACTTTCAAGATCAATGGCGTTTCTGACGATGCCATTCGCCTAAGGCTATTTCCCTTCTCGTTAAGAAATAAGGCTAAGCAGTGGTTGAACTCCCCACCATGTGGTTCAATCACTACTTGGGAACAGATGACCGAGAAGTTTCTACTAAAGTACTTTCCACCAACTAAGATGGCCAAATTGAGGAATGATATCTCTTCCTTTGTACAGATGGATTTAGAGACTTTATACGATGCATGAGAGAGGTATAAAGACTTACTAAGGAGGTGCCCTCATCATGGGTTACCTCTATAGCTACAAGTTCAAACTTTTCACAATGGTTTGAACCCCTCAACTAGGCAAATGGTCGATGCAGCCGCCAGTGGAACCTTGAACAACCAAACACCTAAAGAGGCTTACGAATTTATTGAGGAGATGTCACCGAATAACTATCAGTGGCAAGTCATGAGAACAAAGCCAACGAAATCAGTCGGTGTTTTCAACTTAGATGCAGTCACCATGCTATCAAACCAAGTAGAACTCTTGAATAAAAAGATTGACGGTCTATGTGGTTCTACGCAGGTACATCTGGTGATGCTGTGTGACACGAGTGGAGGTGGAATGAGCTATTTAGAATATTCACCCTTCAACCCCAGCATGGAGAATGAGCAAATAAATTATATGGGTAATAATCCTTGCTCTCAAAATAATCCTTACAATAACACTTACAATGTAGGTTGGAGGAACCATCCAAATTTCTCATGGGGAGGCCAAGGAAATTAAAGACCACCACCCCCTCCAGGCTTCCAACAACAGCCTTACCAGCAAGAGAAAAAGCCGAACCTTGAAGAGATGATGACGAAGTTTATTTCAGTAGTGGAAATCTATTTCCAAAACACTGAAACTGCACTTAAGAATCAACAAGCATCAATTCAATAGCTCAAAAATCAAATAGGACAGCTGGCTAAGAAGATTTTAAAGAGACCATAAGAGAGCCTGCCTAGTAACACCGAACCCAACCCAGAAGAGCACGTGAAAGCAATTACCCTAAGGAGTGGAAAAGTGTTAACTGAACTCGAAAAGAAGCTGCCACAAGAAGCTGATAGGAAAGAGGATGATGAGGTAAAACCCAAAATCAGTGAAAAATCGATGCTGAGGGAATATAAACCACCAATCCAATATCCAGCAAAGTTGAAGAAAGACCACATGGATGCACAATTTGGTAAATTTCTTAAACTTTATAAACAGTTACATATTAACTTACCTTTTGTTGAAACTATCTCGCAGATGCCCACATATGTAAAATTTTTGAAGGAGCTTCTAACAAATAAAAGAAAGTTTGACGAGTTGTCTACAGTAGAATTCAACGAGGAGTGCTCGACCATACTCCAAAATAAACTGGCAACCAAACTGAAAGATTCAGGAAGTTTTACTATTCCCTACTTAATTGGTAGTTTAAATGTTGAGAAGGCACTAGCTGATTTAGGTACTAGCATTAATTTGATGCCTTACAAAATGTTCAAGCAACTTGGCCTTTGGGAACCAAAACCTACTACGATAAGTATCCAACTAGCTGATAGATCTGTTAAATATCCTAGGGGAATTATTGAAGATGTACTCGTTAAAGTAGATAAATTCATATTTCCTGTTGATTTTGTTGTGCTTGACATGGATAAGGATGTTGAAGTGCCTTTAATTTTAGGTCGCCAATTTTTAGCCACTGCTAAGGCTATTATTGATGTGGGTGATGGTAAACTTGTGCTTAGGGTAGGTGACGAAGAGATTATTTTTAAAATTTATGATGCCATGAGATTTCCTAGAAAACAAGATGACTCCTGCTATTTTATTAATTTTATTGATCATGCTATTGAAGATTTTTTTCAGGAAATTGTTCTTAAGGACACGTTGGAACTATGTTTTGTTCAAGGAAAGGGGGAAGATAATGCCACCATTGAGTTAGGGAAGATACAAACGAATGAACCCTCTCCAAGACAAGCAAAATATGAGGGTATTGAGGTGAACGACGAACTTAAACAAAAATCCTCTATCGAAGAACCTCCCAAATTGGAACTAAAGCAATTGCCAATTCACTTGAATTACACATTCCTTGGAGATAATTCTACATTACTAGTGATTATTGCTTCTAACTTGCAACTCAAGGAGAAAGAAGAGTTACTTCAAGTATTAAGAGAACATAAAAGGGCCATAGCTTGGAAAATTTCTAACATTAAAGGGATCAGCCCTTCTTTTTGCACCCACAAAATTTTAATGGAGGATGAATATAAACCATGTGTTCAAGCTCAAAGACGACTGAACCCCAACATGAAAGAAGTTGTTAAAGCTGAGGTAATTAAACTTCTAGATGCTGGAGTTATTTATCCTATTTCTGACAGTTCTTGGGTAAGTCCAATGGAGGTTGTTCCTAAGAAGGGAGGCATGACTGTTGTAGCCAACGAGAAGAATGAATTAATCCCAACAAGAACAATCACAGGTTAGAGATTTTGCATTTATTATAGGAAGTTGAATGATGCCACAAGAAAATACCACTTTCCCTTGCCATTCATTGACCAAATGTTGGAAAGGTTATCAGGGCATATGTACTACTGCTTCCTAGATGGACTCTCTGGTTACTTCCAAATCCCAATAGCTCTTGAAGATCAAGAAAAGATGACATTTACATGTACATATGATACGTTTGCTTATCGACGAATGCCTTTTGGATTATGTAATGCTCCTGCTACTTTTCAGCGATGCGTGTTGGCCATTTTTGATGAACTCGTAGAAGACATTATGGAGGTATTCATGGATGACTTCTCAGTATTCAGTAACTCTTTCCATCTTTGCCTTAAAAACTTAAAAAGAGTTCTAATGAGATGTAAGGAAACGAACCTTGTGCTGGATTGGGAAAAATGTCACTTTATGGTTCGTGAAGGGATTGTGTTAGGCTACAAAATTTCTAGCAAAGGGATCGAGGTAGACAAAGCAAAAATTGAAACTATTGAGAAATTACCTCCCCATAGTTCTGTTAAGGCTATTAGAAGCTTTTTAGGACATGCTGGATTTTATAGAAGATTTATCAAGGATTTTTCTAAAATAGCTAAGCCTCTAACGAATTTATTAGAAAAAGATGTGTCTTTCGATTTCAATTAGGAATGTTTAAAAGCATTTAATACTCTTAAGAATAAATTAATTAATGCTCTAATTGTAGTTACACCTAATTGGAATTTACCTTTTGAACTAATGTGTGATGCGAGTGATTTTGCAGTAGGTGAGGTTCTTGGCCAGCGAAAAGACAAGCATTTTCAACCAATCTATTATGCTAGCAAGACGTTAACAGCCGCATAAAAAAATTATACGACGACTGAGAAAGAATTGTTGGCTGTGGTTTTGGCATTCGATAAATTTAGACCATATTTAATATTATCTAAAGTTTTCATTTACACTAGCCATTCAGCTCTTCGATATCTCCTTTCTAAATCAGATGCAAAACCTCGACTCATAAGATGGATTTTGTTATTGCAGGAATTTGACTTGGAAATTCAGGATAAGAATGGAGCTGAAAATCTCGCAGCTAATCATCTTTCCAGACTTGAAAATTCAAGTACCAAAGAGCTCAATGAAGTTGAAATAAATGAATCGTTCCCGGAAGAACAACTCTTCGTTATATCTGACTCTGAGGTACCTTGGTTTGCAGACATTACGAATTATTTAGCTGCTAATGTTACACCAAAAGGGTTGACACATCAGCAAAAGAAGCGATTCTTTACTGATGTTAAAAACTACTTTTGGGAAGATCCTTTTATTTTCTGTATATGTGCAGATCAAGTCATTAGAAGATGCATTACAAAGTAAGAAGCAATTAAAATCTTAGAACATTACCACTTAGAACCGATTGGAGGACATTACAGTGGGACTAGGACCTCACATAAAATGTTTGAATCAGGTTTTTATTGGCCCACACTATTCAAAGACACCAATAGGTATGTTACTTCTTGTGATAAATGCCAACGACCAGGTAATATCTCCAAACATGACGAAATGCCTCAAACGTATATGCTTTCATGTGAAATATTTGATGTATGGGGTATTGATTTTATGGGTCTATTTCTTAGCTCATTTGGGAATAAATACATCTTAGTAGCCGTTGATTATATGTCCAAATGGGTGGCAGCCTAAGGTTTACCTACTAATGATGCTAGAGTGGTTGTAAGGTTCCTTAAGAAACTCTTTTCTCGAGTTGGAACACCTAGAGCAATTATTAGTGATAGGGGTACTCATTTTTGTAATGCACAATTTGATAAAACCCTTAAGAAATATGGAGTTTACCATAGAACAGCTACCCCTTACCATCCTCAAACTAGTGGACAAGTCGAAGTAGCAAACTGAGAGCTTAAACGTATCTTAGAGTCAAATAGGAAGGATTGGACAATGAAAGTAGATGATGCTTATGGGCCTATAGAACTGCTTTTAAGGCCCCCATAGGAACATCTCCTTACAAACTTGTTTATGGGAAAAGTTGTCATTCACCGTTTGAACTAGAACACAAGGCATTCTGGGCTATAAAGTTTCTAAGTTGTGATCTCAAACTTGCAGGTGAGAAAAGGTTGATACAGTTGAACAAGCTAAATAAGTGGCGAGCTAATGCATATGAGAATTCACGATTATACAAGGAAGCAATAAAGTGCCGCCATGATGCTCGTCTAAAGCAACACAAGCAATTTGAAGCTGGAGATCTTGTCCTGCTATAAACTCAAGGCTCAAATTATTTCTCGGGAAGCTAAAATCACGATGGTCAGGTCCATTCATAGTCCAAACCATTTTTCTATATGACACAGTAAAGGTAAGTCATCCAACCCACGACACTTTCAAGGAAAACGGACATCATCTTAAACTTTATAATGGTAAGGATTTTAAAGATAATAGAGGGGAGCTATGGCTCCACGAACCTGCCTAAACATGCCAACAAAGTAAAGTCAAGCTTAGAATTTAAATAAGCGTTTCTTGGGAGGCAACCCGAGTACTAACCCCACTAAATAAGTTTATTTTTCTTTCATTTTTCATAGTTTAATTGCAGGTATTTTTGACACACACGAGCATGTCTCAGGCCGTGTGCTCACCACGGGTTGGAGACATGGGCGTCCCTTGAGACGTGTAAACCCTTAAAGCCTTAGTGTTGACATTTGACAGTAGCGAACATGACCTGGACACATGGGCGTGTCCATGGCCGTGTTAAAATAGGACACACATTTTCCCAAGTAAAAGTGACACATGGGCTGTGATAACTAGCCACGGCCGTGCGATACGGCCGTGCGAACCACATAGCTGAGGGACGCGAGCATGTCTCAGACCATGGTGAAACTGCACTTCAATTTCCCAAAAATCTGCAGAGGCACGGGATGCGTTAAATCACCACGGCCGTGCGATGCGGCCGTGTAACCCACACGGTCATGAAACACGAGCGTGCCTGAGGTTGTGTGGGAACTTGAGCACACACTTTGAAATTTTCAACAAGTCAAAATGGAAAATGGGCATATCCCACGGCCGTGCTCAAAAGCCATGGGCAATCCTGACTACAGAACATGAGTGTGTTGGAACTCACACAGGCGTGGAAGAAGCAAAAGAAAGAGCACACGGCCATGCGATGTGGCCATGTGTGCCACACGGCCTTGGTACACGGGCGTGCCCACAGGCCGTGGGCGACACTGACTTACATCATTAGACCACAAGCACAAATTGAAACACGAGCATGTTGGAACTCACACGGGCGTGGGAGAAGCCAAAAAAAGAGCACACGACCGTGCGATGTGGCCGTGTGTGCCACACGGCTTGGGTACACGAGCGTGTTTTAAGGCCGTGTGCAATACTGACTTAAAAATTTCATGAAAACACGGGCTAGGAGTGAGATGCACGGGCGTGGGCCACGACCGTGTGGTCTAACATGGGGCCTGTACGATCGTGGCCCCCTCATTTTCAACCCAAACCATAAATCCTTCCTATTTAAACCCCACTACTCACCCTTTCACCCCCTTTACTATTCAATTTCAAGAACCCTAGCTGCCGCCACAACCTAACCCCCACATCTCCGGCCACCACGCCTCATTTTACTTTGCCTTCCCTTCTTTTGATCTCAAACTTGCAGGTGAGAAAAGGTTGATACAGTTGAACGAGCTAAATGAGTGGCGAGCTAATGCATATTAGGATTCACGATTATACAAGGAAGCAACGAAGTGTTGCCATGATGCTCGTCTAAAGCAACACAAGCAATTTGAAGCTGGAGATCTAGTCCTGCTATACAACTTAAGGCTCAAATTATTTCCCGGGAAGCTAAAATCATGATGGTCAGGTCAATTTGTAGTCCAAACCATTTTTCTATATGGCACAGTAGAGGTAAGTCATCCAACCCACAACACTTTCAAGGTAAATGGACATCGTCTTAAACTTTATAACGGTAAGGATTTTAAAGATAATAGAGAGGAGCTACGGCTCTACGAACATGCCTAAATATGCCCACAAGGTAAAGTCGAGCTTAGACTTTAAATAAGCGCTTCACGGAAGGCAACCCAAGCACTAACCCCACTAAATAAGTTTATTTTTCTTTCATTTTTCATAGTTTAATTGTAGGTATTTTTGACACACACGGGCATGTCTCAGGCCGTGTGCTCACCATGGGTTGGAGACATAGGCGTCCCTTGAGACGTGTAAACCCTTAAACCCTTAGTGTTGACATTCGACAGTAGCGAACACGACCTAGACAGATGGTTGTGTCCATAGCCATGTTGAAACAGGACACACATTTTCCTAAGTCAAAGTGACACATGAGCTGTGATAACTAGCCACGGCCGTGTGATACAGCTATGCAAACCACACAGCTGAGGGATACGAGCGTGTCTCAGACCGTGGTGAAACTGCAATTCAATTTCCCAAAAATTGGCAGAGGCACAGGATGCATTAAATCATCACAGCCGTGCGATGCGACCGTGTAACCCACACGGTCATGAAACACGAGCGTGCCTGAGGTTGTGTGGGAACTTGAGCACACACTTTGAAATTTTCAACAAGTCAAAATGGAAAACGGGCATATCCCACGACCGTGCTCAAAAGCCGTGGGCAATCCTGACTACAGAACACGAGCGTGTTGGAACTCATACGAGCGTGGGAGAAGTAAAAGAAAGAGTACACGGCCAAGCGATGCGGCCATGTGTGCCACACGGCCTTGGTACATGGGCGTGTCCACAGGTCGTGGGTGACACTGACTTACATCATCAGACCACAAGCACAAATTAAAACACGGGCATGTTGGAACTCACACGGACGTGGAAGAAGCCAAAGAAAGAGAACACGACCGTGGATACGACCGTGTGTGCCACACGGCTTGGGTACACAAGCATGTTTTAAGGCCGTGTACAATACTGACTTAAAAATTTCATGAAAAACACGGGCTAGGAGTGAGATGTACGGGCGTGGGCTATAGCCGTGTGGTCTAACACGGGGCCTGTACGACTGTGGCCCTCTCATTTTTAACTCAAACCTAAAATCTTTCCTATCTAAACCCCACTATTCACCCTTTACCCCCTTTACTATTCAGTTTCAAGAACCCTAGCTTCCGCCACAACCTAACCCCCACATCTCTGGCCACCACGCCTCATTTGATTTTGCCTTCCCTTCCCCTCTCTCTCGTCACACGACTCTCCTTGCTTCCCTCCATTTTCTTTTATTTTTCTTTCTTTCCCCACCTTGCCCCACCGTCACTACCCCCTCCTACACTGCTGCACCCGCACGACCCTCACCCACGAACTCCGCCTCCTCAAAACCACCGTCGCACGACCAACCCTCTAACCACCACTAACCGTCGGTTCCCATGTTCTTTAACTCCTTTATGCTCTATTTATCCTTTCAATTATTATTTTGATAACTTTAGTTTTTAGCATCCATTCTTATTGGAAATTTATGATTATTGTTATTGCATTCATTTTAACCATAGTATAGGATAATTTGATTTTTCTTTTATTATTTTGATTCTTAATTTCACTCACTGATTCTAAATAATAGGTTCTTTCAATAGTTTTTGGTTTGGTTAGTAGTTAAATATGATAGGATTCTCTTGCTTATTCCTCACCATTAGGTGCATTTGATGGTTTGGATTCGTTGGGTATACACTAAGTCCCGATTCACATACTGAGTTTTTGCAATTGTGAACATTAGTGCATATAGGAATAAATGTTACATGATTTACTTTTACCCTTCTCGATGTGTTTATTGGATGTTGTGCTTGTTTCTATTGAAATATTTTATCTTTTAGACTCATTATGACAAATACAAATAGAAAGACCAAAGCTGCAGTCCTTGCTTCTAAAAAGCGGAAGGGTCCAGGAGCGACATCCTCAAGTGCAACCACTGAGATACGCCATCCCTTTCTACAGTTCCCACCAGGACCGCAGGAGGACCCTTTCCAGATTCTTCGTACAAGACCCCTTGGCGTGGGTCAGTGCATCGACTGGGCTGCATTGGAACAAGTCCATCTTGCTGACTCAGTTCGGGCCCTCTCTGCTACCGCTCATTGGGACTGTTTCTTCGACATTATTGAGCCGACATACTTGGAGTTCATTTTGGAACTTTATTCGACGTTTCAGTTGTAGACGGTTATGTCAGAGTTCTACGACCTAGACACAGTCCAGTTCCGTCTTGGCAGTCTAGTGCATCAATTGAGTGTTCCAGAATTTGGAGTTCCCTTGGGACTTTAGACAGAAGAATTTATGGAGGCCGACAATTTTTCCCATCTCCACCGTCACATTCATTACGCACCTTTCTCATGTTGGGCAGCCCTCATTCCTGCTATGGGCATCTATGACCCTAGCCACTTCAAGGCATCGGCTCTCTCTCCAGCATTATGATATCTCCACGCCCTTTTAGCTCACACCTTAACAGGGCGATGAGAGAACACTAGCATCGTTAATACTCACGATGCATACTTCTTACAGAGCGCGATGCAAGGGCATGTTTTCGATCTCGCATACTTCATCGCCCTCTCCTTTCGCCATCAAAATGAACAACAAAGAAATGGTGTCATCAGCATCGGCCCTTACGTGACTCGTATAGCTCGATACTTTTGGCTCCTGAACACATTGGCGCAATCCTCATCACTCACACTCATCGGTCAAATGTCCCCACAGGGCATCTCAAGTATGCTCCACATGAAGATGATAGAGCGTCGTCGTGGGTTCGATCCTCCTCAATACTGATTAGCACAAGCCACCGATCAGGATGATCCCGAGGATATTACTAATGATATTCCTTCCTTTCATGAGAACCCATCTTCTCAGCCACCACTGAGACACAGACCAGTTCATGCGGCTACTTCATTGACAAAAATTTCTGACCACCTGAATCGATTTGAGCAATATTGCACTCAACAGTTCAACAACTCTGCTCAGCAATTCGACAGTATAGAGGCGACTCTGTAGCAGGTTTGCCAGCATTTCCACATTTCGCCTATAGCACCACCACTTCAAGATGCAGCTGTCGATGAGAACTTTTGAGTCCATTTATTTTCACTTCGTTTTTCTTTTCCTTTTGTTTTTATTATTATTTTTATTTATCATGTTCTAAAAGACTTTTATTAGTATATTTTGAAACCCTTATTTATATGGCTGTTCCTTTATGAGTAACCATGACAACCCCATCGATATAACTCCCTAAAATATTACTGGTGATATCGTAATTTCAAAAGGTTCAGTCGATTGGTGCTACTCAGGGATATACAAACAATCTTCTAGGGAAAGATAATCCATGACTGCCATGTCCTGCTCGACCGCAACGATAGCCACCACGACACTAACCACCAAGATAACCTCTTCACTTGACACTGTGATTGTGGAACCCAACCTCTACCACCACCGGAGTATCCTGCCCCACCTTCACCTCTACCTAGTTACGCATGCACTTCATTTCCAATGTCTATAAATCCGCTTTCACTATTCGAAGGGTTACATCCAAATTCAGGGCAGTTTCATTTCTCACCCTCTTTTATGATATTATGCTGATATTATTATTTATCTGTGTACGTTGAGGATAATGTACATCTTAAGTGTGGGGAGGTTATTTATATAATTATCAGAAAATCCCTGAATTATATCTTATTCTCAAATAATTTTCCCATATTACTATTAGAATAAATTTTGATTGATTTATGATTTTTATTGATATGTTTTGGATTAAAACATAGGTAATTGAGCATTTATTATTTAAACCTTAGGACAGTAGAGAATCAAGCATGATAAGTTGAATTTTTGAGAATTAAAATTTGTAGGTTGTTTCCCTGAAATGAGGTTTTATCTTGAAGTCCTAAATTTACAGGATTGACATCAAAAACCCATAATTTTTGTGAGATTTTGAGCCTTTTAGAGCATATATCTTTCTTGCTCACTTTTATTGATAGTTATGAGTGAGTCAATACTGATTTGTTATTCTAGAACTTGCATCGATTATACATGTTGAGACCACAGCTTTGATTTGATATACTGGGGTGATGAAGGCACTTAAGTTTTAACCCACTCACTCCATAAAAATCCTACCCATATAATTAACCCTTAGTGAACCCTTTTGAGCCTTAAACACCATTTCTTGATATTTTCCCATTAAAAGTTAACCACAACTTGACCCTTTTTTGATTCGTTAAGAATTTCTCCCTTTTTATCGAAATTTGATTTGATTAGTTACCTAACTAATTTTGTCCATTTCAGTTGCTGAATTATTTCTTATTATGTACTTTCTATTATTGTTCTTATTCTTAAAAAAAAAACCCGTATATTTATATTTATATATATAATTACATATTTTTATAAAGAGCTTGGATAAGTTAAAGTTATTATATTGAGAAAAGTTCACTTCATTAGTTTTGAATAGTTTTAATTCTAGCACTTGTTTGTAATTCAGTAATTAGCTTTATTTTTCTATGTTTGGTAATTTATTAAATTAATCTCGATTCTAACCCTTTTTTTTAGCCTTTATCCACACCTTTAACCCAAGCCCCATTACAACCCTGTTAAAGACCTTTTGATTTGTGTTTCATCTCATTTATAGTGGTGGAGATTTGATTTTCATGCAAGCCTATGGTAATAACTTTTCATCTTTGACTATTGAGTGCTTTATTATTGAACCTTAAACACTTTGAGTGATTTAAGTGAATCTTTAGGAAGGATGTCAACCCTTGTCAATTTGGAATAAAAGGTAATTACTTAGATAAAGGGAGATAACTATGATCTTATGGTTAAAATGCTCAACTTGGATTGTTTGAAACTTTAATGTTCTTTTAGTTGAATTCTCAATGTATGATCAATTGTGGATTACTTCCAAACATTTTTTATGAGAATTATTAGTTGAGAAGAATTTATTTTAATTGTGAGTTGAGGATTTTGCTTGAGGACAAGCAAATGTTTAAGTGTGGGGATATTTGATAAACCATAATATATACATATTTTTTTCTCATGCTTGGCATATTTATGGATGATTTATCATTAATTTTATTTAATTCAATGCTCCTAATCCTTTAATTTCATGTTTTATATTCAGATGAGCATAGGAAAGCGAAAAGTGAAAGAAAAATACCAAAAATGGACAAAATAGGTTTATTTCAGTACTACACACGGCCTAGACTTCCACACGGGTAGTCCACACGCTCGTGTGAGACACACGGGTAGGCCACACGCCTGTATGTCATGGCCGTGTCTACCTAAAACCATGTCAAAATTACACACGGGCGTGCAACACAGCCGTGTCCCTGTCGAGCCCAAGTCTAATTCTATTCGGAAAAAGGCTAATTTTGGGCTATTTTGGGCATTCCAAAGTCTATATAAACACCCTAGAAGAGGATCAAAGGGGAGACGGAGAGTAGAAGGCAGAGAATACTCGAAGACAGCCATTGGAATCAGCTCAGAAGCAAGATCTACTTCAAGACTGAAGATCTCCATTCAATTTCCTTAGAAGTTCTTTGGGTTTCTTTATGTTTTGTTGTTTTCCCAATTTTGAGATGTTTTCCCCCATCGTTATGAACTAAACTGCCTAAATACCTAAGGGATATGAAACCTAAGACAGATCTTATTACTATTTAAATTATATGATAAATACATGTTCTTATTCTTAATTATGTGTTCTTAATTCTTGCTTTAATATTTTAGGATATTAATTCAAGTCTGATGTGCTTATTCAGTGGAGCAAAAGTCCCTATTTACGATTAGATCTAGTATAATTAAGCGGGGTTGAATGCAATCCTAGACATAGGGCAACGTAAATCTGCCGGATTAGATACAAATCTAATAAGGGAATCCATAGATCGAGTTAATGCGACAATAGGGGTTTTAATTAGAAAGAGATTTCAATTAATCAACCTAGAGTCAGTTGTTTTTAGTCTTGAGAGAGATATTAACATAAATCAAGGATTTCTATAGATTAAGTCAAGTGAATAAATTGTCTAATTCAGAAGTAATAAGTGAAGTCTAGGTGGATTGTTCCTTGGGTATTGTCTTCTCCATCGGTTTTCCAATAGTATTTTCCAACTTTTACCTCTGTCGTGTTCTTAGTAAATTAAATAGTTAATTAAATAGTTAATCTTAGTTTAAAAACATCCCTTTAATTCTTGGGCTAGATAATAAAAAGATAGTAATTACTAGTACTTTTAGTCCTTGTGGATATGATATTTCCGGTCTCACCACAACTATACTACCGTTCGATAGGTGCTCTTGCCTTAGTCAAATTTTTAGTTTGTTTAGCGACCATCACACTTCCATCTTATTCGAGAAATCATTGATCAAGGAGATGTGGAAATATGTAGAGCACCAACAGATAACAACATCATTGATCCACTAACGAAGTCTATGACACATCAGAAGCATGATCGTCACACTAAGCATGATCCACTAACGAATTTTTAATTTGTTTTAATGCTAGAAATGTTCTAATATTACAGCCAACGTTACAAAAACCTATAGGGTCACACCCTATAGTTGAAATAAACAGAATCCAAATAAATTTGGTATTATATTTAGTTGTCACATTAATTAAACTAATTGTTGAATTAATTTAATTTGATAGTTAAATATTAAACACATTATATTTACAAACTTGTTGTACACAAATAGAGAATATAGAGAAAATTAATAGATGAATTTGATTCATATAAAATATTAATTGCATATATTTTACCAAATTTATTAATATAAAAACTTATATTAATTAATTTCGGTCTAAATATAAAAGACATGAAAATTAATATTCTTTTGGAAAAAATATAATTAATTTATGTATTTGATTCATACAAAATTTTATTTGTATATATTTTATCAAAATTATTAATATAAACATTTATATTAATTGATTTTGGTCAAAATATAAAAGACATGGAAATTAATATTCCTTTGGAAAGAATATAATTCCTCTTTCTAACTTTCCATTTGCCTTCTCTATTAATAAGGGAATAAAGAATATAATTTGTTTTTCTAACTTTTCATTTGCCTTCTCTATTAATAAGGAAATAATTCTGGTTTTCCTTTTTAATAAGTGATATCAAAGAGGATAAAAGGAAGGTAATCTCTTAGTTTATTAAGGTTACCAACTTAATAAAACAAATGTCTAGCACCCGTTTTTAATTCTCTTTGAAAAGTTCAAGAGAAAGTAGTTTTTCATTTTTTACGAGGTGGACTACGTAGTGGTCGGGACATTTTCGTTGTGGCTTGGAATCAACATTGAATCAACAACATCCTTTCAACATTTTTAGTAAAGAAGGTCTATTTTCAACCCTATTTCAACTCGATTCATTTATCATACATGGATCCTTGGCTGTGGATCACCAGAATAATTTTTCTACTATGCCATAGGGTGTACCAGCGGTCCCAACATATCAGCTTCTTCAACGTGGTTTTCCCAATTCTGACGATAATCGATACAATGGTGTGAGTGTGGACACTAAAACTATGTAAAGAAAACTTTGGCAACTACAAGCTCCAACGAAAATTAAGATTATAGTTTGGAAATTCCAACGAAATCTTGTTCCCTCTAACTCCCAATCTGTTCCTTCATCGGTTGCAGAGGGGTTTAATGTGTCCCAGGTGTGGAACGGGTGTTGAGACCCTCTTCATACATACTGTGACTGCTTGTATGTGTTCCCTGTGTGGATGGACCTCGGCTTGTACTAGCTACTGGACTCCTCTAAGAGAGGTTTGTTTAGATGGGTCCAACATCTCTTCTTTGTTGGTACCCCTAGCATTCAATTAACAATCATAGTCACCATTTGGGCATTATGGTACTCACGAAACTTTTTGGTCCATGAGCGCATTTGACAATCAAGACAGGCTATTGTTAGATTTGTTTTGGGCAATGTTCAATAATTAGAACGGTTGTCCACAACTTTGGGTGTTTGGCCTCTCCGATAACGAGGACATAGCGGGCACCTATGGACATGTACTATGTGGTCTTATTTCCTTAATAAATTCCAGCCTTTCACTCAAAAAACAATCGTCTGATAAAAAAATGGTTGAATAGTTTTCTTGAGAAAATTTTATGCTAGCATTTTGATTGAAATAGTTTATAATAATAACTATTTAGACTAATTAATGATACTGTAAAAGTAGAGTAACTAAATTATGTTGTAAATTAAAATATATAGATTTAATATCAAGTTTCAACATAGTCTAGGGGTCAAAATTGAAACATGACTATTGTCTTGTAAGATCAAAAACAAAAAGTGACGCAAACCTAAAAGAAATGATAAGTCATGTGTCAGTCTCTAAATTTGTTAAGGTACTCAAATCATATATAATCATATAATATTTTAGTCTAAAAGCTAACATTATTAACTATTTGAACTAATTAATAATATTATGAAAATATGTAAATTAAATTATGTTATAAATTAAAGTATATATATTAAATCTTAAATTTAAGTATATTAGAGAGACCAAAATTAAAATTTAACATTTTTTAAATTAAAAAAAAGGAAAAGAAAAGCAAAATTTTTGGTGTACCGCATGTTAGAAAAAGGATGGTCAAAGGACCTTCCTTTTATATATACATGTATAGATTTCCTTCCCTAAATATCACTAACAACAATAAATAAAATTGTTTAATTTATATAACTATGTTAAAAAAATATTTTAAAAACTAGGTTGAATTTCTTAAAATTTATCGATCTACGTTGTTTTTGGAGAAAGGAAAATGTGTCATACAGGGTGCGTTTTCACTTCCACATTAATGAAAATGCGCTCTATAGGACGTGTTTTCACTGATGTGGCATAGCAAATGCGCTTTGTAAGATGCGTTTTTATTCTCTTTCATGAAAACGCATCCTACATGGTGTGTTTTCACTTAGCTAATTTTTTTTCTTTTTCTTTTTGTGGTTGGAAATTAGAAATTTGTAGATTTATTTTTATCTGTTTTTGAGATAGACATGATTATAGTTTTAACGAATGTTTGAATTTACGGTGGTGCCGTGGTGTTGGGTGACCTACAAATTTCATCTGCCATGTGAGTATGGAGCCATCACCCAGGAAGCTGGATCACATTGCAACTTAAGGTCTCAGTTGACAGTGATTATATGGTCTGGGTTGAAGTGTAACTAGGGTTTCAAGTTTACGAAGGTTATGTTATCAAATGATGGAGCATAAATGGGGTTGTAGTTGAAGGTGGTTATGCGAGAATGACAACTAGTTTCTCATTAGAAGAGGATGCTTTATAAAACCCTAACATAAATACAGGAAAGAAAAATGCAATTATAATAGTCCATTTTTAGTGGTTTCAGAGTCACAATTCTGACGTGTGAATCCGTAAATATTATTTATTTAACATTTACTAGGTCATTCATGTCTTATTAAATTTTGTTCCAGTAATTTTATTGTCTGATTAGTTAATTAAAGAAAAACGACTAAATTAGAAAGGTGGTAAAATTCATATGTTAAGTGTTAATAGTGAAATTGTTTATTAAAACAAATATAGATGGTCTGATAGGGTAATTTAACCATCTCTCAAGTAATGGACGGCATATATGCATGGTTTAAATAAAAAAATACATTAAGTAATGGCATTTTTATAATTTTAAATAAAAGAACAATCAAAAGAAAATGTTTGAAACTATCAACTTCTTTATTTTCTTTTGTGTTCAACCGAAGTCACCATTTTTGGAGGAAAAATAATCGGTCAAGCTAGGTTACCTTGCATGTGAGTGATTTGTTTGCTTGTTTTTAATGATTTTTTATGTTTTTAACATTATTGTAGCTTAATCTAGTTAGTACAGGGACTATTTTGTTAAACTGTCAAATTTTTAAAAATTCACCATTGATGTTTTCGAAGTTGTCTTAAAGTTTGTGCTTGAGTTTGAAGCTTAATGATGAATTTGAAATTATTTGTAAAGTAAATTTGAATGGTTTTGAGTTTAGGGACTAAATAGATAAAATGTAAAATTTGGAATGATTTTATTAAGAAATTTCAGAATTTAGGGGCTATTTTTAGATGGTTAAAGGTTCGCCTAATTCGAGTATTTGAGATAAGTGTGAAAATAGGCTTGTCTTAATATTAGGAATTAAATTGAATAAAGTGTAAATGTTTGGGGTAATTGTGAGTAGGAAGGAATATGTGCTAAATTGATTATTATAAGAAATTGTAGCTAATAAATAAAATAAATTATTTTATAGATCAAGAACAAGTAGATAATTGAGGAAAAGAGAAAGTTGTTGAATAATCTCAGAACTTTCATTGTCTTTGCAGTTTAGCCTTAGTAAGTCCGTATTGTTTAGTTCAAATTAATTTGAGATGTTATATTGATGTTGTGTTATGGTTGTTGGATATTTTAGATATAATTGAACTATTATAATTTGTTGTGAGTTGAGAAAGAAAATGATTTAAATATTATTAATACGATGATTTATCAAGCTTGGATGAACATAGGATAGGATACAATTGGCATGCCAATTGGTTTTAATGCACACGGTACGGGTTTTGACTTGTGATGAGATGATGATAATTGACATGTTTTTGTCCACTGAATATACTGAAGTCCAGCATTTATTGCGGACTATTGTATTATATTTACAATGATTTTGGTGTCTTACTGGGGGCGGATATATAGCCTACGGGCTTGGCATTTGGTGCCTAGGTATGTTCCAAAGGGATGTTAGCCTACGAGATAGACACTTGGTGCCTAGGTGTGTTCTCAGTTGGTTAAGCTCTTTTGAGCATTCTGGTGTGTCCTGGATGGTTAACCTGTATCCGTTTCTATTTGTGTCATTCATCGGGCAGATTTTTAATGATTATATCTTACGTTATTAAATCTTATAAATGTTTACTTGATCCTCTAAAGGTATAAAGTGAGTTGATATTGAATGATCTAGTATGATCGATCAAATTATACAATATGTGTATAGACATAAAGACTCACCTGTTGAATGATTTTGGTTGACAGGATTATCGTTTATAAATGGTTATTATGATTAATATATTTACACAATAAGTTTATTATTTCAATCGTTGAACATATTAAGCTCTACTGAAACTTACTCATGTTCTTTCTTGTTCATTGCAGATAACGTTTTCTAGAGCCGGGCGATTAGATCAACTTGAAGATCACACTATCCATATACATTTCGGTATATTTTGATATTTTTTTTTGGTTATATGGCATGTAATAGGTGTGTTTGTATATGTTTGGATACTTATTCCACATGTTATGTTTTAAGCTTGGTATTAGCTTACTTGTGTATGTGTCTTTAATCTTGGTGTGAATATGTTCATAACAAGTTGTTTTGGTCCTTTGATATAAACCTTATGTAAGTGTTTGAACAATGGTTTGAATGAATGTGAATGAATAAGAAAAATTGGTATGTTTGGCATGAGTTTTATAAATGAACTTATAGTTTGAATGCAAATTAGTTTGCTCTGACATGTGAATTGAGGTTAATAATTGAATTATGGTGTCAATTGGGACACATTGGTTAGAAACTTAGGTTAAATGTTTTGGCATGTTTTAGGCTTGTTTAAATGTGTTTTTAAATGATGGAAATGGTTGATTTTTATTTGGCTTGGTACTTAAGTTTTGGATGAAAGTTTGCCTTGTTTTGGAAGCTTTTTAATATGCACACGACCTGGGACACAGGTTGTCACTCGGCCGTGTGCCCTATTAATTTTAGGTGTAATATTTTTTAGATAGTCACAGTTAGTTATGGTCTGAGCACACGAGCGTGTGGGATAGCCACATAGCCATGTTTAAGGCCTCACAAGCTGGTCTCTTTCACACAGCCGACTGACACCTGTTTCCAAAATTTTCAAAAATTTTCATGTTTTTCTGTGTTGATTCAGATTAGTCCCTAGTTGTTTCCAAACTATTTTTAAGGCCCCTTAAACTCGATTTTAGGCCCGTAAATATATTTATGCTATGACTAATATTTAGTTTTAATTATTGATATTTAAATTAATATATGAATGGTTTAATGATGTTAATGTTTCCATATGTGTCCTAATACTCTGTAACTTTAATTCAACGACGGAGACGAGTTTGGGATGTTACATTTAATGGTATCAGAGCTATAGTTTAGTTAATTCTCAAATTGAACGTAGTAGGTCAAGATTTAGAAATTACATGCTAAATAAATCTGTGATAGTGTGATATTGACTGATCGATCTAACCCCTGCTTTTCTTTTAGATTTGAAACACGTTGGCAGAATTTGGTTGTGCTGACACTGATGAAGTGAATAGTAATGTTCTGACTAATGAACAAGAAACAAGTCGTAGTTTACCAACTCTACAAATATCTAAAAATGAAGTTAAAAATGTTTTCTTGGGTTTAATATGTTAGTGGTTCATGGAATTTATGCGAACCAACCCTGGGGCTCAACAACCTCCACCTCCTATTGTACCTCCTATGGTACCTGCACCTCCTCAAACAACTAAAATGAGTCGATGGATTCCTATTGATAAGGTTAGAAAATGTGGTGCTGAAGTGTTTTGGGGTAGAACGAAAGATGATTCGGCTAAAGTTGAGAAATGGCTAAAAAATATTCATCGATTATTCAACAAACTGGCTTGTTCTCCTAATGATTATCTCAAATGTGTTGTATCTTAAAGACAAAGCTTGCGGCATTTGGTCAACGTTAACAGCAATGGTACCGAGAGATAACGTCAATTGGGATTTCTTTAAAATAGTTTAAAAAGAAGTATGTCAATAAATAGTACATGGATCAGAAAAAGAAAGAATTTCTTGAGTTAAAGTAGAGAAACAAACCAGTATTTGAGTATGAAAGAGAGTTTGTACATCTCAGTAAGTATGTTCATGAAATTGTGTCAAACAGGGAAGAAATATGCATCCGTTTCGAAAATGGATTAAATGATTAAATTAAAATGTTGCTTGGAGGGGCAGAAATACGGAAATTTGTTGTTCTATCTAATCATGCTCAAAAGATGGAAGAAGTTTATAATCACAAGAAACAGAGAGAAAGGAAGCCTCATGAATTTAGTAAAAGAAACTTTTCTAAGTCATTTTCTACATCACTGTCAAAGAAAGCAAAAGAAGATTTTAATCGTGCCACTTCACCATCTGGGTTTTCGTGTAAAAGTAAATCAATACAACATGATTTAAAATTTTAGGTTAAACATATTGATAGTATAAAGAGTGTTTGTAATGCTTCAAAGCTAGTGTGTGAACATTGTGGAAAACCACATGTTCGTGAATGTAGAACTAATGTAACAGCTCGGTTTTAGTTAAATCAGAACAATGATTTTGGAACCACAAATCTGAAGTCGTAAAATTATTTTAATATGATTTTTGGTGTTTATAGTACGTGAATTAATATGTGTGAAAGTTTTGTGTGAAAATTTTATTGTTTGGTTACTCAATTTGATAAAAGGACTTAATCGTAAAAAATGCAAAAGTGACTTGCTATTTGTTAAAGTGCTATATTACTATGGCTTTTATAATGTGGGGTCCTTATGTTGATATTTGACCATGGAATATTAGCATGGACGGTTATACAGGAAGGTAGAATCGGGTAAAGAATTCATGATCTATAGTGATGTATCGTTGAATGGTCTGGGTTGTGTTTTGATGAAGGAAGGCAGAGATATAGCTTATACCTCGAGACAATTAAAGCCGCATGAAAAGATTTACCAGACGCACGATTTGGAATTAGTAGCTATCGTGTTCACGTTGAAGATTTGGCGCCACTATCTTTTCGGTGAGAAATGTCATGTGTTTTCTGATCACAAAAGCTTAAAATATTTGATGACTCAGAAAGATTTGAATTTGAGACAGCGGAGATGGTTGGAATTGTTGAAAGATTACGAGCTAGTGATTGACTACCATCTGGAAAAGGCTAATGTTGTGGCTAATGCTTTAAGTTGGAAATCTTTGTTTGCACTATGTGCGATGAATACTCAGATGATTCTATATGATGACGGCTCGATTGTAGCTAAGTTGAAAGCGAGACCATTATTTATACAGCAGATTTGGGATGCTCAGAAAGTTGATAATGAAATGTTAGCAAAATAGGCTCAATGTGATTCGAACCCTGATTTAGAAATTCGGATTGATGCTAATGATTGTTTAAGATTCAGAGGCCAAATATGTGTTCCGAGAAACTCAGAGTTAATTCGAATGATTTTGAACGAAGCACACAGTAGTTGTTTGTCTGTTCATCCGGAAAGCACAAAAATGTATAACGATCTGAAACAGCTTTACTGGTGGCCTGGTATGAAGCGTGATATCTCTGAATTTATTTTGAAGTGTTTAATCTGTCAGCAAGTCAAAGCTGAGCATCAAGTGCCATCTGGGTTACTGCAGCCGATTATGATTCCCGAGTGGAAATGAGATAGAATTACAATGGATTTTGGATCAGGTTTGCCTTTGTCACCGAGTAAGAAAGATACGATCTGGGTAGTTGTTAATAGAATAACTAAATCGACTCATTTCATTCTGGTTCGCATAGATTATTCACTTGATAAACTTGCTGAGTTGTACATTTCTCAGGTTGTGAGATTACACGGAGTACCTATTTCTATTGTTTCAGATAGAGATCCAAGATTCACATCGCGTTTTTAGAAGAAATTGCAGAATGCACTGGGTACGAAATTACACTTTAGTACTGCTTATCATCTATCAATAGATGGTCAATCCGAGCGGATTATTCAAATACTCGAGGATATGTTGAGATGTTGCATTCTTGAGTTTGAAGGTACGTGGGAATGATACTTGCCATTGATTGAATTTGCGTATAATAATAGCTTTCAATCGAGTATAAAAATGGCACCTTACGAAGCTTTGTACAGTCATAAATGTCAAACATCTTTGCATTGGACTGAGCTCAGCAAGAATAAGATTCACGAGGTCGATTTGATTAAAGAGACTGAATAGAAAGTGAAAGTGATTCGTGATAGTCTAAAAGCAGCGCCAGATCGTCAGAAATCATACGCGAACTTGAAACAGAAAGATATTGAGTTTCAGATCGGGGATAAAGAGTTTTTGAAAGTCTCTCCATGAAAGAAAATACTTAGATTTGGCAGAAAAGACAAACTGAGTCCGAGATTCATTGGGCCGTATGAAATTATTGAGCGTATCAGGTCAGTTGCTTATAGATTGTTGTTGCCACCGGAATTAGAAAAGATTCATAATGTATTTCATGTATTGATGCTTTGACGATATCGATCTAATCCCTCGCATGTGATTTCCCCATTTGAGATTGAGATTCAATTCGATATGACATATGAAGAAGAACGGATCTGGATTTTGGATTACAAGGTTAAAGAATTGAGAAATAAGAAAATTTCATTAGTAAAAGTCTTATTGTAATAGCTCGATTTGGGGCCTAGTCAAAATAGTAGTCTCAAGACCAGAAATCTAAAGTTAAAAAGATTATTTTATTATTATTTTGATGTTCTAGCATGAATATATTAGTGCAAGAAAAATTTGGCAAGTTAATTTTGACGTTTGTGAGCCCAATTACGAAAAGGACTAAATCACATAAAGTGTAAAAGTCCTAAATTGATAACTAAAGGTGTTATTTTGTTAGAGAATCAAAATTGGGGGATTTTAAAGGGAAATTAGACCCTATTAGAAGAGCTTGGCCGACCATGAGACAAGAATGGGTAATTGGTCAAAGGGTTAGGCTGGTTGATGTCATAATATGTATTTTAATAATACCCTAAAGCCTAGTATTCACCTTCTTCATCCATTTTTCTCCTCTTTGACTGAAAATCAGCCATTTCTGGGGTTTGAAAGCTTCAAAAATTTCAGCAACTTTAAGCCCTCTCAAGTAAGTGATTTTGATAGTTCCTCTTAATGATTTACATTTTTGGACTCCTTGAAGCATAAGCTTTCAAATGAGAGGATTATTGTGCATAATAAACAAGAGTTTAGGGTTTTCCATAAATGTATTTTTGATATTTTCTGAGTTTTTATGGAAGAATATGAGTCCTAGTTGTGTCATAAACAACTTTTGTGAAAGGTGTTAGCATGAAAACACCTAAAGGGACTATTTTGCACAAGTTGCAAAATAGATCATAAATATGTGAAATAGTAGAATTTTGGAGTTGCTATAAGATTAAAAATGGTTCATCTAGGCTTAAGATACAAAAAAATTGAATAAAAATCAATTTTTGAGCATAGGGGCAAAACAGTCATTTTCCCAAGGTCTAGGGGCAAAATGGTCATTTTACCTAAGATGTGAATTTTAGATTTGCCTAATTGTGTTTAGTGACTAAATGAGTGCATTTTTCTATCATAGATCAAGATTTACCAAATCCAAACCTAGATCGGGGGAAGACCAAGCAAATCGACTAAACTGACTGGTCATGCTTATTTTGTAATCCGAGGTAAGTTGTATGTAAATAATACAACCACATTAATAATGTATGTGTTGAATTGTATTTGAATTAATATAGCATGAATTGCTTGATTGTGGAATTTAGAAGTATACTAATAATAGAAATAGTAGGGTTCCCGTTGAACATAGGGAATAAACCGGATATTCATGCTGTAACATTAAGGTCACTTGTGTGAGCCAGTGTAAGACATGTCTGGGACATGCATCGGCCACATTACGAGAGCCAGTGTAAGACCATGTCTGGGACATGGCATCGACATTGAGACGAGAGCTAGTGTAAGACATGTCTGGGACATGCATCGGCTACGAGATGTGTCAGTGTAAGACCATGTCTAGGACATGGCATCGGCACGGATATGTGAGAGCTAGTGTAAGACCATGTCTGGGACATGGCATCGGCACCTTACCCCATGTTTGAGGCTTATGTAATATCTGGTAGTGTTCCGAATGGTTCAACGGTGAAAGTTATAATTGTGAGTTATTAAGGGAAGTATAATTGTGTTGTGAGTGATACAAGTACCTAATTGGTACGTATGAGGAATGAGCTCAATATATAATATGTGATTTGTATGGAGGGTAATGAGTAAGTTTATGCCTGTGCCTATTTTTGTTTTATGCGTATGATGATCATTGATGAAATTGTTTTATGTCGGCCATCACCCGACACTACAATAGCTGAGATACTTGTTCTTCACTGTTACTTTATTGAGCTATCTATAGTCGATACATAATCTCATCGACCCATCTTTCTTTTTCGCGAAAAGTACCAGAGCACCCCACGGTGAAAAACTTGGTCTCGCGAAGCCCTTGTCCATTAGCTCTTGCATCTGTGCTTTTAACTCTCTCAACTCTATTGGAGCCATCCTATACGGAGCAATCGAGTTGGGTGTCGTACCAGGGACAAAGTTAATTCCAAACTCAACTTCCCTCACTGGAGGTAACCCGGGTAATTCCTCTAGGAACACGTCTGTAAACTCACAAACTACCGGAACTGATTCAATCTTCAACTCAGATACTTGAGTATTCAGCACAAATGCTAAGTAAGCCTCATATCATTTTCTCAAATACTTCTCAGCAGTCAAAGACGATAATATTATGAGCAATTTATCTGACTCATTTGGCCAAACCGAAGAATATTCCCGTCTTCACATTTCAACTCAATTTTCTTTTTCCCGCAGTCCACTACAACACTATAAGCAGTCAACCAATCCATCCCAAGATTGCATCAAACTCATTAAACGATAACAACATCAGGTTGGCCGGGAAACAATGACCCCTAATTGTCAAAGGACAATTTCTACACACTTGATCCACTGGTACATGTTTGCCTAAAGGATTGGACACTTTGATCACAAACTCAGTGGACTCTATTAGCATACTCATACGAGGTATCAATTCTATACAAATATAAGATTGGGTAGATCTCAGGTCAATTAAAGCAATAACAGATATGTTATAGATAGAAAAGGTACCTGTGATCACATCGGAAGACTCTGCCTCATCCCGGGCACATATAGCATAGGGCCTTGTTGGCGCTCTGCCCTTAGACCTCACCACAGCATCTCTTGATGTGCCTCTATTGCTATCCCTACTCCCAGGGTTCTTTTGTGGTCTACCCCTCAACGGTGCACTACTTGCCTTCACTTCTTGTTTCCTTTCTCTCTCTTTCATCTCAGGACAATCACGGATAAAGTGATCTAGTGACCCATACTTGAAGCAGCCTCTTTTATTTCCTCGGCACTCGCCGAAGTGACGTCTTCCACATTGCAAACACTCTGGCTTATTTGGTCGAGCACTGCCAACACTCGGGACTGAAGTGGTCTGGGCTCTAGATATCGTGTTCTGCTAGTTCTTATTTCTATTTGGATACCCCACCGAATCATTCAATCGGGTAGAGAATTCCTTTGATCTTTTGGATGAGGACTGATATGACTTCCCCATCTACCTCTTTTTTAAATCCTACGATTCAAAAGCTTATTGTGTGAAAATTTTATTGTTTGTATGTTCAATTTGATAAAAGGACTTAATCGCGTAAAATGCAAAAGTGACTTGCTATTCGTTAAAGTGCTATATTGCTATGGCTTTTATAATGTGGGGTCCTTATGTTGATATTTGACCATGGAATATTAGCATGGAAAGTGATGGACATGAGTTATAATGTTTTCATATTATTTTATAAAGGTTAAAATAGTAGTTTATGTGTTATAATGTAATTAAATAAAATAAAACATAAAAACCATGCATGTTATTCATCTTTTAGCTGAAACTTGAAAAAGAAAAAGAGATCTTGAGCTTTTGTGTATTTGGCACTCATTTTGCTTGATTGAGGTATGTAATTTGCTCAGTTTTTTATGATTTTTATGTTTTTGAGATCGTTACTTCGAATACTAGCTAGCCGATGCTTGAATTTTTGAATTGGTTGTAGATTTTGTGACATGCCATTGTTGGTAGCTTGAGATTTTTGTGGTTTGATGATGAAAAATCTTTGTTGATAGATTATTATGTTTAATTAAGTGATTTTTGATAAAAATGTGTGTTAAGTATTAAATTGTGAAATTTGTAAATTGAGGGGTCAAAATATGAAATAAATGAAAGATATGGGCTTATATGAAATAAGGGAATATTCAGCCAAGCATGTGTATAAAGAAATTATGTATATTTTGTGTTTTATGAAATAATGACTAAAATGTTAAAGTGTGAAAATATAAGGGTCAAAGTATAAAAAGGCCTAATTATGTATTTGTGGACTGAATTGATTAAATGTGTGATTAAATTAGTGAAATCTGAATTTATTTAGATCAAGAATGAAAGAAAACAAAATTAGATAGGGAAAATCGAAAGTGGACGAATAGTCGTTCCGGTTCGTTCGTGTCCGTACGAGGTAAGTTCATAAGGAAATAAATGTTGTTAAATTCGAAAGTATATGTATTATATGTGCCAAATTGAATCAAGTTACGAGCTTGAATTGATTGAATTACGACGTCTGAAAGCCCCGTATGAACCATAGGAATAGTATAGGATACGTATGTCATGACGTTAGGACTTCCGATGTGTGATTCGTGTAAGACCATGTTTGGGACATTGGCATCGAAGTGAGAAAATGTGTAAGACCCTATCTGGGACAGTGGCATCGATATGTGATAGCATGTAAGACCATATCCGAGATATGGCATTGTACTTGCTTATATGATTTCTGTGTATCCTTGTCAATTCCGAATGGTTCAACGGGAAATGTCGAGTCAAGATCGAATATGAAATCGAGCTAAATGGTTCAGGTACGTGTGATGTTAAATGTTCATGAAAGTAAGGTAAGTGTAGTACCTGAGGTGATAATATGAATTATGTATAATAAAAGGGTGATTATATATATGTATATGAGATTGATCATATTCGGCCAAGTTGAATTTATAATGCAAATGTTCTTTTGATGATTTATTTTCTTATGGCTTACTAAGCTTTCCAAGCTTACTTTGTGTGTTCATTCGGTGTTTTATAGATTTTGGAAGCTAGTTACGAGCTCAGGGATCGTCAAGGATCATCTTCACACTATCAACTATCATTTGGTACTTTTGAAGTTTGAAACTTTGAACATATGGCATGTATAGGCTAGTTTAAATATGTTTAGTTTTGAATTTGTATATTTATGTAGCCATGCGAAAATGGCTTGATTATACTATTATGGCTTGTGTATATGTGGTTATGACTTATACTTATTTTGGAGGTATGTTTCATGGTTTATATGCTTGAAGTGTTTGGTTTTATGATTCGACATGAATAAATAGGTAAAAAGATTAAAAAAAAAAAAAGATGAGTATAACATTGATGGTGCATTGGTTATTTGGGTACAATTTGAAATGGTAATTAATGTACATGTTTTCAAAATGGTTTGGTTTGATCTTTTGAGGCTAAATTTAATGATCGAATATAGGGATAATTGATTTGTTGTATTTATGTGTTTTGGGGCATGATATTTAGCATGCGAATTGGTGTACTTAAAATTGTTGTTTATGTTCAAAAATTGTTTAACGTGGCTATGGTGTAATGCACATAGGTTGGTAATGTTTACAAATGTATTTGGTCTTATAATGAAGCTTGATTATGCTTTATATTTGTATGCCTAATAAGGTGTGTGAAAAGCTTAACCTAAGTAAATGTGCGCATATGCATAACATACGAATTGCTATTTTTATAAATTAGTTAATGAATTGGGTTAACCATGATTTGGTATTTGTACTTAGAAATGGCTTTCGTTTTAGAGTGTTATGCTCATGTATATATCTTATAAAATGAAATATTTGATATTTAGTTAAAGATATGGATTGATATGACTTACTATGCATATGTGTATAGTTTATAAAATAGCATGGCTAGAAGTTTGCTAATGAAATAAATATATGCAATGGATGATTTGACATAAGCTTAGTATATATGATGTATTGTTATAAGCTTGAATATATTATAAATATTCGAATGGTATGAATATGATAGTAAATAGGTTCAAACAATGGGTTTGTAAAGCATGCAATATTTTATTAATGTATGATAGTTTGGTTTTAACTTTTAAATAGGTTAAGAGTATTGATTGATTGAATTTCAAAGTATGATTTGTAACGTGAATCTTGATACATGAAAAGTGATAAATGACTGTGCTAAAGTGTGTTTTGTTCAGTAATGTCTTGTAACCCTAATCCGACGATGGATACGGGTTAGGGGTGTTACAACTAGAACAGTTGCGTGCTACAGATATGGTTCTATAGATCACTTTGTGCGGAATTGCTCGAGACTAGTGGGAGATAATGAAGAAAAGAACAATAAACAGTTGTCTATGCCCTAAAAAAGCAGACGTCCTGGCCAAAGTAGTAATATGGGAGCAAATCACAGTGGGATTAAATATACAACTGTCAGATCTGATGTAACACCCCTAACCCGTTTTCGTCGCCAGAATGTAGTTATGAGGTATTACCTGACAAAACACAACTTGAAAATTACATGCATTTCATTTCATACTTAATATATTATTCCCTTCAAATCACTCAAGCCATTCAATTTTAAAACCTTATAGCTAACATAATCTCTTTACAAATCATTTCATATCATATAACGAACATATATGTAGTCACATAATTCATAAGCAAAAATATCAATTATATTATTTTTACCACATAAGCATGTGCGCATATCCAAGCTAATATAATTATTTCATTCAATTATTTCACACATGAATCATATAAATCAAATAAATCAAAACACATATCACTTTGATCGTATCATAATCGGCATAATATGCATTTTCATTCTATGATTAAGTTGGTTTATAACCTAAATGGTTAACTAACCAAGTTTAAAGCATGTCTGAACATTACCGTTTCTCTATCATCAATTTGGCTAACAAATAAACCATGAAATCAAAATCCAGTTCAAACATTTACATCCATGACATAAGCACATATATAAATACTTCTCAATTTATCTAAATTTTGCCGAAATTATCATGACATCACTTTTAACTATTCATCTATTTTCAATATAAACATATATCAATATACAAGGACATAATATATTTATTCTTCACTATCCTAAATATGCGCCTAAATAAATACATCAATAGAACCATTAACCAAATCAAATACAACCATTTTCCAAGTATATACTCATTTTCATCTTCACTACCATTAGCCGAATAATATTATTATATTTTTTATCATATACAATTCATTACACATCAACCAAAGTACTTATTTATGGACATTAATGACCGTTGATAACTTTCACTTAAATCATATATCCAAAACTAATCAAACAAATAAATTTAACTACTTGTATACATTCGGCCTTCATTTCTAAACATACAATAAAGCCTTATAGCACATTACTAATCACAACTAATATCCATGATAAAAACGGTTATAAATTCTTCACTTATAATATCACTTTGCCGAAATAATTTATCCTTATCACTATGTACATATTTAACACCTTACATATATATAATATGCGTATAATTCAACTAACATATGAAATAACCTAACTCAACTAGCATATAAACTTACCTTATGATCGAAACACATACCTAGCCTTAATAAAAAAAGACAAACATAATACATATATATATATATATACTTTACCCGAGTCAACCAAACCACATCCAAAATCACCAACCATTTTCAATGCATATGACACATATAAACTTGACTAAAACTTCATATACTTACATAACATATTAGCCATTTTTGCATGGCTTAATATATACACAACTACTAACTTAACCAAATATAATCTAGCCTATACATGCCATAGGTTCAAGTTCAAACTTATAAGGTACCAAAAATAGTCAATAGTGTGATAGACTTCTCTGACGATCCCCGAGCCCATAACTAGCTTCCGTAATCTATAAACAAAGAGTAAACGTACACACAGTAAGCTTTCACAGCTTAGTAAGTCATAAGCAAATATATATCTAAGAATGCATATTAACATTATATTAACAAGGTCAAATCAACCTGTTCTAAATCAAGGGTACATACTCATGCTTGTAACTCATGAATTATCTCATAAATATTCACATTTTATAGTCATAAGGCCGAATATAACCATTCATATATGTTTGCACATAGATCACAAATATGATATCACTTATACATAACCTTTGGCCAAATATACTTTTCATATACACATATATTTTCATTTGCATCATATATAATTAGTATCACATATCAAATAGTCAACTTACCTTATTTTCAAATAGGCAATTTAACTGTCACAAACCTGATCACTTTAGCTTGATTACACATTCGATCATAACTTATCATTACCCGTTGAACCATTCGGAATAGAAAAGGATACTCGGATAATCACACATATCGTACAATGCCAACGTTCCAGACGTGGTCTTACATGTAATCACATATCGATGCCACTATCCTAGACAGGGTCTTACACGAATCAAATACGATGCCGATGTCCCAAATATGGTCTTACACTTAATCACATATCGAAAATCCTATGTCATGACATATGTATCCTAGCTATTCCTAATGTTCGTACGGGGCTTTCGGACGTCATAACTCGGTCGAATCGAATCCGTAAACATAGCTCCCAAGCATATTCATATTCGACTACCACATATATACTTTCACATAGTTCATTGCAGCATATAAAACTCATATATATTTAAAATTAACAGCATCTATTTGCTTATAAACTTACCTCGGACAACGATAATCGGAACGTGACGATTACTCGACAACTTTGGTTTTCCCTCGATCCAAATCCGATTCCTTTTGTTCTTGATCTAAAAATATTCAAATTAAACTCATTCAAACATAATTTCATTCAATTTAGTCCAAAAACACATAAATGGGAAAATTACCATTTTGCCCCTGACATTTCTCACTTTTTATAATTTAGTCCAAATTGCACAAAACACAAAACATGCAAATTTTGAGTACACCATGCTTAGGCCGAATCTTCCTTATGCTCAGAAAATTCCGTAAATTTCATTTATTTCACATTTTAGTCCCTCAATTTATTATTTTGGTAATTTAGCCCTAACTTCTCAAATTCATCAAAAATTCCAATACAAAACATATTAATCCAAAACATATCTTTCATAATTCATCAACTAACATCACAAAGCTCAATTATTCATTAATGGCATAACTCAAAATATTCATCAAAATCAGAAATTCAAGCATGGGCTTTGTACATTACACTGCAACGATCCCAAAAACATAAAAATTATCAAAAACTGAGCTAGTTACATACCTTAATTATGCTACCAAATGGCCGAAAATTTCAAAGCTTATTTTTCTTTCTTTCTTTTTATTATTCGGTCAAACCAAAAAGATGAACACATGGGTTTTAATTTTATGTTTTATATTATTATAACTTAATAATCATTTTACATATATAACATTTATATTAAAATTTTAAACCATTATAATTCATGGTTATAACCGTCTATCTTATGCTATCATGGTAATATTGCATTATAAATACCTCAATTTAAAAACACAACAACAATTAATCATCAAAGTTTTATTTTACGCGATTAAGCCCTTTTTATTAAATCGGCACTCAAACGACAAAATTAAAACATGAAAATTTCACGGATATAAATTCACACATAATAAGCACAGAAAATAATTTTTAAATATTTTTCTAACTTGGATTCGTGGTCCCGAAACCACCGTTCTGAATAGGGTCTAAATCAGGTTATTACATCTGAAGCTAGAGCACCAGACAAGCATATGTTATCCGAGCCAGAGCGGAAGCTACCGCATCTGATATTATTTTTGGTACATCCTATCTCTTTGATGTTACTGTGTATACACTAATTGACCCTGGGTCAACCCACTCATACATTTGCGCGACATTAGTAACGGATAGGAATTTACCTATTGTGTCAATTGAATTTGATGTTCGAGTTACTAATCCACTAGATTAGAGTGTGCTAGTCAATTCAATATGTAGTAAATGTCCGCTAAGAATTCAGGGTTGTGACTTTCCTACTGATTTAATGTTGTGACCCTTTTGTGAATTTGATATCATTCTGGGAATGGATTGGTTGACGTTACATGACACTATGGTAAACTATAGATTGAAATGGATTGATCTGAGATGTCAGACGGGTGAAATGATTACAGTTAAGTCAGACAGATCAAATAGTGTTGCCAGAGTTATTTAAGCTATTTTAGCACAGAAATTGATTTATAAAGGTTGTGAGGAATTTTTGCCTATATATTTGATACTCGAGATATGGAGTCAAAGCTTGATCAAGTACCAATTGTGAATGAATTTACAGACGTGTTTCCTGAAGAGTTACCAGGATTGTCGCCGAAACATGAAGTTGAATTTGTAATTGATCTGATACATTGGACTACTCTGATATCGATTGAGCTATATCGAATGGCACTAACAGAGTTGAAAGAACTTAAAACACAGTTATAAGAATTGTTAGACAGAGGTTTTATTCAACCAAGTGTATCTCCTTGGGGTGCACTTGTGTTATTGGTGAAAAGGAAAGACAGATTGTTGAGATTGTGTATTGATTATAGGTAGTTGAATAAAGTTCCAATAAAAAATAAATATCCTTTGCCTCGTAATGACGATTTGTTTAATTAGTTAAAAGGTGCGACGGTGTTCTCAAAAATAGATCTTAGATAGAGATATTATCAATTGCAAGTTAAAGATTTTGACGTACCGAAAACTAATTTTTGAACTCGTTATGGTCATTATGAATTTTTGGTGATGCCGTTCAGATTAACTAATCCCCTTGATGCATTTATAGATCTGATGAATCAAGTGTTCAGCCTCATTTAGACAGATTCATAGTTGTGTTAATTGATGATATACTAATCTATTCTAAAACATAATTCGAGCATATTCAACATTTAATAACTGTATTACAGATTTTGCACGAGAAACAGTTCTACGCAAATTTCAGCAAATGTGGGTTCTAGCTCAGATAGGTTGGATTTCTTGGTCATGTGATTTCTATAGATGGGAGTCATATTGATCTAAGTAAAATTTCTACAATTGTTAACTAGAAAGCTTGGAAGAATGTTTTAGAGGTATGCAATTTTCTGGGCTTAACTGATTATTATTGTCGATTTGTTAAGAATTTCTCGATTGTTGTTTTATCGATGACCAGGTTGTTACAGAAAAATGTTGAGTTAATTTGGTCAAATAAATGTCAGTAGAGTTTTGGTCAATTGAAATCCTTGTTGACAGAAGCTCCTGTATGACTCAGCCTGAACTCCGGAAAGAGTATGTTGTTTATAGTATGCATCGCTCAATGGCTTAGGTTGTGTATTGATGGAAGTTGTAAAGGTTGTAGCTTATGATTCTTGACAATTAAAGCCACACGAGAGGAATTACCCGACTCATGATCTAGAATCAGTTGCAATTGTCTTCCCTTTAAAGATTTAGCAACATTACTTGTACGGTGAGAGATGTCACATATTTATTGATCATAAAAGCCAGAAATATTTAATGACTCAAAAAGCTAATTTGACATTGAATTATCATCTGGGAAAAGCTAATGTGGTTGTTGATGCTCTAAGTCAAAAATTATTATTTGCCTTGAGAGCGTTTAATGCTTATTTGACCTTGAATGTTGATAGTTCTATTTTAGTGGAATTGAAAGATAGACCGTTGTTTCTTCAATGAATTTGAGAGTTGCAAAATGATGACCCGAGATTGTTAGCTAAAAGAAAACAAATTCAAAGTGATCAATCTACGG
Source organism: Gossypium longicalyx (assembly GCA_025698465.1). Lineage (NCBI taxonomy): Eukaryota > Viridiplantae > Streptophyta > Magnoliopsida > Malvales > Malvaceae > Gossypium > Gossypium longicalyx. Next base: position 22,814,456 of record CM047007.1, read on the forward strand.
TATTCAAGGTTGATGCTAATGGTATATTGTACTTTCGTAACAGATTGTGTGTTCGAATAATCTGGAGTTGAAACAAGACGTTTTATCTAAGGCTCATAGTATTACGTACTCTATTCATCTAGGTAGTACTAAAATGTTTAGTGATTTGAAACAAATGTATTGGTGGCCAGGTATGAAACGTGAAATTTCAGAATTTGTGACTAAATATCTGGTATGCCAACAGGTGAAAGCTGAGCATCAGGTTTCGTCTGGGTTATTATAGCCTATTATGATTCCCGAGTGGAAATGAGAGTGAGTTACGATGAATTCTGTATTGGGATTGCCTGTGACACTGAGAAGAACATATTTGATCTGGGTTATTGTTGACAAATTGATGAAATCGACTATTTGATTTCGATCAGAACCAATTATTCACTCGAAAAGTTAGCTAAGTTGTATGTATCCGATATCGTTAGATTGCACAGAGTACTAATATCTACTATTTCTCATTGAGACTTGAGATTCACTTCTAGATTTTGGGGTAAACTTCACTAGGCTTTAGACACTAAACTTATATTTAATACAATAGTTCATCCACTGACTGACGGATAGTCAGAATGGGTAGTACAAGAGCTGGAAGACATGTTATAGTGTTGTGTTATTGAGTTTGAGGGTAGCTAGGAAAAATATTTTTCGTTAGCTGAATTTGTTTATAATAATAACTATCAATGTACCACCTTTAACCCGTATCCATCATCGAAACAGGGTTTCAGAGCATTAGCAGAACTTTCAGAACATTTTACAAATAATTTATGTAAATTACTATTCATATTCCGAAATCATTCGTAACGTCCTTTAAATGGACCCTCGAGGCCCAATACGAGCATTAGAATCGAGTTGGACTTAATTGGGAACTCTAAGAATTTTTCATGAAATTACAAAAACTTTCCAATGTGCAGGGCTCACACGTCCGTCTGACCCAGAGACACGCCCGTGCTAGAGGCCGTGTTTGACCCCGTGTAACTCTCTAACTTGTGCACACGGCCGTGCCACACACCCGTGTGCTAGGTCGTGTGGTTGATTAATTCAATTTGAAATTAGGTGCAGGTTTCACACGGCCAAGACACACACCCGTGTTCTAGGCCGTGTAGCACACACGGCTGAGACACACGCCCGTGTCTCTACCCGTGTGCTCAATTCTGAGCATTCTATTTCTTAAAATTAAGGTGCAGGGGACACACGGCCTAACTATATGGCCATGTACCTGGCCATGTGTCACACACATTCTAGACACACGTCCGTGTGGACAAAATAAAGTCATTTCCCAGCCATATTTGTCACCCAAATTTACCATTTTCCTACACTAAAACATACCAAACACATTCCAACCATTTCAAGCATTCAAATTAGGCAATTTTCATCATTCAACATGGCATATCATTTCACGTATATATGTTTATAATCTTACCTTAGTTCAAACCATGTGTTAAACATGATATATAGCCATTCCAATGGCTAGATTACAAGCATCATTATATATAACTACCATAGCATGACATTACAAGTATATCAAAACAACCATTACTAGCCATTCCAATGGCTAGATTACAAGCATCATTATCAAGCCACTAATGGTCAAGTTATCCTATACATGCCATTATACCAAAATGACTTCAATAAGTATACCCAAAATAAGCTAGTTGATAGTGTGAAGATGCTCCAATGATCTCCAACCTTTGCGAGCTTTCGAGCACTATAAAATAGAGAAAATAAAACGGAGTACTGTAAACTGAAAAATATATAGGATTTTTTCTATATAATTCGTCACCTTTTTACTTAAATTTGTTGTTAAAACCAAGTAATTGCTTAATAAATTAATGAAATATATGAAAATATGAAATTGGGACATAGAAATTATTAAAATGTGATTTTATGCTTTATTATATAGTTTTCATGCATAAAATGACTTCTTTTACATTAATTTGAGCATTTTATATTCTTCAAGCTATAAAGTGGGCCATGCATGATTAAATTAAATAATAAAATATAAAGTTATATTTAATAATTTATTTTAATATATTTCATTAATAAATTGGGTCTTAATTAATTTAATTAAGTTGGTTAAATTTAATTCATTGTTCCTCTAACTTATTGATTTATTTTGGATAGGTCTGATAGCTTTTTTAGATTACAAAACCGTCCAAATTGGGGACGAAGTCAACCTAAAATTTGGCTACACATGGCTATCCATAAACCACTCTTTGGTTTAATTGCACAAGGTCCTTGCAGAGTTAAAGAAATCAGATATTTGCCCGAAGATTTGTACTTGATCGAGTCTTAGTCTTGAGTTGTGTGGCTACCAAAATTGCTTTAAAATTAAGCAAAAAATCAAGTCAAAAAGCCACTAAGCATGGCCGGCCACCATTTCAGGAGATTTGAAGAGATTAACATCTCCTATTTTTAGCAAACTAGCTCCCTTGCCTCACCTATAAATAAGACCCCATTTCTCACTTTTCTAATAACCCCTCATCCCTCATTCACTCATCATCCTTCACTCATTCATCATTCTCTCCTCTCTCAACTCTCTTAGTCCTCACACCTATCATCATCCTTACATAAGGATTTTTAGCAAATTAGCCTCTTAAAGAGCCCTTGGTCAGCCACCTTGGAGAGCCATCAGCAAAGCAGCGAAGCGAAAAGACAAAGGAGCCCTCGTCAGTCAGAGTTTGGGTGATAGCCACATTGATTTGGGTTTAATCTTTCCTTTCTTTAATTTAATTCAAGAATGTTTGCTATGTGTTCTTTGTTCTTGTTTACATCAATGATAGTTTAATTTTATTTAAGCTAGAATGATTATTTTGATTGAATAATAATTATATGATTCATGCTTATAATATTTGTGCCTCAGTCGATCATGTTTTCAATTAAAATCAAGTCTGCATTTCGTTCATACATGATTGAAATGTACCTGAATTAGCTGAGCGATCCTAACCAAATGACGGCTAATGGACGTATAGTTGAAATGTGCATGCTCAATTTAGATCCTAACCCAATTAAATTGCAGGTTGCATAACAACCCTAACCAGGCTCTGTTATTTGCATAGTTTTTCGATTTGTGTGATTAAACTGTTTCAAACCTAACACGTCCCTATTACCTCACACGAATACTAAGAAACCCTTAGTAAATAAGGATTAGTAAAATGCGTATTTACTAAGTAAAGGATTCTGAAAGGACCTAATGTGGTTTTCATACTCATGAAAGATCGAGTTGCCATGGAATGTTTTTCCGAATATTGATAAGTATGTTGATAATAATTTGAGTTTAATTAAAGTAATTGTCCTAGCTTATTTATGTTATAATTGCTACTTATTGTGTTAATTCTGATAAAATCTATTCCATTCATAGAGTTTGCATACTTCGGATAAATTGCATTAGGGATCATTGCATTTAGTTCATATACTTAATTTTTCATCACTTCTCAATTATATTGTTTTTATTGATCAAATTGTTAATATAATTTTACAAATTAATCGACTTAGCACAAATACAATCCCTGTGGAGATGATAACTCGATACTTACTTATTACTTGATAACAATTGTGTACACTTACACAAACCCAAGCGTTACAAGTAAGCATTACATGCTTAGTAAGTTCGTATAATGGAAACTAAACTTACCAATCCCATTTATTAAATCTAAGCATACAATATCATGTTTTCCATCCATTTGTCTAATTTGCCTAAACACATACATTCAATCAACCATGTTAGTCACCAAAATCTTCATATCAATCAAGTAAACATAGCTCATCATGCAATATTATTTCAAGTCATTATCATTTCATCTCAAAATTCTCTTGTCATGTTAAGAGTTTTATGTCCATTGAATCATTGAAATTTCGATGGATACTCAAGTAGTACATTCGAGGTGTACAGTTCAATAATCTATTAATTTCTTATTCAAGGGTACCCATTAGGGCACTAAATCAAGGAACTCACTCTCGAGCCACATATCGTATAACATGATTACTAGTACAGGCTAAACCCTAATCATAACGTATACTTGAAAGGTATTATATCAGGACTACCCTGTCCGGGCTAAATCCTTTCTATAACAAGGTCAATAGGATTACTCGTCTGAGATAAATTTCGATCGCAACAAATGCAGGACCTTGTTAGTTTCGGGAAAGCGTATATAATCATCGGAACAATATTCAATCTGGACTTAACCCTTTTTTTTTACCATTTCAAGCATGTATTTAATTTTTCATTATAGCATTCAAATAACGTACATCAATATAAGTCACATTCCATACAAACAAAACATTCAATTAAACATATTTACATGCTCGATTAAGTTACACGAACTTACCTCGACACTTGTCCGCGTATAAAATCTACTAATCCGAAACCTTTTCTTTTCCTCAGTCTAACCTCAAATTTGTGTTTTCTAGATCTATATAAATAGCTTTAATCATCAATTTCACATATTTCATATTTATTTGGACTCAACTTACATCCTAGGAAAAATTACCATTTTACCCCTAACTTTTCCATAAATTCTAATTTCGTCCTTAGGCTCGGAATATGAAACTTGTGTAATTTACTCCCTATTCCAAGTCTAACCAAAATCCCATTACAATTTTTACAGCACATGTATTCATAAAAATTCAAAATTTTTCATCAAGTTTCACAACTTTACATTTTAGTCCCTAAATCATGTTTTCATCAAATATCACTTTGTAAAAGTTGTTTATATATCAACAACCTTTCATTTTCTACCATAAATTTCTAATTTTTAGATCCATTACCCATTTTCCATACTTTGATAACTTTTCAAATTAATCCCCAAATCAATAGATAAAGTTATCCCTGTTTTAAAAATACCAAAATTACTAAAAACGGGACAAGAAAACTTACCCAATTAAGCCTTGAAATTTTCTCTCTCTCTCTCCTAGGGTTTCTATATAATTTTGGGGTTGAAGATGACAAAAATAAGATGATATTTCATTTTATCATCTTTTAATTAATTAATTATTTCAATTTCCAATTTAGTCTCTACTCTTCTCTAATTTTTCCATGGATGAGTCACCAAAAATCTACATACTTTTCTTTAATGGTCTAATTACCATATAAGGACCTCTAGTTTTGAATTCTGCAGCTTTTTAATCCTTATAGCTATTAGAATTCAACTTTCGCATTTTACATGATTTAGTCCTTCTCGTAATTAAACACTTAATCGATAAAATTTTCGTATTAAAATTTTCACACAGCATATCTATCATAATATAGACCATATAATAAATAAAAATAAACTTTATTTTTGGGTCATATTTGTGATCCCAAAACAACTGTTCCGATTTGACTGAAAAATGGGTTGTTACAATCAGTCCAGTATTAAAATGGTACCATTTGAAGCTTTATACAGACAAAAATGTAGAACATCGCTATATTGGTCTGAGTTGAGTGAATCCAAGTTAGTTGGAACCGATATGATTCGTGAAACTAAAGATAAAGTTCGAGTTATTCGTGATTGCCTGAAAGTTGCATCGGTTCGTCAGAAATCATACGCAAACTTGAAAATAAAATATATAGAATTTGTCATTAGTGACCGAGTGTTTTTAAAAGTTTCACCGTGGGAAAGGGTGTTACAATTTGGCAGAAAAGGGAAACTGGGTCCGAGGTTTTTCGGGTCGTACGAGATTGTTGAAAGAATCGGTTTTGTAGCTTACATATTGAACCTCCCTCTTGAACTTGAAAAGATTCACAACATTTTTCATGTTTCTATGTTGAGACGGTATAGGTCAGATCCTTCACATCTGATTTCTCCCAGTGAAATTGAATTACATCCTGATTTGTCATATTCTGAAGAGCCGATAAAAATTTTAACTTGCGAGGTAAAAGAACTTCAGAATAAATGGGTACCTTTAGTTAAAGTTTTTTCGCATAGACATGGTGTTGAAGAAGTCACTTGGAAAACCAAGGAATCATTGAGATTACAATATCTGAACTTATTTTCCTAGGTAACAATTTCATGGACAAAATTTCCTAAGGGGCGAAAGTTGTAACAACCCGTTTTTCAATTGTGTCGAAAATAGAGGTTTCCAAACCACAATTCTAACATGTGAGTCTGTAAATATTATTTATTTAATATTTACGAGTTCATTAGTGTCGTATTAAATTTTGGTCCAGTAATTTTATTGTTTGATTAGTTAATTAAAAAAAAAGACTAAATTTGAAAAATGGTAAAAGTCATATGTTAAGTGCTAATAGTGAAATTGTTTATTAAAACAAATATAGATGGTCTAATGGGGTAATTTAACCACCTCTCAAGTAGTGGACGACATATACGCATGGTTTAAATAAAAAATTATTAAAAAATGACATTTTTATAATTTTAAAAGAATAATCAAAAGAAAATGTTTGAAACTATCAACTTCTTTATTATCTTTTGTGTTCACTTGAAGTCACCATTTTTGGAGGAAAAAGATTTGGCCAAGCTAGGTTACCTTGCTTGTGACTGATTTCTTTGCTAGTTTTTAATGATTTTAATTTTTTTAGCATCATTGTAGTTTAATCTAGCTAGTATAGGGACTATTTTGTGAAAGTGTCAAAGTTTTAAAAATTCACCATTGATGTTTTTGAAGCTTTCTTAATGCTTATGCTTGAGTTTGAAGCTTAATGATGAATTTGAACTAGTTTGTAAAGTAAATTTGAATGGTTTTGAGTTTAGGGACTAAATAGATAAAATATAAAATTTGGAAGGATTTTATTAAGAAATTTTAGAATTTAGGGGTTGTTTTTTAGATGGCTAAAGGTGTAGCTTGTAACACCCCTAATCTTTCTCCATCGCCAGATTAATGTTACAGAGCATTACCGTAAAAATCAGAACATTTAAATTCAAAACAAAAATAATTATGTAACTTAATATAATCATGTTAAAAAAAACTCTTTCGGGCTTTAACCCGAGCCTTCAGGGTACTAAAAATAACTTTGGAATAATCAGGGATCAATTTGAAACAAAAAAGAAAATTTTGGAAAAACTTGAAAAAATGGAAACATGTGTCACTCGGCTGTGTGACATAGCCCAAACCGTGTGGACTTTCAAAGTCTGGACATACAATCGTGTCCTAGCCCATTTGTCTGCCCGTGTAGGTATTCGAAATAGGGCCACATGGTCATGTCACAAGCTATGTGCCAACTCATGTGTGCATTCGGTGTTGAGTCACACGGCCATGTTGCAGGCTATGTCTTAGAGCGTGTAGCATACTAACTTGAAACACACGGCCATGTGGGGTGACCGTGTGTGGCACATGCCGTGTGATAGTTCGTGTCCCAGGCCGTGCAGCATAATTTGCCCCTAAAACAAGCCAAAACATTAACCTTTTCTTGCAAAACAAACCATACCATTTCCAATCATTTTCACATGACCAAAACATTTTACAACATACCAAAAACATACCAAAATCAACCAACTTAAGTGCTAACCAATACACCTTCAATTGGCACCACAATATAACACATCAACTTGACTCAATTCAACATTTCATGTTCACTCATTAAGCATAAATCATATAAAGCATATCATTCAACCATATTTTACCTACTTTCATATGAACATACATAACTATCACATACCATATATTTTCACTTTCATTTGGAATTCATCAACTAAGGACATTAAGACACATAAGCTTTGACATAAACTCAAAACAAACCAAATTATCAAATCAAAATTCAAGCCCTATTACATGCCAAAACACACCCCTATCATTTAATCTAAATGTCTATCCAAAGTACCTTCATTGGTACCACAAGTCAACATTCAAATCAACCCAAACTCAATGCCATAAATTCATATTTTAAGCTTACATCACACATCTACCATTTAACCACTTCATTCGTACTTTAATGAACCAAAAACCATCTAAATCACAAGGCATTCAAAAAAGACTAAAACCCATACTTACATATACATTTATAAGCTAACATCAAGGAATATAGGAAAATAAACTTAAACCACATTACATTGGTAAATATCATAAAATAAACTCCTATTATATGTCATTTATAGCTGTTAACCAAAACAACCAAAACTACCAATATGATGAATGGATAGTGTGATGGTACTTGAATGAGATTCCAACTGATCGAGCTTTTCGCTGATCTACAAGACAGAGAAAAACAACTATGTAAGTAACTAATGCTTAGTAAGCTCGTATAAAGTAAGCTTAAACTTACCGAACAATTTAAGTTAAACAACCAAACATTATTTCATTATGTCATAAGCCAGCTTTCCTTTCCTATACTCACCACCTCATAAGGTTAGTTAATATAATATTGCATATATAAATCAAATCAAAGCATGGCATGGCATAAAAAGATATCTAACATTTCACTTCCGTAGTTCATTACTCATACATATACACTAAACCATCTTTACCTTTCAATTACACATTTCATCACAATCCATATCATTACTTAAAAATCATGGTTCATTTCATATAATCACATACCCTTTAAAGCTTTATGCCCATTAAACAAAATAGAATATCATCAGGTACTCGGGAAATACTCATATAACCATTTAATTCTCTAAGCACACCACAACATAACTAGATAACATATTTATAGAAATATGAAACATATATTTACACCATGACATTAATATTCATTATCAAAATTATACTAATCAAAACATTCATCTCATATTCTTACTTATGATATATATCTCACCTAAAACATATTACCTGAAAAGCAAATGGTTGAAGGATGAGATACCGACCTTTTCATTGATATCCTTTTCGAATAACATCATTTTCAACATTTTTATTAATTCATAAATACCGAATATAATGCCATGGTGTCTTTCAACCATGGTTTTTTCATTTTCGAGTATAATACCATGATGTATTTCAATTACGGTCTTTTCCTTTTCTCAAATCAAAACAATCTTTATCATCAATACATAAATACATATATAAAGATATCAATTAATCTTATAAATTCAAATGTAATATTTTAAAATGAAATACAAACTTACCTCGACGAAAATAGTTGTAAAAAATGAAGTCGACGACTAATCTGATAATTTAACTTTTCCACGATTTAAAATCAATTGGCTTGTTTCTTGATCTAAATAATAATTTCATTCAATTAAAACAATTCCAGCACCTAAATAAGCAGTTTTATGCAATTAAGTCCTTTCATCATCAATTTACAAAATTACTCCAGCATTTTACCTTTTATGCAATTTAGTTCTTAAACCTAAAACTCACAAATTAAGCACAATTAAAGAAAACCCATGCTATTCGATTTTTACCTAGTCCCTACTCAACCCACTTTTATCAAAATTTCACTAAAATTCCATGAAGTTTTACTATTTTCACAAATAAATCCTTAAACATTAAAATTACCAAAAATCACTTAACAAAATATTTATATTTAACGACCAAACTTAATAACCTATCAACTAAGCCCAAAACACATTCAATTCATTCATGGTAAGTCCTTAGAATTTTTAACAATTTCACAAATTAGCCACTGAGTTAGTTAAATTAAGGTACAACTATTTCAAAAACATAAAAATCACTAAAAAAAGACTTAAATATCATACCATGCAAGAGGAAATGGCTTGGCCGAACATTGGTGTTCTTCTACCATGGTGTTTCGGTGGTAGACAAACAAGAAAGAAGAAGATAAAGACAATTCAACCTCATTTCCATATTTTAACATTTTATTTTAATAAAATAAATTAATTTTTAATACACAATTCATTAAATCCCACTACAAACCGTCCATCATCAATAATTATGCCATATTTTTCATTTAAAGCCATCAAATTATTTATTCATACTCATTTAGCCCATATAAACTGATAGCAATTAACTTTTGTAACTTTTACAATTTAGTCTTTTTTTTTCTTTAATTAACTATCTAAACATTAAAATTTCTTAACCAAATTTTAATATGACTCTAACGATACTCTACAAATATTTTATAAAATATTCACAGGCTCAATTTATAGAAGCGAGGTCTCGATACCGTATTTTCTAAAACCACCTAACTTTAGAGACATACCACTTGAACCTAATTATTCATTCAATTAACATAAATCATTAAGTCAAATTTCAATGCAATTCTATACTTGACTCGTAAATATTAAATAATATTATTCACGGACTCACTCGTCAGATTTGTGGCTTTAAAAGCACCATTTCTAACATCATTGCAAAACAAATTGTTACACGGCTAATTCGGGTATTTGATATAATTGTGAAAATAGGCTTGTTTTAATATTAGGGATTAAATTGAATAAAGTGTAAAGGTTTAGGGTAATTGTTAAAAAAATTATAAATAGGAAGGAATACGTACTAAATTTATTATTATATGAAATTGTAGCTAATAAATGAAATAAATTATTTTATAGATCAAGAACTTTAGATAACCAATGAAAAGGAAAAGTTATTGAATAACCCCTGAACTTTCATTGTCTTCACAGTTTAACCCTATTAAGTTCGTACAATTTAGTTTAAATTAATTTGAAATGTTATATTGATGTTGTGTTGTGGTTGTTGGATATTTTAGATATAATTGAGCTATTATAATTTGTTGTGAGTCAAGAAAGTAAATGATTTACATATTATTAATATGATGATTTATCGAGCCCGGATGAACGTATGCTAGGATACAATGGGCATGCCAATTGGTTTTAATGCACGCAGTATGGGTTTTGACTTATGATAAGATGGTGATTATTGGTATGTTTCTGTCCACTAAATATACTAAAGTTTAGCATTTGTTGCGGACTATCGTGTTATATTTACAATGATTCTGGTGAGCTACTAGGGGCGAATGTACAACCTATGGGCTTGGCACATGGTGCCCAGTTGTGTTTCGGAGGGATATTAGCCTACGGGCTAGACACTTGGTGCTCAGGTGTGTTCTGGATTGGTTAAGCTTTTTTGAGCGTTCTGGTGTGTTCTAGATGGTTAACCTTGTATATGTTTCTGTGTATATTGTTCATCGAGTAGGTTTTTAATGATTATATGTTTCATTATTAAATCTTATAAATGTTTACTTGATCATCTAAAGGTATAATTTGAGTTGATATATGAATGATCTAGTATGATCGATCAAATTATACAATATGTGTATAGACGTAAAAACTCACCTATTGAATGATGGTATGAAGCATGATATTAATATATGTGAATGAATAAGAAGAAACGGTAAGTTTTGCATGAGTTTTATATATGAACTTATGAACTTGAATGCAAATTAGTTTGGTGTGACATGTGAATTGAGGTTGATAATTGAATTGTGGTGTCAATGAGGACACATTGGTTAAGCACTTAGGTTGAATGTTTTGGCATGTTTTAGGCTTGTTTAAATGTGTTTTTAAAGTATGGAAATGGTGATTTTGATTTGGTTTGGTACCTAAAACTTGGATGAAAGTTTGCCTTGTTTTGGAAGTTTTTTAAGGTGCACACGGCCTGGGACACGGGCTATCACACGGCTTGGCCACATGGTCATGTGCCTTATTAATTTTAGGTGTAAGAATTTTCACACGATCATAGTTGGTTATAGGATCTGAGCACACGGGCGTGTGGAGTAGCTACAGGTCCATGTTTGAGGCTACACGGGCTGGTCTCTTTCACACGACCACATAACCCCTAATTCCAAAATTTTTAAATTTTTTCATGTTTTTTCTATTTTGATTCAAATTAGCCACTGGTTGTTTCCAACAATTTTTAGAGCCCCTTAAACTCAATTTTAGGCCCATAAATGTATTCATGCTATGAATAATATTTAGTTTTGATTATTGATATTTAAATTAATATATGAATGGTTTAATGATCTTAAATGTTTCAATATGTGTCGTAATACTCCATAACCTTAATTCGACGATGGAGACGAGTTTGGGGAGTTACAACAATGACATTTCATTACAATCAAGTGATGTGTCCTATCCACCACCACCAAACGCGGTGACCCCGTTATTAAAATCTATGACAACATTAGGGTGTAACAGATTATACTAACAAGGTCACCACCTCCGATGGTGGAAGAAAACATGAATAACTTGATTATACTGAAAGGTCCCTTGTGTTTTCCTTCCTCGCACCTATGTTTGAGTTTTATGAAACATGTTATGTAACACCCCAAACCCGGCGTAGATGTTATAGCCAAATCTGGCGATGTCACATGGAAGGGATTTTGAAAATGGAGCTAACTCAATAAAAACCTTAAGCTTAAAACCCTTAATTACTTTCATTTATTTCGAAACATATATTCAATTAGTCAACTTGCCTTAAAACGTATCATTTTAGTGGAAGCTTAGGAAAAATCGTCGTGTTTAAGGAAGACAGTTCATATTTCAAGAAAATCATGTTTTAGGTAAAACCATCATAGTTATAAGCAAGTTAAAACCAAAAACACAAAACCAACACCAAATAGTTTAAAAGAGTCTAGAGAGTCCCAAAAAAAACCTCTCCAATCTCAATGTCAAAACTTAAATAAAATCATAAAACAAAATAAAACAATAAAAGTGGGTAATCACTGTCTAGTCCTCCGTTGCACTGACCCACCTAACTTTATGGATTACCTATACAGAACAAACAGGAAAGGGGTGAGTTTACGTAAACTCAGTGTGTAACCCAGCAGAATTAGACATGCAAACATACTGATTATCAAACATCAGACAGATACAAATTAAGGCCTAAGCCCATTACAAATGCAGATGCAGATTCGGGCCAAAGCCCATCTCAAATACAGATACAAATGTGGAAATCAGAATCAGAAATCAGATATCCTACCTCCATCCTCTACACACCATGTGGGGTTCAAAAAACCCACCCAGCCCTACACACCATGTTGTACCAATGCGGCACATAACAGATATAATGTAGCCAAGCTACCAGATTATAGGCATAAACTGCCTTTCAGAACACTTCCTCCAATAACATCATCCCACCCCAATAATAATATCAAAAATAGAAACAGTTATGCAATTTAACATGCTCAACATGCTATCAATCAGATCACAGAAATTCATACAGATCCATAATCATACATGCACAATTCTATCATTCTCAATATAGGATATCTGTTAAACAGATCATATAGTTTAAGGTTTGTCGGCCCTTACCGACCCTACAATAGGCCCACAGTCGTTTGGGACAACCCGTGCAACCTTAGAGAAAATTTTAGATAGATCAGCCTACACGCCCCTGTGGCCCACACCCTCATATTGGCCTTACCCGAGTGGATCACACAGCTTGACCCAGATACCACATGCCCATGTGGGCCTATATGCCCATGTGGCCTACATGCCCAACTTGGCCTAGCCCGTGTGGCCCACAGGCCACACTCGAGCCACCACATAGCCGTGTCTTGCGCACGGCCATGCCTTTGCCAATCACACAGCTATGTCCTCACACACGGCCTACCACACGGGCAACCACACGCCCGTGTGGTGTCGACAGTGGCCATTTTTGACTTTTGCCAAAAACTCAATTTCTATGTTTTGGGTACACACCTGGTATTGTTTTGACGCGAAAACACTCCTGAGACAACCATAACCTATAATTGACATACCAAAACTCAAGATCAGAATTAAATCACGATTAATTCGAAACTACGAAACCGACAATAATGCCATTCAAGCAACCAACACTTACCCCAACACCTCGAATGATTTTGACTACGATTCTGCAATAGGTGAGTCACGATATTCTTGATTTGCTGCTATCAAATTGCAAGTTCAACATCAATGAAAATTTGACAATACCCAAAAATATTAATCGAAAAAAACTCCCTACTCGACTAAACAAACTATCTCTACTTACCAAGCGATAACACCATGATTCAAAAAACCACAACAAGAAGGCCCAATTTCAATAAATAGAGGAAAGAAAAGGAAATAAAATTTTTGCAGAAAAGAAAAGGGAAAATTAGAAGTGAAAGAGAGGGAACATCAGTTTTTTTCCATAAAAGATTTTTGGGGAAACAAACTTACCCAAATCCCACTACTTCCACTACTCAAACTCCTCAGACTTCTTGTTCAACTGAAATTCTACCAATTAACTGAGCAAAAGTTAAAAAATAATTACATGCCTAAGCTTGTGCTAGGATTCGAACATAGGACCTCCAACACAACACACCCCCTTACCATTTGAACCAGCAGGCTCATTCTAATATGGAACTATAGGCAATTTCATATAAGCCCATTGAACAGAGATAAGGCTTAATTCCAAAAATAAAAAAATTTTCCAAGGGTAAGCCTTGAACCCAAGACCTCTCACACACTCCTAGAACACTTAACCACCAAAGTAAATGCATAATTGTGTCCCATTTTCACAAAAGCTAAAATCTAATATTCAAGGTGTTACATGCTCTTTTGATGAGAAGACTCATTGTCGTGCCAGCATTGGCACCATCAACTACGACCCTATTTATGCTCTATCCCTTGATAGCATAACCTTTGTAAACTTGAAGCCTTAGTTGTACTTCAACTCGAAACGGTATAATCACCATCAACTTAGACCTCGAGTTACAAAACGATCTCGACTTCTTAGGTGATGGTGCCATACTCACACGACAGGTGAAATTTGTAGGTTACTGAGCTCTATGACATCACCGTGAATCCAAACACAACTTAAAACTATGACTACATCTCCTTCAAAGAGAGAGAGAGAGAAATAAATATTTAAACTTGACAATTTCATCACAAAAGAAGAAGAAAAAACAATTTAGAAGAGATTAAGATATGGTAAGTAGGGAATGAAGAAATAGCACTTATATAGGGGAATGATGCAGGGTATAAATGGGAGAAAATTTTATCCCAGGAATCCCGGGTTGCAAGGCTCAGAAGCAATCAAATTGGGGTGGTTGAAATGGCCAGAAAGAAAACACTCTCTATAAGGGGCGTTTTCCACTGACATGTTAGACATGTGGCTTGTAAACATGTCTTGTAGTAAACATTTTCACTACAATGTTAGATGAAAACACCCCTTGCAATGGGCATTTTCTCTCTGGCCATTTCAACCACCCCAGCTTGATTGCTTCTGAGCCCATACAAACGTGGATTCCCTGGATAAACTTGATCAAGGAAAATGTAGAAATCGCACGTGTAGAACTTGCACACCAGAGTTAATATTAATTATTGAAGTGTAGAAAATCTAATTAAAACACTAACTCATGTAGTGAAAACACTAACTTATTCGTTTATTTATTATTTTTTCTTATAAAGTACGGGTGAGCGTTTGATCGAATCAAGTAAAAAAAATTTAGTTTAATCGAGTTGACGAGTCCTATTTGATTATCTTAACTTGACTTGAAATCTTTTCAAATCAAGTCGAGTGAAATGAAATTCGAGTCGAATCAAGTAAAATTGTTGGAGTTAAATTAAAAAATTAAACATGTCAAATTAAAATCTTGTGCCAATATAAATAATTCCATGTTAGCATACATAAATTCAAAACCATATATATTTGAAAATTATTTCAAAGCAAAATAAAAAAAATACTTTAGTATGATAAACTTGAATTGTTAATTAACTTAGTTAGGTCCCCAAAATTATTATTCTAGAAAGCTTTTAATTTTTTAAACTTTCTTTATATATATATTTTAAAAATTTATAATTTATATATATAAAATTTTATTCGAACTATTCGAGTTATTCGAATTGTAAAATTCAACTCGATTCTTTGCTTTTTGAAAATATTGTACTTAACAATTGGATGAAGAAAAACTTAAATGAAAAAGTAACATAAATAATTGTAAATTTTAAACTCATAACTTGATTGTGTACAAATCAAACCAATTTAATAAATTTGTTTCGTACATTGTAAATAAGTGTACATTTCAGATGTAAAACAATGTATATAGAAAATTACAAAATTACAAAATAATGTAATCATCAACATCCTAAATGTCTGCCACAACCGAGTGGGTGTCGGGCATGCCTAGGGTTTTTTCACACTATTTGATTTGGTGGCTCCTCATCGACTTCAGATTCACCTTGATGTGCATGTCAGGGTTGATTGCTGAATTTATCTCCTTCCTCCATGGTTGACTGTGATTGTGTCCTAGCTGCCCATCGTGGATCCCCCCTGTTTGGGTCGATGGCATGAGGATGACCCACCTCGATAGAACAACGATGTTGGGGGTGTTTGTGACACTATCGATAGGCCACTATATGGTGTTGTATGGCTTGATTGAGGATAAAAGTTAGGAATCATTGACGAGCCTAGATGCATCGATATTGTTGGTGGGATCGACATGTAATATGGCATGATGGGTGGCGGTCGTGCATAATATATCCCTAGAGTAGGTGTTGATATAGAGAATGATTGAGTGTGCTGTGGTGCTTGTGTAAAATAAACTAGTATGGAATGTGTTGATGCAGGGAATAATTGTACGTGTTGTGGTGGTTGTGAAAAATAAACCAGAACTGAAAGTGATGATGCAGAGAATGAGTGTGCGTGCTATGATGATTGTCACAAAAAAATTATGTTAGAAGCAAAACTAAATTAACTACATTGACCAAGAGGTTACACGACAATTGGGTCCTTTGGTGCAGATAGAGCAGATGACAATCCTGCCGCGTCTCTATTTCCTGACCTAGGATTGATGGGCCCTCATCTTGGCCTCCTATGACGACATTGCCTACACTTTTTTGAAGCTGGGAGTAGATATGGCTTGTTGTTATGCCTGAACTAACCCATGTAATCCAGAGATGCCGCCAACTCTGGTGTGAGAAATGGTTCACGCATTACAAGTAATCATACCTATGCTGTCACATCTAAATGTACTACTTGTGTAACACCCCTTAACCCTTATCCGTCGCTGAAACAGAGTTACAGAGCATTACCAGACATTTTAGATCAAATACGAACATTTACATAATCATTTAACAAACACATCATAATTTAATCATATTGTACCTCTATTAAGCCTTCGAGGCCCAAAATATATGTTAGAAACAAATCGGGACTAAATCGGGTATTCTATAAATTTTTCATGAAATTTTAAATTTTTTCCTAGGTACAGGGGTTACACGCCCGTGTGGTCAAGGGACACGACCGTGTGGCCATTAAACATGCCCGTGCCTCAGGCCGTGTTTGACCTCGTGTAACTCTCTGACTTAAGACTTAGGCCATATGACCAGCCACACGCCCAAGTGTTAGCCATGTGTCCCACATGGTCCAGTCACACACTCGTGTGTCTGGCCGTGTGGACTCAAAATGAAACTTATACATCAAGTTTTCCGTACCCTGCAATCTTCGTAACAGTCTGATTTAGACCCTAATCGGAACAGTGGTTTCAGGACCACGAATTCGAGTCAGAAAAATATTTAAAAATTATTTTCTATGTTTATTATGTGTGAATTTGTGTGTGTGAAATTTTTGTGCTTTAATTTTATCATTTGAGTGCCCGATTAAATAAAAAGACTTAATCGCGTAAAATGGAAATTTGGTGGGTAAATGTGAAAGTGCTTAATTGTTGTTGTCTTTATTAGTGGAGGCATTTATAATGCAATTATACCATTGGTTTTATAGGTGGGCGGTAATGGGCATGTTATATATGGCTTCTTAATTAAATTATTAAGGTTATAATGGTAAAATATGAAATAATATATGTATAATAAAACATAAAATTCATAATATGGTTTTATATTCATATGTTCTTGGTCGAAACTTAAACAAAAGAAAAGAGAAAAGAAAGCTAGGGTTCGGCACTTGTTTAAGCTCAATCAAGGTAAGTTTTAACTCGGTTTTTGATAATTTCTACGTTTTTGATATCGTTGCTTCGAGTACTAGCAAACCCATGCTTGAATTTTTTATTTTGGTGAATATTTTGAGTTATGCCATTGTTGAAAGCTTGTGATTTTTGTTGTTTGATGATAAAATATGAAAGATATGTTTTGGGTTAACATGTTTTGTATTGAAATTTTTGATGATTTTGAGTAATTAGGACTAAATTGAAAAAAATAATAATTTGAGGGACTAAAATGTGAAATAAATGAAATATATGGGTTTGTATGAATATGGGTAACATTCGGCCCAACATAAGTGAAGTGAAATTTTGCATATTTTGTGTTTTGTGCAATAGGGACTAAGTAAAAAGTGTAAATGTCAGGGGTAAAATGATAATTTGCCCATTTATGTGTTTTTGGACTAAATTGAATGAAAATATGTTTGAATGAGCTTAATTTGAATATGTTTAGATCAAGAACCAAAGAAATCAGATTTGGATCGCGGGGAAACGAAAGTTGTCGACTAGCTGTCCCGTTCCGTTTTATATCGTCTAAGGTAAGTTTATAAGCAAATAGACGTACTTAATTTTAATTAAATGCAAATTATGTATGCGGAAATGAAATATGAGAATATATATATGCTATTTCCGAATGTGTATAAGCTTAGCTACCATGTTCTTGTGTTCGTTTCGACCGAGATACGACGTCCGAAAGCCCCATATGAACCTTAGGAATAGTTAGGATACATATGTCATGACATAGGATTCCGATATATGATGTGCAAGTAAGACCATGGCATTAATATGTGATTCCGATATATGTGTGCGAGTAAGACCCTGTCTGGGACAGTGGCATCGATATGTGATTACATGTAAGACCACGTCTGGGACGTTGGCATTGTATGATATGTGTGATTATCCGAGTGTCTTTTCCAATTCCGAATGGTTCATCGGGCAAAGATACATTGTATTCGATTGTGTAAAATGAGCTAAATGGCCAGGTATGAATTAACTTGTTACCTACTTAAAATAAGGTAAGTAAGTAACTTGATTATTTGTTACAAATAATGTGTGATGCAAATGAAGTATATATGTGATTATGGTATGTTTATTCGATCTTATGAATGAATTATATGAATATTATGGAATTGGTCTTTGAATATGTGTATACAAGACCATGTATATTCGACCATATAAATAGTTCATGTACATGATGTTATATTACGATTTTTGAGCTTGTGTATATAAGCGTATGTACATTTGGTTATATATTGACATCTTGATTTTGAAGGTTGGATGATAATTAATTATTTTGATTAAATGAGCATTCGGCCAATGTAGTGTTCGAATATGAAAATGTATTATTTATAAAACTTGGTAGTGTGAGACTAAATGTGGTAACGATAATATATTATGGTTTAGTTTAATTGAGCTAATAATAACATTGGGTTGTTTATTTTTTTATTACTTACTAAGCTAAGATAGCTTACTGTGTATATATTTGCTTCTATTTTATAGATTTTGGATTCAAGTTACGAGCTCGGGGATCGTCAGCAAAGTCTATCACACTATCGACTGTTTTCGATACCTTTATAAATGAACTATCAAATCTATGGCATGTATAGGCTGGATTATCTTTTGGAATGTTGGATTTTGGTTCTGTATAATTTGAGCCATGCGAAAATGGCTTAATTTCTATGTTTGATTTCGGTTATGTTTGCTTATGGTTTGAGTTTATATTGACTATGGTATCTTATGCTATGGATGAATGATATTTGTGATATGTGTTTTATTGTGCATTGAGGTTGATTGGTAATTTAGATGTGGTTTGAAAGATTCGGCTATAGTGTACTTATAAGTATGAACAATATTTGCTATGTACTCTTGATTAAAATGATATGGCTATGACTTGTAATAATAATAATAATAAATCCCATTTGGTTGACAAGTACATTCGGTTAAATGTTGAAATGAGATAATGAATATATATTTGGATATTAGTTTGGTACATATATATTTTCTTGTGAAATTGGTCATGTTAATTTTGGTATTCGATTACTATTTTCATGTGATATATGTTTTGGAGTTGGTTGATGATTATAGGTATATATATGTTTATGTGGATGAAAAATCGGTTATGATATATATATGTAAATTCATAACTGTATTTAATTGACCCAACCATGTTTCATGATGACATATAATATGTGTGTGTGCTTATATTATGGATGATATGTTTACGTGTTTAGCTATATAAATTCGTTGGTTACTTGTAAGTTTACGAATATGTATAAATGAATTATGTTGGCCAAGTTGTTAAAAGAATGAGAGGGGCTTTATAAATAACCGGATGCTTGTTCTTAACTTGTGTTAATATGCAAAACATATGAATTACATATAGATTAATATATTAATGCTGCATAAATAAATTTTTAAAAATTCAATTTAATTTCTAAAATAATCCAAAATTCGATTACAATTTAATGATATAATTTTAAGTTTTGATAATTGATTAAATTACGAGCATTGATGTGAATAAAATCTCGAATTGTAATATGTAATGCATATTTGTATGATCTGTAATATGATCGGTAATGCCTCATAACCCTAATCTGGTGACGGATACGGGTTAGGGGTGTAATTCATATGTTTTGCATCATTAATATGTTACTTAAATTGTTTATGTACGTCTCCAAAATTCGATCTTTGGGCTGAGTATATAAACATATAAAATTAATAAACCAAACAACATAATAAATAACTATTTGAATTTAAATAATTTAATAAATTTTCTTACCATTTGTAATTGAACGTTAGAGATATGCTTGTCATCCGAACGAATAAGTTGATTTACCATTTAAAATTTATAAGAAAAGAATAAAATTGAAGAGAATAAAATTTAAAAAAATAATTGAAAATTGAAAATTTGAAATTGAAAATTGAAAATTAAAAATTAAAATTTGAAGATTGAAAATATAAAATTGGAAATTGGGGATTGAAGATTGAGGATTGATGATTGAGAATTTAGGAAGGAAGAATGAGTATGGAGTGTTTGATTGAAAAGAATGAGTTTCGAGGGGTTTATATAGGAATTTTTATGACTATTGGAGCCATACTAGCTGTTGGAAAAGTTATTATTAGAATAGTTACCATTGAAAGAAAAACACGTCTTACAGGGCGTGTTTTCATTGATGTGGTAGTAAAAACGAGTCCTGTAAGCCGCGTTTTTCTTTCTCTCTCTAAAATCATCATTGATCGATAAATTTTTAAAAATTCAATTTAATTTCTAAAATAATTTTTTAACATATTTATATAAATTAACTAAATAAAATCCGTCAAAGAAAAATAAAATGATAAATAAATAAAAAATCATAGGAGACATTAATTTCACCTTCTTCTTCTTTTTTTTTTATCTTTTCCTAGATTAGCATTATAAGAAACATTAGACATTAAACTAAGTTGGTTGCCATTAATTAGTCTAAGCATAGTTGTAAAGAATTACTTCATCCATTATCATTTTAGACTTATTTATAATTTTAGGTATAAATTTAAAATATATGCATTGATTTTGATTTAATTTATAATATCATAAACAAATTTTGATTTGTTACTATTTTATGCATAAAATTTTAATTCTAATTCAATTTCTATATTACACTTACAACATTACCTATGTGACACTATTTTTATTGTTGATTGATATTTTACTAAACTAAAAAAAAAGAAGAAGTAAATTTTAATATTTTCACATAAACTTAAATTATGTTGATATGAGCTTTAAGGCTCAATTTTAGACCCATTGACATAATGAGCTTAGTCTTCCTCAAAACCCAATCACGAGATCAAAATCGAAGCAGTAGAAGTCAAAACTCAACTTATTCATTCAAGATTTTATCAAAATAAAAAAAAAACTTTGAGAAAAAAAGTTGAAGATTCAAGACGATGAACTTTGGAGTTCAATATAGAGTGAAGATGAATTAAAAGGGGTTAATTTTGGTCATGGGCTTAAAATCTCAATCCATGATGACAAGCCCACACGCCTAGTCATGTTATAATTAGTTGACTTGTGGTGCATTTTTAGGAGGGATCTAGTTATTTTTGGGTTAATATGTCTATATATTAATCAAAGATCTGTCTCCTAGCTTCGCAATATACTTTGAATCACTCGATTTTGAGTTTAGGAATTCAAGTTATGATTGTTTTAGTGAAGACTACGTGAGTAGAATTTATGGACAGGATTATTATGAAAATTATGAGTTTCGGGCTTTTAATACGAGTTTAAATCATATTAGTTTTTATTTAGGCTTAATTTTTATTATATATGATCCCAATGTTATATTTACTAAGTTTTATTATTTTATTAGGTATTTATTTCGAATTTTGGATAAATTTTAGTAGTTTTATTTCAACAAGAAAGTTTAGTTTAAAATTGTTTCTTTTTAGATTAATTAGAGTTTTAGTAAATTTGAGAGTTTTATTTGGATATATTTAACTAGCTAGCCTGTATAAAAGCCTCTTCATTATACAAAATTTAAAATTCTATGCAAAATTTATAATTCATTCAACAACTTCTTTCTTTGAGTTAATAAAATTGTCTTTGAGTTTTTCTTTTAAAGAATTTCTCTTGAGTTTTCTTTTAGAAGAGTTTTAATAATATTTTCAGATTGTGAGGATCATTTTAAAGTTTTTTCTTGCCAAGTTTTCTTCCTTGGAGGGAAAATTAAAGTAGTTTGAATGGAGTTGTAGATTCATCTATTTCTAATGCTCTTTAAAACTTCTACATGCCACTTTCCATCTTTTCCATCTATCTTGTTTCGTTACTCTGTTATTATGTTTTGTTATTCTTTCATTGTTTCTAATATTTAATTTGGATTCTTTTTTTTTCCTATCATTTATTACTTGTTTTAATTGTTGTCCTTTTAAATTATTAGATCTAACTTGGATTTGTTTGCGTTTCAGGTTGTGTCAAAATTCAGGTTTCTTTCGAATCGTTTAGAGCCCTAAATCAAATTCGTGACTTAAACAAACTTGCTATCCTTATCATTTGTTTTTTTCTAAAATAATTTAAATTATTTTTACATAAATTTAAATTATTTTCCCACATCTATAATTTAGAAAACATGTAATTTTTAATATACATAAAAATAATTTAAATTTATTTATTTGTATTTTGGTTTAATAAAATGTGATATTAATAATTTTCACACAACATAACGAAAAATGGTGTCACATAAATAACCCTGTTAATAAAATGTAAAAATTGAATTAAAATGGTGTCACATAAATAACCCTGTTAATAAAATGTAAAAATTGAATTAAAATTATTATATTAAGTATAATTTTAAAATTTATTCCTAATTTTAATTTTTAAGTGTAATTAATATATTTAAAGAATTACTATGGGAACTCAAAACTTAAAAAGTAGTGAATCGATTAAAGTGCAGTCAAACATTTAATTTTTAATTTAAAAATATTTTCAAAATTTTTAAACAATTATGTTATGTTTGATAGAGTATTATTTATTTATTTATTTTAATACACAAATTAGCAATAAATGAATTACATGTGATAGTTTTTAGCCACTCACATAATTTGTTTGTGACAAGAAGAGTAAATTTTTTGCTTATTTTGAAGATTTTTTTTATGAGATATTATTTAAAATAATAATTTTAACACTTAATATTTATACGTTGCGTCAATTTAGTCTTAATTTATACGTTGTGTCAATTTAGTCTTAATTCTAAAAAATCTAGCTCTCAATATTTGTACATTGTGTAATTTGATTTTTTTTTTTTTGCTATTTTGCTTTTATTTACAAGCCTTTCACCTAAAAACTAAAAAAATCAACAAAATTTTATTGAAAAATACAAAAATAAAAACACCACAAAATTTAAAATAATCAATTTCATATTTTCTCATTCTTTAAAATTAACCATCAATGTCACAAATAAAAGCAAAACTATAAAAAAGATATCAAATTACAAAATCTGTAAATGTTAAGAGTTAAATTTTTTAGAATCAAGGTTAAATTGATATAATATATAAATATTGAGAGTTAAAGTTACTATTATGTTAATTTTAAAAGTTATTATTATTGCCAATTGACAATAAAAAAATTAAAAATAAATAGTTAAATGATAATTTTGTAATTTTTTATAATTAAGTGATAAAAATAAATTTATTAATAAATTTACCCTAAAATTAAAAAAAAAAAAAACTCTACACTAACCGTTTTTATTTAAAAACTAAAACAATTGCTTATTTCCGTATCATTATTATGATTGAGTTGATACGATATCTTAAAAAAAAAAAAAAAGTCAAAATGGGGAAATTGAATTTAATATTAAGAATACCGATCCCAACCCCCACATAAATTACATTCAAAGGGACATATTATAAAATACGTTTATATTCAGGGGTACGCAAGCAATATGTAAATTAAATTAAATTAAACTAAAATATTTTAATATTGTAATATAAAATGCTTCTAGAAGGTGGTGCATGAGGCAAGGGTAAGTGTAGGGTGACAGCAATGATAACGATTTAGCCTGCCCCGCGCATGTCAGATTGTGTGGTCCATGGGACCCCACTTGAAGTCACAATAGAGTTCTGGTACTATCCACAAAAAAAGGTAGCAATAAAGTTTACTCTAATCATCTTCTTTAACCCACCTACTTTAATAAATATTTTCTCTGTCCTGCCCTCTCATAAAATATATTGTTTTCTGTCTTGTCCAGAATTTTTAATTTTAATAATTATATTTCAAACTACATCATTCAAGATTGTTAGAATATATAAACTTTTCATTTATTATTTATAGATATATTCTCAATAAGAAAAAAAAAAGTGACAAATTAGGGTAAAATATCAATAAAGGCCTATTTTTAACTTTTTTTACTGAAATGAGCCGATTTCTTAATTATTCACCGGAATAGGCTGAAAACGGAAAAATCGCGTTCACGTCAGCGCGAAGTTAGGGTATTTGCAAGCAAAGCGTGTCCCTGAGGAAGCGCTTTGTCCACATCATTAGAAAACACTTCCCTGAGGACGCGATTTGTGCTGATGTGGACAAAGCGCTTTCTCAGGGACACGCTTTGCCCGTGTTTTCAAACGGTAAAAAATTTGACTGTTGGGCCCCCAACGGTAAAAAAAAACTATAAAACCCCCTTCCCCTTGATTTTTTACACAAAAAAGTCCTCCTATCCAAATTCTCTCAAATTCTTCCAAAAATTCTCTCAAATTCTCTCAAATTCTTCCAAAAATTCTCTCATATTCTCTCAAATTTTCTCAAAGCTCTCTTTAATTTTTGCAAAAAAAATCTATTTAATTATTTTTTGAATTAGTTGTATTTTAAATTAAATTTTTGCAATGGAAAGGGAATTAATTCGTCTCGATAATAAACACATCTCCGTCGATCAAATGACAATGGTAAGTGATAATTTTAATATTTCAATAGTATTTAATAATTTTTTAATTTATGCAAATTTAATTAATTTTTTAATACAATTTAATATTTTTTTCATTTATGCAATTTTAATTTTATAATTTTTTATAACAGTCTGTAGATCGGGTGTTGCAATGCTATATTCGTAATATGTCTGGTCCTCCATCACCGTTGATAGAGGGTTACCTGTGGGACGCGGGTTTTTGGCACGTGGCCACGATAGGCTAGGGGTGCAAGTTGGACCCGAAACTAATCAGTGCATTGATAGAGAGGTGGAGACCCGAGACGCACACTTTCCATCTTCCATGCGGAGAGTGTACTATCACTTTGGAAGACATGGAGTTGCAATTGAGATTACCGGTGGATGGGTACGCGGTCACTGAGTCTACTTATTCTGTTGATTGGGGCGCCGTATGTTACGAGCTTTTGGGTGCTATTCCGGACAATATCAACGGAGGTCGGATCGAGGTGGGTTGGTTACGAGACACATTTCCAGAGCCGGATAATGATTCGACTGAACTAAAAAGAATACGATATGCTCGGGCATACATTCTTGAGATGATCGGAGGTTATCTAATGCCGGACTTGTCAAGAAACCACGTACATCTGAGATGGCTGCTGAAACTTGTTGATTTTAGAGCAGCTGGTGAACTTAGTTAGGGTTCTGCCGTGTTAGCAACATTATACCAGGAGATGTGCGGGGCGACGCGACCGAAAAAAGCCAAAATAGGAGGTTGCCTATCACTACTGCAATCATGGGCACGGTTTCGCTTTCCATTTTTACGTCCTCGAGTGGACCAGCGTAAATTTTAAATTAGATTTTACAATTATTACGTAGATTTAAAATATAATTGTATGCTAAAAATTTATTTAATTAGGTGGAACCATTCGGTGAGTTATGTTGGAATACCTACATCTCTTGAAGATATACGGCTCCTATTAGACCAACGGTCAGAAGCACAAGTAAGTTTTAAATAAAATATATATAGATAATAAAATAATCATTTCGTATTTAGTATTTAATATTTAGTATTTAGTATTTAGTATTATGTATACAACTAATATTTTTATTATATTCATATAGTTTCAATGGACACCATACGAGGATCCGGCAATTCGGCCAGTAATTCCGGATGAATTATTTCAAAATTCGAATGTTTGGCACGTGAAGGTCCCATTGGTCAACTATGTTATCGTGGAGATGCACCAGTCAGATCGAGTATTGCGACAATTTGGCTTTCGACAACCGATTCCCGTAGCACCTGAGGTGCTCGATGATGAGCACAAAATGGACTTACGGCAATTGCATACGGATTGGCCGAGATTCCACTCAGCATATATCGAAATGTGGGTGAATCGGTATGATTATATACCTACTCGAGAACCGATCATCATTCCTGAGTTAGCGTGTGTGCCGGAATACATGCCATGGTTTAGGACTAATGGAAAGTCATATTTACTTTCCGAAGAAGAGATGCGATGGCAAATTCGTGTCCAAAGGGAACGACGAGGCCCTTTAAATCCAAGAAGAAGGGATAACGACCCGGGCCCATCAATAATGCCCATACAATCAGCTGGCCCATCAATAGCGCCCACACAGTCACCAAGCCCAACACTTCAACCGACGACACCCATATTACAGCCTATTCAGATTATGCCAGGTGCGTATCCTAGCCTTTATATATATCCTAACCCTTATATGTTTCCTTTTTCCAGTCCTATGGTAGGTTGGAATACATGGCCCGGTTCATCTCCGTTCCCAATTACTCCGAATCAACTACCGATCTATAGGCAGCCGTCCTACGAGGCGCCGTCGGGGAGCTCTTCTTTTTACCAATCTTCATCGCCTTATGGGATTCAAACACCTCCGCCATGGGTAATGCAAACACCTCTGCAGTCATTATTCTATCAAGGTGGCTCATCCTCCCAACACCCACAACTAGATCTTCAGCCGGATGAACCACAATCCCCGCCAGAGCAACCAAAACCTTCTCTGAACCTGAACCAAGAAGGAATCCAGCGCGTAACCGTCGACGACCCCCATGTGGCACTGATTCCGACCAGTACCAACATTGATTTTTTTAATATACTTGCATAAACTTTTTTATATTCTTTTATTTAATAAAATAAAAGTTGTTTTTAATATTTTAATTATAATTTACTCTTTTATATTTGTAATAAAATAAAAGTTGTTTTTAGTATTTTAATTATAATTTACTCTTTTATATTTGTAATAGAATAAAAGTTGTTTTGAATAAGGAAATATTTTTAATGTTTTCCATCATTTTAATAAAATGTAAATAATGCAACATAATTTTATTACAACAACTATCAGCTATTTCGATTTGGACATGATCGAGTTATATGGACTGGGTTCCTACATCATCCGCACAACTTGTGTTGGTTGGTTGTTTCTCGAATATCCATATTGTTACGTATTCTAGTCGATCAAGGTCAACCCTTTGGTTTACGACGTAAATTTTTGTCCGGTAACAACTTAAATGGAGCAAGCGATACAGACGGCCATTTACGTTCATCTGAGACCGATGGGAATACGTGTCTCCATACGTTGTACATATATTTTATTTTGTACACTTCGTCGACATAGCTCATGGGATCCAGACAGAGATTCTGAAAAGCTGCAATTACATGAACGCATGGATAACGAAGTGCGTCAAACCTCCCACAGTTGCAGGTCCTATTTGTCAAGTGTACACGATATTGCCCGCCAACAATACCTTGGTTCGGTCTGTCAAACTCCATCACACGAAACCATAGGTTGTCGCGATCATGACACACTGTGTGCATGGTGTTGGCCAGAGCCTTCGCCTTGTTAATTTCTTGTAATACCTTCGTGCACCATACATGGCCTCCCTGCATTTCGCCTTTATACCTCGCTACTCGCTTCGAAAATAGTTCTGCTAAAAGAAAATACGTCTCTCACACAACCAATGTTATCGGCAAATGACGTGTTCCTTTTAGAACAGAATTTATGCATTCAGCCAAGTTCGAGGTCATTTGACCATATCGTAGGCCGTCGTCGTATGCTTGTGTCCACTGTTCGAAAGGTATGTTACAGAGGTAGTCATAGCTTTCTTTATTAACTGAATGCAAAACTGCCAACATCTCATGAAAACGGTCCTTATTTATCTCATACCCTGCGAATATAAAATGATAGCAAAAATTACATACCACTCTTCCATTCAGAATAAATTGAATATTACAAAAGAAATTATATTAGTAAAGATTAAATACCCATGTTGGTCACTTGTCGTCGTTCACTTGTAGATCGAAATTACCTATAATAGTTTGACGTAACGTACCTTAGGCAATACCGATGGTGTGTGCGATGCCATAGGCTACCCTGACGCTCAATTAAGGCTAGTATTCCGGTGCCCCGATCCGATTTAACATAGATATCAGGTTGGGGGCAGACATGCCTCCTTAGCCTAAAAAGAAAGAATTCTCAGTCATCAGCTGACTCTCTCGGTGTTATTGCAAACGCAATTGGAAGGATTCTCCCATTGTCATCTTGTGCCACAGCTAGTAGTAGTCGATGGGTATATCTACCATACATAAATGTACCGTCAATTTGTACCAACGACTTACAGTATAGAAATACATCTTGACATTGCTTAAAGCTCCAGAACAGACGCTTTAACACTTGGCATCCACGGAGCAATCGGTCGTTGTAGTACGCAGGTGCCGTTTCAAGGTTTGTTATGCAACCTGGGACATATCTCTCCAGCACCTGCATCTTTTCCAATGCCTTTTGCTTAGTTATCCAAGCCTTGCGGTAAGAGGGTGTGTACCTCAATTGGCTACGAATATTGGCAATTAAGACCGGCACTGAAGTCCTGGGATCTACTTTCACCGTCGGTAGTATTAAGTCAGCTAACATATCTGAATCCATCTTTGGATAATCTTGTGAAACACCTGTAAACAAAGTACGTTAAATAATGCAACATTACGTAATAACAATATTATTCAGAAACCCTAGAAATTTAGTGAAACTGTACCACCAACACATGTATGTGGACCTTTGTACTTTTTAATCTCCCACAAGCCTGTCTTTTTCCTTAACGAGGCCATAATTTTCCATGAACATGTGTTGTCTTTCACTGCACACTTGGCCTCAAACTTATCAGTTTTGGATTTAACCACGTTGTAGTAAACCCCATCTATGATGCTATGTTGTTTCAATACACCAAGAAAACTATCTTTATTGGAAAACACCTTACCAACTTCCAGTTTACCCGAATCCAATGATGAACTTGTACGGTCACGCCTTCTGTGTGGTAGATATGGAAACTCCAACGCATCATCTTGAGATAGATCGACATTATGCATGTGGGCTGGAGGCGAGTACGCCCTGAATCGTGGATCTTCTTCTTCTTCATCTGAACCACCTTCAACATCTTCAGGTATGGTTGGAGTAGGCTCCGGTTCAGAAAATAATGCAACTTCTGCACCATCGGGCCCGGGCTCTCGAGGTGGATCCACATCGGACTCATCATCTGACCCACCATCATCTGTAACAAATGAGGTTCCCTCACTGGTGGACGTTGTTGGGAGTAAATAGTCCCTTCTTGTGGATGTTTCATAACGTCCCCAATCAGATGTTGATTGCCAACCACTAGTAGTTGATGTCGTTCCCTAGTATGTATTTTCAGTATCAAATGTCGACCTACCGAGGTGCATGTCCTATGCACTAACGGAGTCTTGGCCAGGGTTGTGTATTCCATATTGTTACAAAACACGGACGCTTTCGTGTTTTTCCACCCACTAGCAGAGTCTCAAGCAGAGGTCATGTATTCCTCTTGAACAGCAGTAGATGTTGAAGTCGCAAATGCATCATTTAACGATGCAAATTGTACATATAACTCGAGGTAGGGTGATCCACTAGCAAGATGAGTCTCCACCATTGCCTCCAAGCTACGAGGACCTTTGATGTCGAATGAGTCATATCTCACGGGATCAACCGAAGCACAAAATCGATACTTAATAGAAAAAACTTTTATTGGCGTCATTCCGAAGATTTTACGCCTAATTCTTTTTCAAAGTTCTGTCAAATCTATGTTCTGGTTAAAAACCAGTCGCGCTGTGTTCTCTGATAAAAAACAACACCGTTCTCGGTGTCATGGACCTCACCATCATAGTAAATAACAGCACTAATACGTTCACTCATCTTCGCTTTTATTCTATTTTAACCTCAGTTTCTCTTGCTGTAACTTATGCAGCCTGAGAATGAAATTTGGCTCATTTATAGTCTAAGGCCAAATAGGAACTACTGTAGAAAAAGAGCGTCCACGTGGGAGCTTTTTACAGTAATTTTGCTGAAAGTGCATACTGCATGAAGTGTTTTTGACACTATTTGTTTAGAAAGGTCATCTCACAATTATTTTTTCAGATACCACTGTATCAAAAGAGCGCCCACGTGGGAGTTTTTTTCAGTACTTTTGCTGACAGTGCATCCTGCTTAAAGCGTTTTTTACACTATTTTTTCAAAAACGTCTTTTCAAAATTATTTTCTTAGATACCACTGTAGAAAATAAGCGTCCACGTGGGAGCATTTTTCAATAATTTTGCTGACAGTGCATCCTGCTTGAAGCGTTTTGGATACTATTTCTTCAGAAACTTCTTCTTAAAATTTTTTTTCCAGATACTACTGAAGAAAAAAAAACCAAAAAATTATTTTAAATGCACTAATACATAATTTATATTGCATATATTTTTTTCCAAAACCCTAAACACAAATTTAATTACTTAACCCTAAACTTGAATTTAATTGATTTTTTAATTAATATTTAATTAATTAATTAATCTTACACCCTAATTTAATTAACTAAACCCTTACAAAAACCCTAAACCCTAAAAAACCCTAACCCTAAACCATAAAAACCGTAACCCACCCTAACCCTAACCCTAAAAAACCCTAATCCCAACAGATGAAAAACACGGGCAAAGCGCGTCCCTGAGGAAGCGCTTTGTCCACATCAGCACAAATCGCGTTCTCAGGGAAGCATTTTCTGATGATGTGGACAAAACGCTTCCTCAGGGACGCGCTTTGCTAGCAAATACCCTGACTTCGCGCTGACGTGGACACGATTTTCCCGTTTTCGGCCTATTCCGGTAAATAATTAAGAAATCGGCCCATTTCCGTAAAAAAAGTTGGAAATGGGCCTTTATTGGTATTTTACCCGACAAATTGTTTTTTTTTCCTACTGCATCTCACATTGTTGGGAAAGAGAAGATTTGGTTTCAACAAATAAAGATTATTTTTATTGTTATTTTTTAAAAATAGAGAGTAGTGAATAAAATATGTTTTGTTGAAATTTTTAAAAATGATTTTAAAAAAATAGAAATACATGGAAATTAGAAAATAATAATTTTAATTTTAATTTTCATGTTTTTATTATAAAAAAATAATTAATAATTATACTTTTTTACCATTTTATTAATGCAACCAAAATTTTAACACCAAATTTATTTTTTTAATTTCGAAAATTAAAAAATAAAAATAAGAAATATTCCTTAATTTTTACCTTTTTCCTAAAATTTAATATTGCTTCCTAGATGCATAAGTGATTAAGTTTTGAGTTCCACAAAACATAATGGTATTTTAGGTAACGCCTCAAAGTTTTCATTTCTTTTGAATTGTTATTTTTATCAAGTAAATTGATTTGTTGTAGTGGCTAAGTATTACTTATGTCTGCTTGGGGTCCTATGTTTAAATCATTTCCCTTGAAATTTTTATTATTTTTGTCCTAACCCTCAACTTTGAACATTTGGTTTATCTTTAAATTTTGAGTGATTGTTAACAAGAATAAGCCTGCTAGTTTAATGGTAAGGCTTTAATTTACGCATAGGTCTTGTGTTTGAATTCTTTTGTGTGCAACAGTGAAATTATTTTTGCTTCTTTTTGTTGTGCCGCCCATTTTTAGAATTTGGATCAAATTCAAATTTTGGAAAATATTATAGGGACAACAAATAAGATTTAGTAGGTTTTTAAAATAATTTTAAGGATTTTTCTCCCCAAAACACTCCCTCACAATCATCTCTCTCCCACTCTTGACACTTTTGTCGTCCTCTCTCTCCATATTTCTCTTCATCTTACTGTTTCTCTTAGTTTCTTTTCTGTTTTCTCCTTTTGTTCTTCTATTCTCTTTTTTCACTCTGTTGTTTTTGTCTTGTTTTCTTTTCTTCTTTCTCAATTGCCCTTTTGCACGATTACAATTTTCGTTTCTACTATTTTCCTTGTTTGGTCACCATCTTCTATTTTTGGTTGTCATTGTTTAATTGTGAAATCCTTTGAGCCACTGCCAACCTCTAGTTTTTAGGTGTTAGTCTTGAGCACTCGAAAGTGTTTAGCATTGTGGTTGCATCTTTGAGTAAGTGCTTTCTATGTTACCTTTAGGGGTGAGTATTTCATTCGGGTTTTATGTAAGTGGAAGGTTGTGTTTGGGTTGGTCGTTAGTATGCACTCGTGTAGAGTTTAATTATATTGTGTTTCTAACTAGGTGTGGATAATGAAGTGCATAACTCTCCTCCGGCAATTTATGACTTTCGCCGACTTTCTTTCAAAGGATAAGGGATTGTTTGCCTTAGGAGGGACTAATTCGGTATTTCTAGAACAAATGCCCTAACTTTTGTGGCTAAATACTCTAATTGAGTAGGGGTCAAATTTTGATTCGGTTCCGATGTTTTGCGCTAATTAACTTAAGGTGGTGTTGTTACAGGATTTGGAATTGTTGTTGTTGTACCGGCATCGCAAAATAGTCAGGTGTGTAACTCTAATTCTGAAAAATCAGTGAATGATGCGAAGCCGAAAACCATACTGCTGACGCCACACGACCGTGTGCCTGGCCGTGTGCCAGAACATGTGAGCCACACAGGCTAGGCTAGGTAGGCCATGTGGGTCTATTTCGTTGGTCAAGTGATCCGAA
Organism: Gossypium longicalyx; assembly: GCA_025698465.1. Lineage (NCBI taxonomy): Eukaryota > Viridiplantae > Streptophyta > Magnoliopsida > Malvales > Malvaceae > Gossypium > Gossypium longicalyx. The sequence goes on from CM047007.1 coordinate 22,847,586, forward strand.
TGTATGTTTGTAAAACTCTGTAACAGTTAAGTGGCCATTTATGAAATCAATTAAAATCATTTGGTTCTGCATGATGATTAAATGCAAACATTCTGTGTATATAAGCGTAAAGTTAAATCTGTATAATTGTTGTATGAGTAAGCATGTCTCTATACGATATTTTTTTTATGTTGTACATAATTCTGATTTGTGAAATTGTATACATCATTAGCACATTCTGATCTGTCGAGTATATAAGAGCCTGTCTAGTTTGTGTGCGCCTGAGTATGTATGATTTTTCTGCATATGCATTAGGGTGGGATATGATATGTGACGGAAGAAGTTCTGGCAGACTATATTCTACAATTTCTGGCGGTAACACTGCAAATTTCTGTATCTGGCAGTTAAATACTATATATATATATGATTCTGGTCATTTTTCACACATATCTAGAAGCTTGATTGCATATTTCTATATGGTGATGTACAATCACTGATTCAGTGTGTGGGGTGGGAAAGGTATTTTACCCTAATCAGTGTGCTGGGATGGAGGAAGATGGTGTATAGTGAATGGTGGTAGGATTTGTGTCTATTCTGTGTCATATGTTTGCATCGTATGATATGCCATGCCATCTATATCTAATTTGTTTAGTATGTTGCATTGCATAAAAATGATATGCCATCTATGAATGTTCAGTTTTTGAATATGTATGATAGTTTGATATATGTTATATGCATGAGGGCTAAGTTACACACTGAGCTTTTGTAACACCCCTAACCCATATCCGTAGCCAAAATAGGGTTACGGAGCATTACCAAAAAATCGTAACTTAAAAACATTCATTCCCAAACATTTTATAAACCATAGCATAATTCATTCAAACACATACATAACGTCCCTTATTAGATTCCTTGAGGCCTTAGAAACACCTTAGAAATGATTCGGGACTAAATCGATATCATATGAAAACTTAAGGAAAAAGTTGGAAACTTCATACTGCAGGGGTTACACGGCCGTGTGGCCAGGCTGTGTGACTTACACGGCTGAGATGCATGCTTATGTCTCAGGCCATGTAACATTCAAAATAGGGACATACGACCATGTCTCAGTCCGTGTTCGTACCCGTAACTCTCTGACTTGGGCTACATGGCCAAGCCACAAGCCTATGTGCCAGGCCGTGTGCTAGGCCGTGTAACTTTCAAAAATCAACCTTCAAAATCTATAGGGGACACACGGCCATGTGGACAAGAAAATGACCAATTTCAGGCCATTTCTTTCACCCAAATCAAGCACACACTTATAAGCCATTTGCACATACCATCAAGCTTCAAAACATACTTAAAACATGCATAATAAGGCTAATTTAATATGGTAATTTTCCATACAACCAATATGTCAAAAAGGCACCTCAATCACAACAATCAAATATACCTAAACATATGCATAATTTAGCCATTCATTAACCATACATTTCTAACCTAATTCCATACCAAACTTACCATAATGACCATATGCCAAAATCACATCCAAACATACCAAATTGGTCATTCAAAACATAACTTCACTTTACCATTTCAACATCAACCATCAAGGCATTTAAAATGCCAAAAGTTCATCAACCATAATACCTCATTTATAAGCCAAACATAACAACTATCTTATCAAACACAATTCACCTATACATGCCATTACAACCATGACCTAAAACATCAAAATCTATCGAAATAGTCGCGGGATAGTGTGATAGGCCTCCGATGAGCTTCCAAACCAATCGAGCTTCTGGTAATCTATAAAACATAAAAAAGAAAAATGTCATAAGCACATAATGCTTAGTAAGTTCGTAAATCATGAACATAACTTACCAATTCAATGCATAATCATAAAAATAGACATGAATCAATCCAACATAGCTTGGAACAAGCCTAAGCATCAACCAACAACACAAGTTAGTGATTAAACACATAAATTAACAATATCATCACTTTTTAAGGTTAGTACATGAGCTTAACATCACTTAAATCATACTTTTCATAAACATAAGTATTCATACTTTGATCATCGACATTTCATACCTTCTCATTAGTTCTTAATTTAGCATTTGGTACACTTACTGTTCTTTCCCTTTCATGTCCGTTGAACCATTTAGAATAGTATCGGATACAGAAGAAGCTCACACAAAATGTGCTAAACACATGGTCGAAACCATTCCTTTCCTTTTGCTATACATAGATGCTCACTCGAGCCATAAATGGGTCTGCTCACACAAGCTAATGGTCAGAATGTAGCTCCACGGTGCTGCTCACACAAACTGATGAATATCCGCAACAAATGCCGAAACTCAGCCACCGGTAGGACATTCATGACCATCACCCGAAACATGGTAACCCTAATGACATGTCATTTGTATCCTATATATTTCTAAGGTTCAAACGGGGCTTGATAGTCGTCGTACGTCATTGGATTTCCATTGTTTCATGACATGAAAAATAACACAATAGCATGCATATATAAAATAACATTAACACGTTATTTAAACATACGAGCTTACCTTGATTTTAAAGATGTCGTAATAAGATTACTAATCCGAGATTTTAGCTTTTCCTCAATCTAGGTCCGTACGAGGCTTATTTTGATCTAAATGAGCAAATTAAGTCCATTCAATATTCATTCTATTCAATTCAGACCAAAATTCATATTTTCATAAAATTATGCTTTTGCCCCTATTATTTAAACTTCTTTACAATTTAGTCCTTAAGCCCGTAAATTGAAATTCATGCAATTTCATCCACATACTAAGCTATCCAAATTCAATTTAGGCCCATAGCTACTCATGCAAACCACTATTTCACAAATTTCACCATGAATTTTTACATATTTTACAAATAAATCCCTAATTGACATTTTTAGCAAAAAATCACTTTACAAAAGTTGTTTATTTATCAACAAAGATTCATTTTCTTCCGTCAAACATCAAGAATCATATGAACACATTCATGCTAAAACCCTAACCCTTTAACAGTTTTTCAAATTAGTCCCTGGGCTAGCTAGATTAAGCTATGACTCCAAAAATATAAAAATCATTAAAAAGGGGATGGAATTGTACTTACATGCAAGGAATGAGTTAGTCAAATATACAAGCTCCTTCAATGGAGTTTTCCTAACCTATTTTTGGTGGTGCTTCCAACTAAAGAAGATGGTATCTTCAAATTAGCCTATTTGCCTTATTTATTTATTAATTTACCTAATTAACCTTTAAAATACTTAATAATTTGTCCAAAATTATCCACCCACTAACTAAATGGTTAATTACCATTTAAGTCACTTATATTAAAATTCCATAGCAATTTAATATATTTAGCAAATAGAACTGTATGTGTACCTTTTACGATTTAGTCCTTTTTACTAAATTAAGCATGCAAACGTTAAAATTTCTTAACGAAATTTTTATACGACACTTCTATCATACCATAAACATTAAAATAATAATAAAATAAATATTTTCATGTTAGATTTGTGGTTACGAAACCATTATTCTGATTTTATGGAAAATAGACAATTACAACTCTCGCCCTAAAGGAATTTTCGTCCCCGAAAATCTTACTAGAAAAGAGGTTCAGGTATTGAGCTTTTGAGTTGTGGTTTTTGGATTTAAAATTCATGAATTTTTTTTCTAAAAATATATATATTAAAGTTTGATTATATTTGATATCTAAACTTGTAAAAGGAGAATCCAAGACTCCGGCACTGAACTAGTAAGTTACTTTTAATTTAGCTATACTAGACAAACTAGTAAAACTATAGAATTAAGAATAATCTAGTTTAGCTAAAGACTAAAATAATTATATTAAAACTCTAGACTTAGGATTTTTAATAACCTAAGTTAATCTATAAAATTTCTAAAACTGTAGATAATTAAAATGAGTACACATAATGCACGAGGTCACGATACTTGAGGGCATGATGGACACCGTCGAGGGGCTCGAGCTGAACCTTTTTCTCTAGACAACATGCCCAATTCGGAGATTAGTGACAGAATAGAGACTAAACATTAGAATCTAGGGGACAACACACTGTCCAAGGCTATGTTAAGAGTTTGATAGAGGGTTGCTAGGACTCAATCCGGATATGAGGGTTGAGGGTCGGTAATTGAGCGACTTCGGTCTAATGGTGTCGAGTTGTTTCAGGGTGTCGCTAGGATTACCTCGATTATGGTTGAGTATTGGTTAAGGCTATTGAGAGAATTATGGATAACTTGAATTGCATCCCAGAGTAGAAATTTAAGGGTGCGGTATCATTGTTTCGCGATGAAGCATATCAATGGTGGCAGTCGGTGGTGCGCACATAGGCTAAGCGTGTGACTTGATTATTTTTTCAAAGTGCCTTCGAAAAGAAGTATGTGGGGGAGAGTTACATTGAGGCCCGTGGATAGGAGTTTATTGGGCTTAAGTAAGGTGAGATATCTGTGGTTGAGTATGAGGCTGAACAGGTACGATCATAGTCTGGTTGTGATTGAATATGATAAGAGTGTCTGATTTGAGGACGGGCTTTATTATGATCTAAAGGTTTTGGTAGCTCTGCATTAGGAGTGAGTCTTCGAAATGTCAGTGGAGAAGACTAAGAAAAAATAAGAGATTAAGTGCATAGAGTGCAAGAGGAGGGAGTTGGAAAAGAATCAGAATAGGAACAAGAGTGATTCGATTCCTTCTAAGAAATGGGCCAGGGTTGATAGGCCTCAGCTGGTTGAGATGATGGTAAATACTGGTGGGGCTCAGTTTTGTGCTAATTATGGTATGCGCTATCCGGACGAATATTGGAGGAAGATAGAAGCATATTTGCAGTATAAGTCTATAGAACACCGAATTAAGGATTGTCTGCACCAGGCTGAGTAGAGCAAGCACCAGTTCAGGATCGGGTTCAACCTTAGAGGGTAATTCAGTAGCCTCTGAAGGTTCATGGTCAATTTATGGGAGATAATGGAGGTGGTCATAGACAGAGGGCACCGGGTTGAGGTGTTAATCAGACTAAAGTAAGGCATTTTTCTTTGGTTTATGTGGTGAGACATCGCAAGGACAGAGGTGCGACTGATGTGATACCTAGTATGTTTACTATTCATTCTCACTCGTACTTTTCTTTAATTGATATCGATTCCACGCATTCATACATTGCTAGTAGTGTGTCTGGTAATTTGGAAATTTCTATTGAGGTTACTATTAGTGATGTTTTTGTGTTTAGTTCGTTGGGGCAATCAGTGCAAGTTAATAAGGCATATATGAGATGTCCGCTTGATATTTAGGGGTTTGTTTCTCGGTGGATTTGATGGAGTTACCGTTTGGAAAATTTGATTAGATTTTGGGAATGAACTGGCTTTTGGAGCATCAAGTTAGTTTGAGTTGTGCTTCAAAGAGGGTAACCTTCAAGATAGAGGATGGTGAAGAAATTGTTATATAGGTGAGCATCGAGATTACCTCTCTAATGTGGTTTTCACTATGGTAACTGATAAATTAATTTGAAAAATGTGTAATGCGTATTTGGCCTATGTGCATGACACAAGTGTTGTGGGTTCTGTTGTGGAGGGAATTCACATGGTTAAAGACTTTCCGGATGTCTTTCCTAAGGAATTTCTAGGGTTACCACTAGATAGGGAAGTTGAGTTTGGAATTGTTGTACTGTCGGGGACAACTTTGGTGTCTTTTGCTCCTTACTGCATGACACCATAAAAGCTGAACGAATTGAAAGTGTAGTGTTAAGAGCTTCTTGATAGAGGATTCATTAGACCTAGTGTGTTTCTGTAGGGAACAGCTATACTCTTTGTCAAGAACAAGGATGGTACTATGAAGATGTGTGTAGATTACCGATAACTGAATAAGTTAATAGTAAAGAATAAGTATCCTCTATTGAGGATCAATGATTTGTTTGATCAGTTTCGAGGGGCGTCTCTTTTCTCTAAGATTGATCTGAGATTTCAGTATTATCGTTAAAGGTGAAAGAGGACGATGTGCCTAAAACTACCTTTAGGACTTGTTATGGTTATTACGAGTTCCTAATTATGCCTTTTGGTTTGACTAATGCTTCAGTTGCATTCATGGATCTCATGAATATGGTGTTTTAATTGTATCGGATCAATTCATCGTAGTGTTTATCAACTATATTTTGGTATACTCTAAGTTCGAGGCTGAGCATGATGAGTATTTTAGAGTGGTTCTACAGATTCTCTAAGACAAGAAGCTCTATGCTAAGCTAAGAAACTGTGAGTTCTAGTTGAATGAAGTTATGATTCTGGGACATGTGGTTTTTGTTGAGGGAATCCATGTGGACCCAAAAAAGATAAAGGCTATTCTAGAGCGGAAATAGCCTAGAAATGTTTCTGAGATTCAAAGTTTTCTCAGTCTGGCAGGGCATTATCGGATGTTTGTAGAGGGGTTTTCGTTAACCGTGACTCCTTTGACTAAAATATTGCATAATAATGCTCCCTTCATGTGGACTGATGATTAGCAGTCAAGCTTGGAAAAGCTCAACTCGATATTAACTCAGACACCCATTCTGATACAACTTGAATATGGGAATGAGTATGTGGTGTATAGTGATGCATCTCACACTGGTATGGGTTGTATTTTGACGCAAGATGGTAAGGTGATGACTTACGGATCTAGACAACTTAAGCCACATGAGGGCAACTATCTGATGCATGATCTTGATTTATTTGCAGTTGCCTTCGCTTTGAAAATCTAGATACATTATCTGTATGGTGAGAATTGTATTATTTACACTAATCACGAGAGCCTCAAGTATCTTCTCACTTAAAAAGAGTTGAATCTTAGGCAACGTAAATGGATTTAGTTTTTTAAGGATTACAATTGCACTATAGAGTATCACCCTGGTAAGGCCAATATGGTGGCCGATGCTTTAAGCCAGGCGTTGATGTTTGAGTTGAGAGTAATGTTTGCTTGATTGAGTTTGTATGATGATGGTGGGTTGTTAGTTGAGTTGCAAGTTAAGCTAACTTGGATTGATAAGAGTCAAGATAAGCAAATTTTGAATGAGTCCCTAGTTAGTTGGGTTCAGTAGATTGAAGAGGGTTAGACTTTGAATTTTGGGTTTAATAGTGAGGGTATTTTGTGTTTTTGAGGTCAAGTTTGTGTACCGAATGACGTTGAGTTAAGTCAGTTTGTTCTACGAGAAGTGGATAGTAGTCTTAATGTTATGCATTTCGGTGGAAACAAGATGTATCGTGATCTCCGGAAGTTGTATTGGTGGCCCAGTAGAAAATGAGATGTGATTAATTTCATATCTTGATACTTGGCGTGCCAACAAGTTAAGGCTGAACACCAACTTTCTTCTGGTCTATTACAATTTGTTACTATTCTGTAGTGGAAATGGGAACGGGTAACCATGGATTCTGTTAGTGGGTTGTTGATCAGCTGTTAACATCACAGTAAAAATGTGCAAGCGTACACTATTGATGCAAGTATAGTAGACAGATGTGAGTCTGTCGGATATCGATCCCATAGGAATGGTGGTTCATTGTCTATTAATGTCGATGCAATGCTAAAAAAATGAATTAAATTGTGTGGGTAATTTTCGGAGCAATATCTTAGAAACAATGAAATAAAATATGGTAATGATAAATTGGGATCCCTAGTTTTATTGTATAATGCTAAGTATTTATATATCCTCTCATTTTTTCGGAATAAGGGATATCGTTGCATTACTGCACCCTTGTTCTTGAAAAGTAACGATGGGGTGCAACAAATCCCCAGGGAATACGTAATTGCGCCGACACACACTCATGCAGTGACAGCCTCTGGCCAAATTCATTTTTCTAACGCTTGTATTGGAGTGTTCCCTTTTTAACATTCCACAATACACCCACTTTGGAGTGTCTCTTATTTATAACTATCTATATATATATAAGCAGTTGAAAAAGAAGCAGTTTCATTCAAGATTCAAGGAATGCTACTAGTCATTTATTACTAATGCAATCTAAATCATTCATCAAAGTATTGAAGATACAACATTCAGTCAAATTTATCCAACTCATTTATTGACAATTCACATGATTCAAGAATTAAGCATCGAATGTAGCAAATTTTTTTGAACAATTGTGCATAAACCTTGCATGCTTCAAAAACAATTTTGAAATGTAGGTGTATTTCCAAATCCCATATACATTCCCCCAAACTTAAAGATTGCATTATCCCCAATGCACTGACATGAATATGTAATGACAATAAAAATGCAGTGACAATGTGTACTAAACAAAATGTGACTTACAACTATATGTAATGCATGAAAACTGCAGCTACAACTTTAAAATAAAACTAACTCAGTTATCCGCAATAATTATTATGGCTGCATGATATTTCTTCATTCTCCTTTTCTTCTCCTCCTTCTTTCACTTCTTGTCCTCCTTGGAGTGCTTCCTTTCATTTTCTTTTCTTTGGATATTGTACGGTTTTCGAATTACTCCTCAAGTTCTGGCTCATCCCCGACATCATCGGTTGCTACTTGTGTGGGAGAGGCCACCTGAAGTGGTCCAGTATAGACCATAATTTCCAATGAGTTATCTTGATCCTCACTAGTGACTTCAGCAACTTCCACCGATTTCGCTCCATCTAACTCCAAATTATCAAATTTGCACCCACAGACTCGGGTGCGGTGATAATTTTTACATCAGAGTATTTCTCTTCTCTTTTTTTCACTTCTTCAACCACTTCTTCTTCTTCAGCAATGATTTCCTCTTATGTAGCAGCAGGTTCCTTCTTAACAATAGTTTCCTCTTAATCAGCAAAAATACCATCCTCGAACAAGCTATCAATCTTACGCAAACATTCCTCAATGTCCTTGGATTCTTCATCTTTGTCATTATTAGAGACTTGCATGATGGAAGGAGATGCCACCAATCAGTCTCAGTCTTTGAAATCATCATTCAAAGATGAATGCTCATAGTTTCGAATGATTGGTGGAAACACTAGGTGTTCAGTATTGGAGATGGGCTCAATTGGGTTAATGTGGCTACAATAGAACGTTCCAGGCTTTAGTATAAGCATTAAAAAAAATTCTTAGAGTTCTCCATGTCCTCAATTGTAGCGACAAGTTTGATTTGCCTATTACTGATGGAAGTAACCATTTTTTCAACATCTTTCATGTAATAGCTCGATTTTGTGCCCAGTGGGAACAGTGGTTTCGGGGCCACAAATTCGACGAGGAAAAAATTTATTTTTATAATATTTTTATGGTCTACGATTTCATGGAATGATTTCGTGAAAATTTCGTTCAAAAATTTTAACTTTTGGGCACTTAATCAATTTAGTCAAAATGACTAAATTGTAAAAAGTGCAAAAGTTGAAAATGCTAAATATGAATACATATATATGCGTATAGTAAGAGTATATGCTAATATATAGTAATAATAATAATAATAATAATAATAATAATAATAATAATAATAATAATAATGATAAAATTATAAAAATAATAAAACTAAAGAAGAATAACGAAAAAAAATAAAAAAGGACGAAATTGAATTGAAAAACTAGTTATTGGGGCCGATTTGAAATACAAATAAAAGGAAGAGGATGAAATTGCAATATGCGCGCAACATGGGAGGACCTAAACAGAAAATATCCCCTCTCACCAAAACGCAGCATGTACATGGGGACGAAATTGCAAAACGCAATAAATTTTGGGCCAAAATTGAAGTAGCGAAAAAACTTAATTGTGAATGCCTGAAAAAGCGGAAGGACTGCGCGCGCAATTAGCCCATTGAGTTGGAAACATGCGGATCCTAGGTGGGTTCGGGTCGGATCTCGGATCGGGTCTTCAAAACGGTGTCGTTTTGTTCATAAGATCGGGGGTCTAAAACGGTGCGTTTTGACCCCCTATAAAAGTTAAAAAATTTAAAAAAAAACATTTGTAGCAGCTAAGGAAAAAAAAAGAAAAGGGAGAGGGGAGAGGAGAGCCCGGAGCGATTTTTTCGCCAGAAGGCTCTCGGTCCGGCCGCCATCATATCGCCACAATAATGTTGCACGCACCACCGTACTGCAATGTAAAATTCAAAAAGGTTAGTTTTTTTTTGTTTTTTGTTTTGTATTATTTTTTGTATTATACTCTTATATATTTGGTGATTTTTTGATGTATGTTTGTGCAAAGAATAATCTTAAAACAGTAGCTAAAAGAAATTCGAATCACCTTATGTTTTCCACTTTTTGATTCTTCGATCTCTGGTTTTTTGTTTGCTTGAACGCTATTCTTGCATTTGAATACTGATTAGATTGTTAGTTTTGCCCTGGAATCGAATGTTTTTGTATTTTTTTTTTTTTGCTTTTGAAATTGCCAAAAAAAAGAAGCCTCCTTTTAGTTTTTGATTTGTGTTTTTATACCCCTTTTTACACTTATTTTCTATTATATTTGTCTTGTCTTCTTTCTTCTTGCAGGGTGGTTGCTGATGGAGACAGTGGCGGTGGACGTGACCTCGGGCGGTGGCCGCAGCAGTGTCAGGGGCAGGTGGGGGTTAGGTCGGTGGTGTCAGTGGTTGCGGCGCAAGTAGGTAAGTGGGGGGTAGGTTCGACTAGGGTTTCTGTTTGTTTGGGCTAGGGTTAGGCTGATGGGATTTGGGGTTATTGGGTTTGAAAATGTAATGGGTTTGTGGGCCATTCGGGTTTTGGGTTTAGGTTAGTTGGGTCTTGGGCAAATTTTGGGCTTCTACAGCTGCCCCTCTTTGCTTATTGTCGTGCAACGAGAATATAGCAAAGACTTTTAAGGAAGACCAAATTTGTCCAGTCTTGCCGAATTTTGACTTGCTTTGGTGCTCTTCTTATTCAAGTAATCTCCTTTCAGTCCACCGCATCCTGTAGCTTTGGTTCAATCCGCTACATTTTCTGACACATGTCTCATAGCTTCAATCTGCTCCAATGTGAATTCGGGGATATGAAATTTGTGGCTTCAATTTGCTTCACTGTCACTTCAGAAAGATAAGATCTACAGCTTCAATCTGCTCTTCTATTGCTTCAGTGAGATGAGGTTTGCGGTCTTCTCTTCTGTAGCTTTAGAAAAGCAAGATCTGATATCCTCGATCAGCTCCACTGCAACTTCAGGGAGACAAGACTTGCAACTTTGACCCGCTCCACTGCAACTTCAGGGAGGCCAAATCTGGTGTCTTCAATCAACTTCAATCTTTATTCTTTGCTCGGCCTGTGATCTTGAGCTCAACTCATTTCTCGCAATATGAATTGACTCTCGACATGTGATCCGAGGCTCAACTCACTTCTCGCCATATGAGTTGATTTTTGAAAAACAGAAATTGAAAGGCTCAACTCACCTCTCGCAATATGAGTTGATTTTTGGAAAAAAACAGAGATTAAAAGGCTCAACTCACCTCTCGCAATATGAGTTGATTTTTGAAAAGCATAAATTAAAAAACAGAAATTGAAAGGCTCAACTCACCTCTCGCAATATGAGTTGATTTTTGAAACTTAAATTAAAAAACAGAAATTGAAAGGCTCAACTCACCTCTCGAAATATGAGTTGATTTTTGAAGACATGAATTAAAACAGAAATTAAAAACAGGAATTGAAAATACCTCAGCGTGTCCTGAGGCTCAACTCACCTCTCGCAATATGAGTTGATTTTTGAAAAACAGAAATTAAAAATAGACTTTGAAATCACCTCAGCGTGTCCTGAGGCTAAACTCACCTCTCGCAATATGAGTTGATTTTGGAAAAGAAGAAATTGAAAAACAGAAATTGTTCCTCGGCGTGCCCCGAGGCTCAACTCACCTCTCGCAATATGAGTTGATTTGAAAACAGATATAAAAACATCAGAATACCATTGTTCGCTGCTTCAACAGCTCCATTCATCTTTGGGCGATAGGGCGAGGAGTTATGATGCTTTATTTGGAATTGCTCACACACTTCTTTCATCATCTTGTTGTTCAGATTCAAGGCATTATCTGAAATGATTCTTTCAGGCAAACCATATCGACAAATGATTTCCTTTTTCAAAAACCTACAAACTGTAGTCTTCGTCACATTGGCAAACGAAGCGGCTTCTATCCATTTTGTGAAGTAATCAATAACCACAAAAATGAATCGGTGTCCATTAGAGGCTTTTGGGAAAATTGGCCCTATAACATCCATGCCCCACATAGAAAAAGGCCACGGAGAAGTCATGACATGAAGGGGCCAAGGGGTTGCATGGATTTTATCACCGTAAATTTGGCATTTGTGGCATTTTCTCGCAAAACTAATGCAATCACTTTCCATCGTCAACCAATAGTAACCAAGTCTCATAATCTTCCTGGCCATAATGAAACCATTGGCATGTGTCCCACAGATTCCCTCATGGACATCTTCAAGTATATTTCTGGCTTCGGCGGCATCTACACATCTGAAGAGCACCTGATCTTTTCCTCTTTTGTACAGGATGTCCCCATCAAGAACAAATCCCGCCGCCATTCTTCTGATTGTTCTTTTTTCATTTTCATTTGCTTGTTTGGGATACCTTTGATTCTTGATATATTCTAAGACATCATGGAACCATGGTCGTCCGTCTGGCTCTTTTTCAATGCTGAAACAATGCGCAGGGACTTCATATATGCTCATTTGCAGAGGCATTATTTCTGTTTCTCTATTTGCTTTGAACATTGAAGCCAAAGTGGCTAGAGCATCAGCCAGTTGGTTTTCTTCTTGAGGGAAGTAATTAAAAGTTATTTCTTTGAATTCTTTAATCAGTCCTGCCACTAGATCGCTATATTTGACTAATTTTGAATCTCTCACTTCCCAATCTCCACGGATTTGGTAAATCACCAATGTTGAGTCCCCGTATACCTCCAAAGTTTTGATGTTTCGTTCAATTACTACACGAAGCCCCATGATACAAGCCTCATATTCCACTATGTTGTTGGTACAGAAGAAATTCAGCCTGGCAGTGAACGGGTAATGATTCCCTTCTGGCGATACCAAGACTGCTCCGATCCCATGCCCCAACGCATTCGATGCACCATCAAAGCTCATCTTCCATGGCTTCTCATTTGATGACTCGGATTCCTTTTCTGTGATGCACATTAAGTCTTCATCTGGGAAATCAAACCTCAAGGGCTCGTACTCATCTGTCGTTCGAGCCGCTAAGAAATCTACTATTGCACTTCCTTTTATCGACTTTTGATTCACATAGGCGATATCGTACTCCGATAGTAAGATATGTCATCGTGCCATTCTTTTTGAGAGTGCAGGCGATTCCATCATGTACTTTATTGGATCCAGCTTCGAAATTAACCATGTCGTATGATATAACATATATTGCCTGAGTTTTCGAGCTACCCAAACCAGAGCGCAACAGTATTTTTCAATGGACGAATACTTTGCCTCGTATTCAGTGAACTTTTTGCTAAGGTAGTAGATCGTCTTTTCTTTCTTTCTTGACTCGTCGTGTTGCCCCAGTACGCAACCCATTGAGTTCTCGAACACAGTCAAATACAATATCAGTGGTCTTCCCGGGATTGGCGGTACTAGCACCGGAGGACTAGACAAATCTTGTTTTATCTTATCAAAGGCCACCTGACATTCTTCGTTCCATTCTCTCAGATTATGTTTTCGGAGAAGCCGAAAGATTGGATCACACTGGTTGGTAAGTTGAGCGATGAATCAGGCGATATAGTTTAACCTCCCTAAAAATCCTCTGACTTCCTTTTGTGTGCACGGAGGCGGTAACTCTTGAATGGCTTTTATCTTATCTGGATCAACTTCAATGCCTCTCTCGCTGACGATGAAGCCTAGCAATTTTCCTGAGGTAGCCCCAAACGTACATTTGGCCGGATTGAGCTTCAGCTGGAACTTTCTCAATCTGTCGAACAACTTCTTCAAGTTCGCTACATGCTCTTCTTCCCCTCGGGATTTAGCAATCATATCGTCGACATAGACCTCTATTTCTTTATGCATCATGTCATGGAATAACGTCACCATAGCTCTTTGATATGTTGCCCCAACATTCTTCAGTCCGAATGGCATCACCTTGTAGCAGAACGTTCCCCACATTATTATGAAAGTAGTTTTCTCCATATCTTCTGGAGCCATCTTTATCTGATTATAACCCGAGAATCCATCCATGAACGAAAACAATGAATGCTTGGCTGTGTTATCCACCAATGTATCGATGTGTGGCAAAAGAAAATTATCTTTAGGACTTGCTCGATTCAGGTCACGATAATCCACACACATTCGTACTTTGCCGTCTTTCTTTGGTACCGGGACTATGTTAGCCACCCATTCTGGATATTTGGAAGCTTGTAGGAAGCCAGCGTTAAATTGCTTCTTGACTTCCTCTTTTATTTTCAACAACATCTCAAGTCTCATCCGTCTTAGCTTTTGTTGAATGGGTTTGCATTCTGGTTTTAATGGGAATTTATAGACCACCACATCTTTATCCAATCCTGGCATGTCCTGATATGACCATGCGAATACATCCTTGTACTCACGGAGCAAAGCAATCAAATTATGTCTGCTGTCCCCCGAAATAGAGGTCCCAATCTTCACTTCTTCCTTTCTTTCTTCGATTCCCAAATTTACTATTTTAACTGATTCTTGATGAGGCAAAATCTGTTTACCCTCTTGTTCCACCATTCTTAGCAAGTCAGGAGATGAAACATAGGCTTCAGCATTTTCTTCGGCTTCGAATTCTCCTAAACAAACAGCCTTCTCAAAATCGACTTCAGGACTCGTAACGGGTTCGTTCATGCCGTTAATATCTGAGCACCTGAAAGTTGAATGGAAAAGGAAACTATAGAGGGGCATCTAAGTATTGGAACCAATAAACAAAATGTTATGGCATGGCATGAGGCAGATGTAAGGGTAGGCTATGAAATGAGAAAATGATTATGAAATTAGTGATAATGCGAAAGATCGTGACAAAATACATCTTCATTGATATTCAATTGAATGATAAAGAGCGAATGCTAGCTCTTACAAAAGAATTCTATTATATCTAAGGACACAATAAAGTTAATGTTTGAGCATTACTCTAAAGACTTATAAACTACAAGAAGGTCTTCAGTAGTCCAATTGTTTAACATGAAGCCCGGGGGACAAGGGCGTATCCTTGAGATGTCTTTACTTGCGTCAGCTCCTTTGTCAATGACATTTATACTGACATTCTGGAGACCCCTTTTAATGATTAACAGTGTGTTTCGTGTATTGTCTTGTTCGGGGTACATCGTTCCTGCAGACGTAGATGTTTTTGACAAAGGAGGGTATGCTATGAGCTCCTATTCTATTTCTCGGCCTAAGGTTCTTGCGATCCTTCTTTCCTGATCTTTCTTTCATTGTCTCATTCTTTGACGTATGTCCGGCTGAAAACCTAAACCGTATCTGGCCTTGTGGTGCACTGGCTTTAGAGCCCTGACTATTCCTTGTAGAGATCTCCCTAAACCTCTTCTTGCTCGAGCCCCCCTTCCTACAGTCAACCTGACACCCATTTTGGTATTTCTTGACAGTTTTGGTACAGGAATTCTGTTTCCCTAAACGATGAAGGTGGCATTGACAAATTCAAGGGATCGAAAGGAACATTCCACAGCATCTTTATTCACTTCAATGTATGGTGCATCGGTAGAAATAGATCCTACAATGTCTTCTTCTCCCTCGACAGTGACCAAACATCCATCCATGATAAATTTCACCTTTTGGTGGAGGGATGATGGGACTGCTCCAGCGGAATGGATCCAAGGCCTTCCCAAGAGGCAATTGTATGATGGTGTAATGTCCATAACTTGAAATTCAACATCGTATATATACGGGCCCACTTCCAGAGGGATTTCAATCTTTCCTATGACTTCACGCCTCGTCTCATCGAATGCCCTTACCGTGGAATGACAGGACCTTAAATAAGACAGATCCATCAGTATTCTGAAAAGTGTGCCCAAAGGCATGACGTTGAGTGCCGACCCATTATCGATGAGCACGTTCGGTATTATGTAGCCCTTGCAGCGAGTCATAACATGCAGTGCTTTTACTGAGCCTCTACCGTTTGGCGGTATCTCATCGTCACTAAAAGAGATGAAATTGTCCGCGTTCAGATTATTTACCCACCTATCAAGCTTCTCAACAGATATGTTATTTGCTACGTAAGCTTGATTTAGCACCTTCAACAAAGCGTTCCGATGTGGCTCTGAGTTTAACAGTAGAGATAAAACTGAGATTCGTGCTGGCTGCTTATTCAATTGTTCCACCACATTGTATTCACTGTGCTTGATAAATTTCAAGAACTCCTGTGCCTCCTCCTCATCCACAGGCTTTTTAGTTTCTTGCACGGGTGGAGTTTCTTGCTTGACTTTGGCCTCATTCATCACTGCCTTTCCTTTTTGTTTCAAGTCACTATTTTTCTTTTCTGGTTCGATTTCTTTAGAATAGCACCACCCACATCGGGTAAAATGACCTACCTCCCCAACGTCTCCAGTTGTGGCTTCGGACTTTCCACCTTCTGGTGTGACGATATTGACGTCGTACTTCCAGGGTACCGCTTTATCGTCCTTGTGGGGGAAAGGAGATGGTACTTGGATTATCACTTTTGGTTTCACCGGCTTCTTCTTCGCATCGTAATAAATTATTAACGGTCGGTCGGCACTATACAGGAAACCTGACGATTGATTGTCGGAGGCGCATATTTCTCCTCTATCTGCCTCTTCGCCTTTATAAAAGATCTCGATCTCCTTATTATCCATCATATTTTACAGCAATCTCCTGAACTCTTCGCAGGACTGAATGTTGTGCCCTTCAATACTATGAAATTCGTTAAAACTTTGACTTTTTACAATTTTTCCTTCAAACACTCTGTTAG
This sequence comes from Gossypium longicalyx, assembly GCA_025698465.1. Taxonomy (NCBI): domain Eukaryota; kingdom Viridiplantae; phylum Streptophyta; class Magnoliopsida; order Malvales; family Malvaceae; genus Gossypium; species Gossypium longicalyx. Next base: position 22,864,390 of record CM047007.1, read on the forward strand.
GACGACAGGGCAAACTCTTTTCAATTAGTACCTCCCAGATTTTCTGCAGAGGTGCTCTTATTTCAGAAACCATCTTCTACTTTGTCGTTTGTCCTTCTCTCCCACTGCGCTCAAATTCCCTTCGGTGTGGTTTGGGAATGGGTTCCCGACCGTACTGCCAGTACCATCAAATCGCAGAATACCCGCATCGATGAGTCCTTGAACTCTCCTTTTGAAGGCAATGCAGTTTTTCGTAGAGTGCCCCTGGTTCCCGGCATGGTATGCACAACTAGCATTTGGATCGTACCATTTCGGGTACGGGGGTTTCAGGGGTGCCATATAATGAGGAGAAATCAACTGTTTCTCCAAAATTTTTGGGATAATTTCCCATACGACACAGAGATGGGAGTAAATTGTGGTCTCTCAGGGTTAGGCCTTACTGGTCTTGGTTCGTTTCTGGGCTGGCTTTGAGCGGGTACCATGTTTTGTGGGAATGTGGTGACGGGTCTTTGGTAGTTCATGGTGTATACGGGGTAGGAAGGAGGTGGTGCTTAGAAGTAAGGGTTTTGAGAAGGATAATAGAAATTCGGAGGTGGATAATTTCGAGGACGGGGTTGGTTTGGATATGGATTAAGGGCATAACGGCTTCCCATTCCCACCATATGGGCTTCTGGTTCTTTCTTCTTCATGGGTGCTGTCCTTCTTGAACTTTCTGAACCTTCCATCCTCCCACTTTTGATGGCAACCTCAATAAGTTCTCCGGATATTACGATATCCGAAAAATCCTTCGTAGCACTCTCTACCAACTTGTCATAGAATGGTGCTCTCAGAGTATTGATGAAAAGGACTGTTTTCTCAGTCTTAGTTAGTGGTGGCTCCACTTGAGCCGAGATATCTCTCCACCTTTGAGCATATTGCCTAAAGGTTTCTGTTGGTTTATTTTCCATCATTTGTAGAGCCATTCGATCAGGCACCATATCCGACACATGCTTATACTGCTCGCAGAATGCTGACGCAAAGTCCTTCCAGGATCGGATCTTTTCCCTACTAAGCTGGTTGTACCACCGAAGAGTCGATCCTACTAGACTATCCTGAAAATAGTGTATGAGCAGTTTATCTTCATTCACATAGCCGGTCATCTTCCAGCAGAACATCATGAGATGCGCTTTTGGGCATCTTGTCCCATCGTACTTTTTAAAATTCGGTATCTTAAACTTCCAAGGCAGAATTAAATCGGGTACGAAACTGAGTTCTTTAGCACCTAGTGCAGAGAAGACTTCAGTGCCTTCTATTGCTTTAAGTCTTTCCTCCAAGCTCTTATACTTCTCTTGAGCCTCGTGATCCTCCATTCTCAACCTGGCTATTTCCGTTGGATCGTCCAAATCTGAAACAATTGGATTGGCAGGATTAGCTCCAGGATTTGATATAAATATTCCTTGCCCTAAATGAGCAGGTGGCACCGGCCGTTGCTCTGGGTCTGTGGGTTCCCCTTGGGTGTACCCTCTTTATGCTGCGTGGGCGTGTGGCAGAGTGAATCCTGGGGGATAAAGCGGATCTTGATTGTGATTAACTCTTGACTGAGGTTCCTGGATGTCAGGGCTCTGCATGGGTCCTTTTCCTTTAACTAAAGCTGACATCATCTCCATCATCTTGTTCATTTGATCTTTCTGTTCGAGCGATTCTTCTCGTGATCTCACCATTAAGTCTCTCGTCTCTTGCTGTGACCTAGCCAACTGCTTTTGTAATTCCTTTTGCATTCTTTCCATTCTTTCAATCCTTTCATTGAATTCAGCCTCCATTGTTCTAGCTTGTCGACGCGTTCTATACGAGTGGCGTGGTTCCAGATTTGAAGTATTGCAACTGCGAATTATATGATCCTAACCTTAGCGAACGATTATGGAATATGCAATGAATGAATGAATGAATGAGATGAATGCATGACAAATAAATGTTGAATAAATGACGAATGAATGTTAGTTATGAATAAATATGCAAGAATTTGGTGTTGATTTCAAGATAGCCCCTATTTAGGCATTTCATTCATCAAAAGAGTTCATTACAAAAATATTTCGTCATTTTGATTCGGCTATTACACGAACTTTCTAGCTATATCACTATATTTCTTTACTCGCTCTAAGAATTCCGATATGCTCGATCGTTGACTTGGCGGGAATTGACAGCTGAGATCCTCTGCTTCATTTGATAATTGTACCATGTGCATGGCCTCTTCACGAATTTTGTTGATCAAGAAGCCAAGTTGCATTTCTCTTTCTTGGAGGTCCGTTTTATAAGCGTGGATATCTCTATCGTATTGATCGTTCTTTTCTTCCAAGGCTTTTAAGAGGCTATTCAATTGTTGCTGACGATCTTACAGTATGTCTTCTAAATCCCGTATCCTTTCTTTTAGTTCTTGAAATTTAGATCGGCTAGTCATTACTTCGGCAGACACGGCTTCATATTCTGCGTTCTTCTTCCTTAGCTCCATCATAGTCCGTGTGGCCTTTTCCTCTTCCTTTTTCGCTTTTCCCTTCCAAAACTCCATTCCCCCTTTGATGTTGCTTATCTCCTCTTTCCATTCCGATGATGATTTGCCCAACCCATTATTCTTGATAGTGACTCTCAATTTCTTGTTTTCCAGATGAAGGTCCCTTAAATCATTTCTTACAATTTCCACTTCTTTTTGCACTTTCTCGGTTTTAGACCTTTCAATCTGAACATCGATTTTAAACTGGTAGTTTTCCTCTTACAGAGCACTGAGATCCCTTGACATCTTGGTCTTTTCGTGTTCAAACTCTTGCCTTGCCATTTCTAACTTGGACGGTAATTCCTTTAGGAAGGGATTCTGAAAAGCGCAACTCATTGACGAAACTTGCTAACTATTTATCCGCCGTATCCTCCATACGTCATAATCTTGAGTGAGAGTATCAGCGTACAAGGCCAACTCCACCAGATGAATTTTCTTCCAAGATTTTGCAGTGTCTCAGACCCTCTTCATGTATCCCTCACCCTTAAAAGCGAACTCAGACTGTGCTAACCCTCTAGTGGTGGGTATGAACTATCGCGAAGAAAATTGCCTTTGGACTAATAGTGGGGCATAGCCGACTCCTCCCTATAAACCAAGTAGTGGCATCCAGTCTTGATCTCCGATCTTGTATAACAGAACTGACGGGCGTATCCACGGTGCTCTCCATGTTATATCCTCGGCACGAAGGTTTTGAAGAACTGAGACCCAATGTTGCTCGGTGACTTTCTTGGGCCATTCTTTCTTGAGATAGGCTTCCAATGGGGCAAATGTTTTTGAAAACATGTGGAACGGAGTGCGCTCTACTTTCCAGAAATGGCTCAAAATCCAAACATTGAGCAACTGCGCGCATCCAATAAATCGTCCTTCCCCTTTTCTTCGACAACTACTCAGGGATCTGAAGGTCTCGGCTAGGATAGTCGGGACAGGGTTGATTTCTTATTTTAATCTTTCAAAGAAATCAACTACCGCGACTTCAAGATGTCCGAGAACTTTCAGGAAGATGATCAAACCGTAGATAGCCAAAGCGAATAGATTCACCCTTTTCATCATGTCAGGATGGTTTAGAACCAAATCTCGTAGGGAAGACCATGGAATGCAAATGGTTTCATTCTTCTTCTTTATCTGCTTTTCGACCCACACGTCAGTCATGTCTATCAACCTCACTAGCTTCTTCTTGAAGGTCATCGGCTTAGGCTCCTTCACATATATCTTATCAATACGAAGCAAAGCAGTATACTCCTCTATAGTTGGGGTCATGTCTTCCTGATTGAAAGTAAAACATTGGTAGGCCGGATCCCAAAATCTGATCATGGCTTGAATCAAACACTCATCTATGTTGATAGTGATCAAGTGGGCTATATCTCTGTACTTCTCAGTGAATATACCCTTAATGTCCGAGTCCCACTAATTCCAAATCCGAACCAAATCTTCAAGGTTATTCTGGCGAACATTGACAGTTACGTGCTCGGGTAGATTGGCAAAACATCCCTCCACTAGACTATCCCCTTTTTCCTTTTGAGTTCTTAGAGACCAGTCCCGAACCACGGCATTCTTCTCGGCTGTTTGTATAATTGACTCTTCCATTAGAAACCCATTTTTTGGCCACTAATCTTTAATCAACACCTTCCTAATGTGATGCCTATAATGCATGATGAGAAAAACAATAAGGCAAAGACAAACAACTTTGATTAGTAATTAAATACAGGCAGAAAAACATGGAAAATTCAATAAGTCGAACTAGTTTATTGAACAAACCCAATCCCCTTTGTATAGAAAGTGAAAATGCAAAAGGTAAGAGGCGTTCCTCCCGTGCACTTATTTTGGTGACAATTAACGGACAGAGGTTCAGCATGGTTCTAATTAGGTGGCTCGTACGGTTCACTATATGTGATTTTGGTTCTAGATAGGTACTCGAATTGTTCGTACTATCGTCTACTAAGACTAGTACGAAGCTTCGGTCGTAGCCCATCACAGGCTCACGAGTTCAATTCGAGGGATTACATTTACTTATGCCTATGCGGAGGGACAAGTTAACTCATGAAAGCATAAGTCATATGTAACCCGGAAGTATTCACTAGCCTGTGCGAAGGGACGAGTTAACTCACGAAGGCGTAGCGTTTACTTCCACTTAAACAGACGGAGCCCAGGTAGAGAGCTCATGTTATGCAACAATGCAAGTGCACAGTGTGTGGGGAGAAACTCACAAACCTTTCGTTTATTTTAAAAAACTAAACCAAAACTAAAACCACAAAAAATTTAAAGCTGAAAAATAGAACAGGCGAAATGAATTAGAAAAACATTTACAACATAATGCGAATGCATGACATTTTGAAAACACAATTTGAAGATCACGGCTAAATATTAATTTAAACAAGGAACTTGAAAATTTTGACAACGCGAGTTTAATTCCAGACACAACTCTCAAAAAGGGATCCCTAGTGGAGTCGCCAACTGTAGCGACGTAAAAATTTAGCTTTGGCCGCTAATTGTGGCGATTTATTAAAAACTTGAAAACTGAAGTTTGAATTTGAAATAAACAGGGAGTCGCCACCGATTTTTTCCTAGGTGTGATCGGACACCTTACTAAATTTATTTTTAAAGTAAAAGAAGACCGAGTTTAGGTCTACGTCAAAATCAGAGTAAAGTAGGGTCCGGGAGTCGGTTACGCGCGAGGAAGGTATTAGCACCCTCGCGATGCCCAAAATTGGTATCTTGTTAAACAAGTGTTGTTTTAATTTTCAAAATTGCAAGTTCAAGATAACATTGAATCGTGATTCAATCAAAATACGAGAAATCTTTAAGTTTTTTTGATTTTTGAGAAGGTCATACCGTTTTAACACGAGTCGATTGATATTCACCCAACATAGCAATGAAATCGATGACATAGTGTTTAAATCGATACGTTGCCTTGATTATTGAAGTAAATAAGGACCCGAATCAACGTTTTAAAATAATGGACAACGGGGCAATATATAAAAATGGGCGGGAAACGAAAGATAATAGTTGGAAATACATCAAGGCACGTAATACATACGACAATAATATTAAAGACCATGACAATGCATGCGATATAACAATAGTATCAAATACGAGAACATAATATATATACTTATATATATATATATAGTAATAATGTTGGAAATATACTACATATAACATTTGAAATATTTATGAAGTGATAAGAAAAATACGTAACTATTAATGTTAAAGTATGTACTTATGAAGAATGTATGTATATAGGGATGAAAGATGTTTACATAATAATACTAAATAGAAGTACTAATATATATATATATACATAATATATTTAAAATGAACACGTACAAGATACATACATAATAAAATACATGAATACTATGATATTTTAAAGAACATATATAAATAATAAGAAAAATATTATAATCAATACTAAAAATCTATATATATATACATGTATAATAATGAACAATACGATATACAAAAATAATACCAATAAAAAGCATATATATATGTGCAATGAAATATGTGTACTAATATTAATAATAAATATAGTAGGAATAAAACAAATGTAGTAGTAATATATACAATGTGGTAAAAAATAAACATACACATATAATAGAATTTAATATATATATATACATGGGATAATATGGAAATGTGTACATAAAATAATACATACAAAAATATATAACTAACAATATTGAAAATACATGCTCATAATATATAAAACATATATAATATAATATTAAAACATTTACACAATATATGCATACATAATTACAATGTTAAAAGCACATTAATATATTAATAATAATACTAATATTACGTAAAGATATACTTACATAAATATATATTAAAGATATACACATATAAAGTAAAATACATGGATAATACGATATTTAATATATACGTAATATAAAATAATAATATACGTAATATATATAAAATACACATAATATATATGTATATAACAAAACATGCACTATATTACAATAATAATGGTATTAAAATTAAAAAAATAATGTAACATAACAAAAATACTATATATATATATAAATCTATGTATATAAATAGAAATATACACTATTATAATAGTAATAATAATAAATGTAATAATAATGTTGAAATACAAAAACAAATGTAATAAATATATTGAAATAAAGTAATGAAAATAAGTCTATACGTACACAATATATATATATATATATACATATACTAAGACATATATTGACAATAATAATGGTAATAACAATATTGAAATGTAAAAACAAGCATAGCATTTAAATATTAGATCAAAGTAGATAAAAATGCTAAATATGAATACATATATATGCGTATAGTAAGAGTATATGCTAATATATAGTAATAATAATAATAATAATAATAATAATAATAATAATAATAATAATAATAATGATAAAATTATAAAAATAATAAAACTAAAGAAGAATAACGAAAAAAATAAAAAAGGACGAAATTGAATTGAAAAACTAGTTATTGGGGCCGATTTGAAATAAAAATAAAAGGAAGAGGACGAAATTGCAATATGCGCGCAACATGGGAGGACCTAAATAGAAAATATCCCTTCTCACCAAAACGCAGCATGTACATGGGGACAAAATTGCAAAACGTAATAAATTTTGGGCCAAAATTGAAGTAGCGAAAAAACTTAATTGTGAATGCCTGAAAAAGTGGAAGGACTGTGCAATCAATTAGCCCATTGAGTTGGAAACACTCGGAACCTAGGTGGGTTCGGGTCGGATCTCGGGTCGGGTCGGGTCTTCAAAACGGTATCGTTTTGTTCATCAAGACCGGGGGTCCAAAACGGTGCGTTTTGACCCCTTATAAAAGTTAAAAATTAAAAAAAAAACATTTGTAACAGCTAAGGAAAAAAAAGAAAAGGGAGAGGGGAGAGGAGATCCCGGAGGCGATTTCGACCGAGGGCTCGGTTGGTCGCCGGATCGCTCGCCATACGCGGCGCCACCACCGCATACACTGGCTGGAAATGCAAAAAGGTTAGTTTTTTTTTGTTTTTTTGTATTATTTTTCGTATTATACTCTTATATATTTGTTGATTTTTTGATGTATGTTTGTGCAAAGAATAATCTTAAAACAGTAGCTAAAAGAAAATCGAATCACCTTATGTTTTCCACTTTTTGATTCTTCGATCTCTGGTTTTTTGTTTGCTTGAACGCTATTCTTGCATTTGAATACTGATTAGATTGTTAGTTTTGCCCTGGAATCGAATGTTTTTGTATTTTTTTCTTTTGAAATTGCCGAAAAAAAAGAAGCCTCCTTTTAGTTTTTGATTTGTGTTTTTATACCCCTTTTTACACTTATTTTCTATTATATTTGTCTTGTCTTCTTTCTTGCTTGCAGAGTGGTTGCTGATAGAGACAGTGGCAGTGGATGTGACCTCGGGCGGTGGCCACAGCAGTGTCAGGGGCAGGTTAGGGTTAGGTCGGTGGTGTCAGTGGTTGCGGCGCAAGTGGGCAAGTGGGGGGTAGGTTCGACTAGGGTTTCTATTTGTTTGGGCTAGGGTTAGGCTAATGGGATTTGGGGTTATTGGGTTTGAAAATGTAATGGGTTTGTGGGCCATTCGGGTTTTGGGTTTAGGTTAGTTGGGTCTGGTGGGTTTTGGTTTTAGGTTAGTTGTATTTGGGCCATTCGGGTTTTGGGTTTAGGTTAGTTGGGTCTTGGGCAAATTTTGGGCTTTTACAGGGAGTAGATTGTATGAATTTCATTTTTCGAGCCTAGGGACAAAATTGGAATTTATGGAAAGTTTAGGGGCAAAATGGTAATTTTGTGTAGGATGTAAATTGAGTCCAATTGAATATGAAATGTGATAAATTGATAATTAAATTCATTTATATAGATCCTAATAACTCAAATTCAAAGTTAGATCGAGGAAATGAGAAAGTTTTGGATTAGTAGATCTATATACACGAACAAGTGTCGAGGTAAGTTCGTGTAACTTAATTGAGCATGTAATTATGTTGAATTGAATGTTATATTTGTATAAAATGTGATTTATATTTATATGAATTAATTGGATGTTATAATATAAAATTTGAATACATGCTTGATATTGTTTGAAAAGGGTTAAGTTCCGTTTGAATATTGGATTTCGATAGACAAATGTGATTTTCCCTATTGAATGAGGTCCAGCATTTGTTGCTGATAGGATTTAGCTCAGACGAGTAATCCTATTGACCTCATTACAGAAAGGATTTAGCCTGGACTAGTAATTCTGATATAAGCCCTATTAAGCATGTGTTATAGATAGGATTTAGCCCAGACAGGTAATCCTGATTAATCTCTTATGAGCATATGTTGGAAGCAGGATTTAGCTTGGACAAGTGATCCTATTATATGATATGTGGCTCGAGAGTGTACTTTCGGATTAAGTACCTTAATGGGTACTCTTGAATATGAATTGACGGGTTATTGAATTGTACACCTTGAATGTTCTATTTGTGTATCCATCGGAATTTCAATGACTCAACGAATAAAATACTTGACATGCTATGAGAATTATGAGATGAAATGAATAATGTCTTGAAAGAATATAGCATGATGAGCTCATCTATGTTTACTTAATGTATATAAGAATTTTTTGACTAACATGTTTGATTGAATGCATGTGTTTAGACAATATTGCCAAATTGATGGAAATAGGTTATTATATGCTTAATTTTAATAAATGAGATTGGTAAGTTTAATTCCAGATATACGAAATTACTAAGCATAATATGCTTACTAGGTATACTTTTCTCTATTTTATAGTGCTCGAAAGCTCGCAAAGGTTGGTGTACGGTTGAAGCATCATCACACTATCCATAAGCTTATTTTGGTATAAATAGTAACCTCATTATGGTATAATGGCATATATAGGTAACTTGGCCATTGTTGGCATATAAATGTTGTTTATAATCTAGTCATTGGATGGCTAGTAATGATTATGTTTTGGTATAACTATTAAGGTAATCCTAAGGCATTATCATGAGTACATATATTATAGTTTGATTGAACTATGCTAAATGAATATAAATATTAAAGATAAGATCATAAATAGGTATGCATGTGTTAATATATTATGTAAAATGTTATAATTGACCTTGTTATAATTGACCTTGTTATCATTCTTAGATTGGTTGGTATATGAATGCAAATTTTGGTGTAGGTTATTGTCAAATTTGGGTGAAAAATAAAGCTAGGAAATGGCTTTATTTTGTCCACACGGGCGTCTGTCTTGACTGTGTGCACATGGGCGTGGGTTTGGCTGTGTATCCCTTGCATCTTAAAATTGAGAAACAGAATGCTCAGAATTGAGCACACGGGTAGAGACACGGGTGTGTGTCTCAGCCGTGTGTGCTACACGATCTAGAATACGAGCATGTGTCTTGGCCGTGTGAATCTTACTCCTAATTTTTGAAATTAAATTGATTACACGGCTTACTCACACAGGTGTGTGGCTGGGCGTGTGGCACAAGTCAAAGAGTTACACGGGGTTGAACACAGCTTAGAGCACGGGTGTGTCTTAGGGTCACACGGGCGTGTGAGCCCTGCGCCTATAAAAATTTTAGAAATTTTGTAAAAAGTTCTATGAGTTCCCAATTTAGTTCCGACTTGATTCTAATACTCATATTGGGCCTCAAGGGTCCATTTAAGGGATGATATAAATAATCTCAGGAAATGAATTATCTGTAAATATTCTATAAAGTTCAGTAATACTCTATAACCCTATTTCAGTGATAGATATGGATTAGGGGTGTTACAAAATGAGTAGGCATCAAATTTTGATTCGGGTCCGATGTTTTGTGCTAATCAACTTGAGTTGGTGTTACTGTAGGATTTGGAATTGTTGGTTGTTGTGTCGGTATCGCAAAATAGTCAAGTGAGTGACTCTAATTTCAAAAAATCAGTGAATGGTGCGAAGTCAAAAATCATATTGCTAACGCCATTCGATCGTGTGTCTAGTCGTGTGAGCCATATGGCCGTGTGCCAAACCGTGTAGGTCTATTTCATTGGTTAAGTGATCTGAATGTGTGTTTGTAAAACTCTATAATAGTTAAGTGGCCAATTATGAAATCGATTAAAATAGTTAGGTTCTGCATGATGATTAAATGCAAACATTCTGTGCATATAAGCGTAAAGTTAAGTATGTATAATTGTTGTATGAGTGAACATGTTTCTATACTGTATTTTTTATTTTGATATTGTACGTTATTCTGATATGTGAAATTGTATACATTATTAGCACATTTTTATTTATCGAGTATATAAGAACATATCTAGTCTGTGTGCTGAGTATGTATGATGTTTTTGCATATGCATTGGATTGGGATATGATATGTGACGAAAGAAGTTTTGGCAAACTATGTTTTGCAATTTCTAGCAGTAACACCATAAATTTCTATATATGGCAATTAAACATTGTATATATATGATTTTGGGAGTTTTCCACACTATATCTAGCAGCTTGACTGCATATTTTGTACGGTGATGTATGATTACTGATTTGGTGTACGGGGTGGGAAGGGTATTTTTACCCTAATTGGTGTGTTAGGATAAACAGAGATGGTGTGTAGTGGATGGGGTAGGATCTATATCTGTCATGTGTCATATGTTGCAGCACATTATATGTCATGTCATCTGTTAGAGTATACCCAAAAACCAATCGTGAGATGGTTGTAATTATATACTCATTTTACCTTGTTATTAATATAAGACATTGTCATTGTTATTTCAGTTTCTTTTTCTATGTATATAAATAAACTAATCTATAATAAAGTCATAAGAATAATATATTTATTCTTAAAAGGTCCTTAGTCAAGTATTATTTTGGGCTTGGACAATAATAATGCATTGAGACTAATGTGTACTTGATTGATGACAAAGTGTTATCATTGACATAGGGATGTAAAAAATGAATACATGAGTATGTGTTAGAGAACAATATATAAGATTGACCCGCCATGAGTATGTTTTTTGGATTATTATGTAATAGTTACAAACATTGCTCATAGTGATAACTATGTATATAATCCTCAGACTTGAGATCGTCATTGTCCCAACATCACGAGTTGTATATTTTGATATAGTCAAACATCTACCATAACAGGTTGAACTATAAAGACTGATGTTGGATATACCACAATCCATGTAGTGGGATATGATTGATCAAGATAGGATTTATCCCTCCTACATAATGGGAGTAATATTTTGAGCCACTTGATGGAGTGAGACTAAAAATGCATGACCAGGCTCAAATATGTTAATATGAGATATCACATTTATGTTTATTGTAGTCTACTCAGAATATTAAGAAATATGATATTGGACTATACAATTGTGACTATACCATGACTTGTATCCAATATAGATATAAATGATAAAAGGATATGATACATGCAAAGTTTATCACAGAAATGTTATGTCGAATCATGACTTATTGAACTTGGGTAGTACTGATGCATTGCTAAATGTCACTCATTTCTTGTAACATTAGAAATGTTTTAGTATTACTACAAACGTTACAAGAACTTATAGGTTCACACCCAATGGTTAAAGTGAACAAACTTCACACCAATAGAATGGGCATATACCCTCTTACATAAAACTATGATGGATTCTTATCATTGGCGGATAAGAATCACCTGCAGATAATATCGCTCGACGAACAATATTGCCTAATAGATAGTATAACATGGTGAATACGATTCAAAACTTTTTTCCAAAGTTAATATTTATGAAAGTTAGTAGTCTTTTGGAAAGAATATAATTTCAATATCTTCCATGATTTTCTCTGTAAAGTAAAAAGGGAATTATTCCGTTTTAGTATATTATATTAATAAAAGGAAGATAATCCCTGATCATGTGAGAGTGAATAAGTAAGAAAAATTCAAAGGGTATAGTAGCCGGATTTTGGATTCTTTTTGAAAGAGTTCAAATAGTTTTTACTATTCGTGTTTAACTGGGTGGACTACGTAGAGGCCAAGATAGTTTTTTTTTTTGTTGCAACTAGGATTGACATCACCCAAAGGAATTCAACCAATAACATTATTCACCATTCTTCAGTTTTCTAAGGTATATCTTCAACCCTTTTTCAACTAGACTTGATCCTCGTACATGGATTTGTGGTTGATGATTGCTAGAATATTTTTTCTGCTGCGCCACAGGATGTACCGACGATCCAATTCATTTGTGTCTGATCTATTTAATATGTTGCATTGCATAAAAATGTTATGCCATCCGTGTCTGTTTAGTTCTTGAATCCGTATGATTGTCTAATATCTGTTATGTGCATGAGTGCTAAGTTACACATTGAGCTTTATTAGCTCAATCCAATAATTTATCTTCTCAAGTAATCAACAAGCTTAGGATCAGGCAGTGTGCGGGAGCTCGGATTGGATTTTAGCTAAATAAAAAGACAACTTATAATTTTAAACTTAATTCAGGACTTTTTAAACTGTATAAATATTTTGGACTTTATTTTTCGTTTTTGGATTTTCTGCTGGATTTTGTTTTCGCTAATTTGTAAATTATATGTTTTCTCATTTTGAAATCATAGTTTACAAATTAGCAACTTTGAAATTTCCATTGCAAAACTAAGTAACCAAATAAGTGTTTTTTGTTGTTAAATAAATAAGTTCAATGCGTATTTTTTAAAAAAATTGTAAGAGATTTGTCAAAGTTAATATTTTCGAAACACAAAATTTTCTAGTTTAAAATCTGGAGTTTAAAATGAGTTTGCGTAATTTCTCAAGATTCGACCATAACGTCTAAGCCGAGTGTGGGGTGTTACATATGATGATAAATAAAATATGTAATAATTATTTATTTGAAGTAAATGATTTTAATAGTTCAATTTAAATAAATAGAGAAGTACAGATTTTAAATAACTGAATAAAAATAAATTTGAAATGTATGAAAATTCTGTAAGAATGAAAAGATTTATACGGAAATAAAATACTTTCCAACATTGAAAATACATCAAGATACATAGTAAACACTATGATGAAGTAAATGTTGAATGAATGCTTTTGTGATTACAAGTTAATTTATTTAGTCAACTGAATTCCATCCACCATAGAGTTAGTACAAACGATATGGGCCAAAGCCTAAATAAAAACATATCAAAGCCCAAGGTTTAGTTCACAAAGAAACCTTGAAATCTTGGTATCTAAATAATCACCACCGTGGCAGAAGACGAGGGGAGAGAGAGCCAAGGTCCAATGAAGCTGCCGTGCAGCTGACCTGAGAAACAACACCTCCAGGAAATTACAAGTTTTACGATTACAAGTTGAAATCAATTTTGCTATACTGATTTATAGAAAGAATTATCTAAAGATGAATAGCCAACAAAAATCAAAATTTATATAACAAATCTCATGCCTTAGAAAAATACAACTAATCTATTAAAAAAGATTTAGTTAGAGCAACGAAAGATCAATAATTTTGTCATGAATTTTCCTTAAAGAGTTTATAAATATAATTATAAGTAAAAGCACAATCATATTTGTAAATAATACAATCTAAAGTTAAATTAGAATATATTTAAATAGGGCACGCAAATTAAATTTTTTTATTTCAAATAAAGATATTAAAAGAGTTTTTTTCTCATTATTTGAATCAAGTTTGAATTTTAAAATTGACATTATCGTGAAGGCTTTACTTGAAATGGATGAAGACAATTGTACTTATACCAAAAAAATAGAAAACATGTAAGTTGATTAAATATTTTTTCAATTTTAACCGTAATCGGATGATATTAACAAGAATAACATAATCCTTACTCCAAACTTGAAAAAAAATTCCGAAGCACTTGCTAATTTTCGCCCAATCAATTGTTGCAATCTATCTATGCAATTATAGCTTGAATCATGGCTTTAAGGACGAAATTTCTCATTTTGAAAGTTATATAATGTACATAATCTACTTTCTTTGTTGATAGAGCGATACAAGATAATATCTTATCGACCCTTGAGGCCTTCCATGCCTTGAAAAAATGAAAGTGGGAGCAAAAAAGATGTATGGCTACCAAGTTAGATCTTGTCAAGACTTATGATAAAGTGAATTGGTCCTTCTTCAAGAGATTAGTGGAGAGAATGGGTTTTTGTAAACGATGGTTAATAGGATTCATGAATGTGTTTCAATAGTTAAATTCATACTTCTATTTATGGAGGCTAGTAAAGGTTACTTTATTTTAATAAGGGGATTATTGCAAGGAGACCACTCTCCTCTACCTCTTTCTCTTAGAGGTAAACATGTTTTCAAAGCTTTTGAAAAAAAGTTGAACTACAAGGTGATTTTAAAGCATTTAAAATCAATTAAAGATGTTCTACACTCACACTTTTTGTTTGCAAACAATTATCTATTTTTCACAAGTGTGACAAATCGAACTTGTAAAGTTATTTTTAGTACTCTTAACTCATTTTAAGATGTTTGAGTCAATCTTTGAATCGATCAAAAATATCTATTTTATTTTCACAAAATACCTCTTCTATTGTGAAAAATGGAATCCAAGGAAGAATAGAATTCCAATCATAAAGCCAACTTGATTTATTTGGGGAAAAATCCTAAACATTGGGGTTTATCATGGATAAATTACGTTCTAAAAATCAAAATTGGAAAGGAAGACTAGTTTCTCAAACAGGGAGGGAGATCCTTACAAAGTCAATTGCATCCGTTATTCCCATATTTGCTATACAAAGTTTTGAAATTCCATCTTTCTGTCAAGGAGTTAATTCAGAGCTAAACAAATTTTAGAGGGGAGGAATGCTGGAAAATTATTTAGAAAAACATATGAAAGTTGGCATAAATGGAATTTGAAAATTTTTTTTGTACTATAAAATTTTCCGTGATATTTAAAATAATAAATTTGATTAAAGAAGTGTTAATTTGTGTTCCAAAGATAGCTGCATATGGGCTTTGGAAATGCGTATAACTTTTCTGATAAACTCAAATTGAAGTTCAAAATCTTTAAGCTGTTAATTAAATGATATTTTCAATAGCTTAAAGTGTGGGCTCTACTGAAAGAACCAAATAAATGATAAAAACCAAGACTTCCTAGTGAGTGGAAGTAGGAATCCTCTATGTATTTCAATTAAAAAACGCATCTTCTAGACTTAATAGATTATTGCAATTATAACTCCTACAAATCTAGAATCTAAATATAAAAAAAAAATAAAATTGAATTTAATCAAGTATAAGAAAATTTTCACTCAATTATAGTTGATAGACAATTGCAATTATAACTCTCCAAATCTAAAATCCAAACTAAAAAATTAAATTCAGTATAACTTTTCTTATTACAATGACTACATAACTTTTGGCTATCATGGGGTTTATGTAAAAGGATATTTGGAATAACTTAATTTTTATTCAAAGCACATTTATTAATTAAATAAGAGGAGTTTAAATTCCATTAGGAATTTCTTAAAGTTAACATCCAAGTCAAATAAGTGCCATAACACACAAGCTATATAATCGGCTAATTGAGTAGGTTTAATTATATGAGTTTATCACTTTTGATTTAAATAAAAAATGAATTTTATATATTTAATTAATCTAATAATAAAATATTTTTCAAGAAATAATTGATTAATTTATACAATTCAGTTCTAATTTCGTTAAAATCATGACGATTTTATCGTACTGCATTTTATATGTAAACACATGTAATTATTCAAATAGAATTAAACAACAATGATTATTTAATTTAATTTTCAGATATAATTAAATAATAATCTCAAAAAATATAATTAATCCTAAGTTATCTCTTACACATGCAATCTATTTTTCATTTGTCGTTTTTGTCCACTGTTGTTGACAGTTATATTGAACTAACGGATGGACACAATCAAAATTAATGGTGAAGTTGCTACTAAAACCTAAAAAAAATTGTAGGTATACTACATCGGAAAGATTATAGAAGGTACCAAGCACAAGTGATTGAAGTCATAGTGATAAAGAATGAGACAAATGAATGCTGAAACCAATCGTAAAGTTTGTTAAAGTCAAGAATTTGACTTAGGGCTCTAGACATTTAGAAAGAAACTTGAATTTTTAACACAAGCTGGAACGCAATCAAATCCAAGTTAGATAAAACAATTAAAGTAAATAACTAAGATAATTAAAATGGAATAATAAATCTACTATTAGTATAATAAGAAAGAAAATAAAGAAGATAGATGGAAATATAGAACGTGGTATGTAGAAGTCCTAAGAGGCCTTGGAAATATGAAGAATCTACAACCCCCTTCAAGTGGCTCTAATTTCCCCTTCAAGAAAGAAAACTTGGCAAGAAAAAGTTTGAAGATGATCCCCATAATCTGAAAAGATTGTTAAAACTCTTCTAAAAGAAACTCAAGAGAAATTCTTAAAAAAAAACAAAAAAACTCAAAGAGAATTTATAAACTCAAAAGAGAAGTTGAATGATAATGAAATTGAATAAATCTAAATATAACTCTTAAGTATACTAAAACTTTGATTTAATCTAAATAAGAAGTAGTTTTAAACTAAACTTTCTTATTAACATAAAACTCCTAAATAACTTAAACTATTTAATAATTATAAAAATTTGAAATAAAATAATAATAAAATAGTAAGAGTTGATAAATATAATATTGGACTCATATATAATAAAAATTAAGCCTAAAACTCGAACCCAATATGATTTAAACTCGAATTAAAAGCTAGAAATTCGTAATTCCTATCATAATTCTGTTCAAAAATTCTGCTCGCGCAGTTTTCACTAAAACGGTCATAACTTGAGCTCTCGAAATCAAAATCGAATGATTCAAAATGTGTTTTAAAACTAAGAGATAGATCTTCAAATGGCATAAAAAAAATCTTAACCCAAAAATGTCACGATTCCATTCAAAAAGTTGTCGCAAGTCTACTAATTTTTTAAACATAAAAATTGAAAACTTTTATGATTAGAATTTAATAAATTTCACCTATCTGTGCAATTGCATGTATCACGTAGCCTTTAAGGTTTAGTGCCAATTTGACAATGAGTTGCTACTGGAGAAATGTGATATTTGAGTCAGATAATAATTTTGTAATTAATACCCTCACAGACCCTTACAAATTCCCCTGGGGGATTAAAGTTGCTGCGGATGACATTTTATCTATTATTTCTTATTTGCTTCTTTGTCCATTTTAGTCACTCGTTTGGGAAATGTAATGTGTGGCAGATTAGGTTGCAAGAAGCATAACTAGAGATAACCTACTTGGCGTGTTATAATCCCTGCAGGCATTGGAAATTTTGCTGTTATTTTCTTTTGAAAATAATTTTTTAATTAAAAATATTATTGTAAAGATAGGATCTAAAAGTAGTAAACGAAACACGAAAAAGTGAGTGTCAGGTGAACATGTGAAAAAATATGGGAGACAAAAAGTACATCTTTAGATATTTCATTGTCATTTACAGAAGTGAGAAGCAATGGCGACTGAGGGTAGTAACTACTCCTAATGTCTATTAGTGTATAGACTCTGTTAGTCTGTTACTAATTTGTTATATAGGCTGGAATATTGTTAGTAAGTGGTTAGCAACAGTTAGCAATAACAGTCAGTCATACAAGTATAAATTCTATTCATGTAACAAATTCTATTCATGTATTGTTACATGAATAGAATATATAGTTGTATGACTGACTGTAATGACTAACTGTTGCTAACCACTTACTAACAATATTCCAGCCTGTATAACAAATTAGTAACAAACTAACAGAGACTATACTCTAATAATGTCTGTCAATGTTTCATGCTGCTGTCTCAACATAAACACAACATAACATTTTACTACTAAGCCAAGAACATGTTAATCTTTCTATGGAACTGTATTTTTTTTTTTTTACAAAACCATATTTATTTGGTTGAACTTAAGTTGGAGCTATCAAGCAAAAAGATGTAAAATAATTCATTCTTTACATTAAATTGAACTTTAAAATGAAACTCATTCTTAAATTTTAAGTTCAACTTTACAGTTTACACAAATATGAAACCGCTGAATATTTCTTGGGAAAGCCATTATTGATGTGGTGCAACCAGGCTTTGGCTAAAGCATTGCAAAGGACACAATGGTCCACGACTGATTGATGTGTTCCTTGCAGTCTTTCCAACATGTCGTCAAAACTCTAAACAACAAAAATATTCTAATATCCATATATGATCATTTATAGAAATAATAAACACGTCAAGCAAAAGCCAGTATTGCAGGTTCTAGTAAGTAGTTCTTAGGCTTGTCCTCACCTTGCCTTCAAATGAATAGCAGGCAATTAGTCCCAGAAAGCCTAAGGCCTTCAATGTTGATCCAAACTAGTTTTAATGCTAAGCCCACGGAAAGCTTGCCTCATAATAATCCAAACTTGGGACCTATCTTCCTTCCAGTCCAAGAGGAAGGGCTATATCTTTTTGCTAAAACCATATAATATAATAATACAAACAAAAGAAATATTAAATCCGACTAGACTAGGGCTGTGGAGGAAACTTGGAATAGATCCAATAGACAAAGGTAATTAGACATGAAAGACTCTAGAACCTAGCCTATCGGCTGCTCTCTTTTCGATTCGCACTGTGCTACTGAGTTTGGTTGTCGCTAGAATCTTCCCAGTTTCTTACTAATTAATTACATTATCAGAAATTTCAAGAATTTCACTACTTTTATCCACATATCAATATCCCCTCAAATCTTCTGGCAATAGAATTTAACATTGAAGTAGCATTCCCTTTAAGTCACTAGTTCCAGACATCCAATTCAAGAAATCTAGTTCACTCTCACTCAGAATATATACACAATGAGGCTCTTGCTGTTGCTCTTGGCGTGTTATGTTGGCCTATGCAATGGATCGAGTTTGCTGCCATTCATGGATCCAGGCAGTGGCAGTCTGTTATTGCCTGATCCGTTCCGAGTGTTAGAGCAAATCCCACTTACCCTGGAGAGGGACGAGAGCTTGGCACTGTCGCCAGCCAGGGTGGACTGGAAGGAAAGAGCGGAGGGGCATACGATAATGTTGGATGTGCCAGGGTTGAAGAAGGAAGAGCTGAAGATCGAAGTGGAAGAGAACCGTGTGCTGAGGGTGAGCGGGGAAAGGAAGAGAGAGGAAGAGAAGAAGGGCGATCATTGGCACAGGGTAGAACGCTCCTATGGCAAGTTTTGGAGACAATTTAGGCTGCCTGAGAACGTAGACTTGGACACTGTGAAGGCTAAGCTTGAAGATGGGGTGCTTACTTTGTCATTGGCCAAGTTGTCTCCCGATAAGATTAAGGGTCCGAGGGTTGTCCACATTGCTGGCGGAGAGGCTAATTAAGCACCCAAGCTCCAGGGTAGCGATGCCAAGCAGGAGCTTTAGACCCATCCTTGAATTGTTTTTCATGGCTTTCAAAACTTTTTCCAGCCTGTTTATGTAGATGAATATATATGAGAAAATAATTACTAAAATTGAATAAAAACATTATCAAAATTATAATGTAACGTAATGCAATGTAAGATATTGATGTACCTAAAAATTGATTTTCACGATGCTATTATGTTTTCCTAACTAATCATCTTTGTCTGTTCCTCTCTCTCAACGTTTGTTATGTTAAATGTGTTTAAAGATATTTTAACCTCGATATGCTACACGAAGTCAGAATCATTTTCATTTATATAATATATAATATTAACTTTCAGAAATTTAAAAATTAATTAATTTATTTAAAGATGTGTTTGGATAGGAGATTTAAAAAATAAATTTTATTTATACTTAAGTTTTAAAAATTTAAAAAACCAATTTATTTATTTAGATAAATATAATAGAGGAATTTTAAAATTTGTTAGGAATTCAAGAGATTTGAGTAGTTTAATTTTTTTTTAATTTTATTCAAAGTTTTTTTTTTAATTTCTCATGATTTTAATTTATTTAAAGCACACAATTTCATTATAAAATAAAGAATTTAAATTTCAAAAATTAATTTTATTTATTATAATATATATTTTTTATTTTATTAAAGATATTTATAATTTTTTACAAATTTAATAAATCCATATTATGCTATTTATTTTTAATATTATTTTTAAATTTATAAAGTTCCAATAATTTAATTTTTTATAAAATAATTATTTACCCAAACAAAACAATTACAATTGAAAATTTTTAAAATGTTAGCTTTTTAAAATATCTAAAATTTTAAAATTTTACAATTGAAATTTGAAGAGGAAAAAATTGAATTCATATAAATTCTGAATTTATTTCTTATGTATATTTAAATAAATAAATTCAATCTTGAAAATTAAAAATTTAGATAAAATTTAAACCCTCTTTTAAATCACTCCATATTTTATATATATATATATATATATATATATGAGTAGGGATATATTTATATCGGTGTAACTTTACAGTGATTTTACACTCTTCTATAACTTTTTATACTATTAATATTTTAACAATTCAACTATTCTATTTCATGTTCCATTCATGTAAATTATGCATGTCAAATTCAGTGTGAATTTAAAATTTTTAACTATAGTTTATATAAAACTTTCAACCATTCAATAAATATTAATATATAATATTTTGGATCAATATAATAAAGATATTGGATCGATTCAAAATTTTACATGCATGACGAGTAAATTTATCTATGGTTGGATTGTCACTTGTTCGAAAATTACCCATCAAACCCAAAATCCGTGTATTAGATGGGTAACCAAAACTAGAACCAAGGTAGGTAGGGACCACAATCCAATTTTTATAACCCATCTTGATGAAACCACCCGAATTTTTCCTGGAGTAACCAAAGGGCTGGTCCCAATAACACTTATCTGCAACTCAGACCGACCCAACCACCTGGATTTACTCAACAAGTTCAAAAACCACCACAAGTATAACCTTTCAATAGTTTGGAAAACCTATTGAAGGTATATATGGCAAAGAATAATGCCATTTTAAGGAATTTGGAGAATCAAGTGGGTCAACTTGCATCTGAACTTAGGAACCGACCACAAGGTGCTTTGCCTAGTGATACGAAAAATCCAAGAAATATAAGAAATGAGCATTGTAAAGCATTGACTCTAAGGAGTGGAAAAACGATACAGCCCAACACTGTCGAAGTTGAAGAGGAGCCAGCGGATGTTCGAGATAAAGTGGAAGTTCAACCGAGTGTTGAAGATCCAACTCCACCAAAACCAAAATTTGCAAAATCTAATAAGGTAATTTCTATCCTAGTTAATTTTGATAAACTAACATCTTTGTTAGACGCAAAAATGTCACAGCAGATAAATTGTCCAGCACAAGTAAATAATCCTCCACCACCCAACCCTCAAAGACTTCAGAAGTAGAAACAGGAAGTCCAGTTTACAAAGTTCTTAGACGTACTCAAGCAACTTCACATCAACATTCTGTTGGTAGAAGCTCTTGAGCAAATGCCAAACTACGTCAAATTTATGAAGGATATCTTGTCCAAGAAACAGAAACTTACAGAATTTGAGCCAATAGCTCTGGCAAAGGAGTGCAGTGCATTACTACAAGATAAGCTACCCTTAAAATTAAAGGATCTGATGTTTTACCATACCCTACAATATCGGGGAAACTTATTGTGGTAAGGCATTGTGTGAATTATGGGCAAGTATGAACTTAATGCCTATGTCTGTGTTCCAGAAACTAGGGATAGGGGAACTTAAACCAACTATGGTTACGCTTCAGTTAGTAGATTGATCCTAAGCACATCTGGAAGGTAAAATCAAGGATGTATTAGTACGTGAAGTTATCTTTCCTACTAACCTTGTTGTTTTAGATTTTAAAGTAGATTAATAAGTGTCAATCATCTTAGGAAGGTCTTTCCTAGCAACCAGAAAGACCCTTATTGATGTGCAGAAGGATGAGCTTACCATGCGTGTTCAAGACGACCAGGTAATATTTAACATATTTAAATCTATACGATTTCCTAACGCAATTGATGAATGTTCTATAGTGGTTGAGTTAGAAGAATTAGTCGCAGAATGAGAACTCAATTCTACTGAGGACCCATTAGAACGAGTCTTAATGTCAGACCCCCAAGTGATGAGGAAGTGAGAAATATTTAGCTTTGCTTGAAGCTAACTCAAGGGGATTTGTTCCTCAATCCCACTTTGAATTATTGGAATTTGCAAACCAGAAAATTTTCCAACCAAAAGCGTCAATCGATGAGTCACCTAAATTAGAACTTAAGGTACTTCCTTCACAATTAAAATATGTTTATTTAGGTAACGCCTCTACTTTGCCTGTGATTATTTCAGCTAAGCTGACTAAAAGTTAGGAAGAAAAACTCATTGTGATGCTGAAACAATTTAAAAAAGCTATCGGATGGACCATAGCCAATATCTGTGGTATTAGTCCATCTATGTGCATGCATGAAATCATCCTAAAAGATGAAAAAAAAGGAATAGTTGATGGACAACAGAAACTGAACCCCATTATGAAGGATGTGGTGAAAAAAGAAATTATTAAGTGGTTAGATGCGTGTATAATTTACCCCATTATGAAGGATGCGGTGAAAAAAGAAATTATTAAGTGGTTAGATGCATGTATAATTTACCCCATCTTAGATAGTTCATGGGTAAGTCTAGTCTAGTGCGTGCTAAAGAAAGTAGGCATTACAGTTATGGAGAACAAAAACAATGTTAATATTGACCAGAATGGTTTCAAAATAAAGAATCTGCATATATTACTAGAAATTGAACAAGGCGAATCTAAAAGACTACTTTCCTTTTTTTTCTTGGATCAAATGCTAGATAGACTTGCAGGGCAAGACTATTACTGCTTCCTAGATGGATACTCAATGTACAACCAAATCATGGTAACATCAGAGGATCAACACAAAACAACATTCACATACACATATGGTATATTTTCCTTTAGACGTATGTATTTTGGTTTATGTAATGCTCCTACTACATTTCAGAGATGTATGATGACAATTTTTACTGACATGATGGAAAGGTTTTTGGAAGTTTTTATGGACGATCTTTACTGGTACATTTGACACTTATGATGACTATTTAACCTATCTAGCAAAGGTACTAAGGTGGTGTGAAGAAACAAATCTTGTACTTAATTGAGAAAAGTGTCACTTCATGGTACGAGAAGGTATTATTTTGGGAAACTGAATAATGAGGCAATGGATCGAGGTAGATAAAGCAAAGGTAGATTTCATTGAGAAACTCCGACCTCCAACATCTATAAAGGGTGTTAGGAGCTTTTTAGGACATGTTGAATTCTATCGGAGATTCATCAAATACTTTTCCAAAATTGTTAAAACCTTAAGCAAATTAATGGCGAAGGACACAACATTCACCTTTGATGAAAAATACTTGAAAGCTTTTAATGATTTGAAGAATTGGTTGGTTTCGACACTAATTATTATCACACTAGATTAGGAATTGCCATTTGAATTAATGTGTGATACAAGTGACCTCACGGTAGGAGCTGTAATGGGCCAGTGAAGGAAAAAAGTTTTTCGTTCCATCTACTACATAAGTCAAAATCTAACAGGAGCTCAACTGAATTACACGGTAATAGAAAAAAAGTTACTTGCTATTGTATTTACGTTTTACAAGTTCTAATCTTATCTTGTAGGTACCAAAGTGACTATCTATACAGATCATTCGACAATTAAAGACTTACTCGCCAAGAAAGATGCTAAGGTAAGATTGATCCAATGGGTACTTCTATTTTAAGAGTTTGATCTAGAAATTCAATATCGAAAAGGGGTAGAAATTCAAGCAGCAGATCACTTATTCAAATTGAAGCCGTAATAAGGAACTTCTCCTATTATACCCATTCATAAGACATTTTCGGACAAGCACATACTTAAGGTAAATCACGTGCATAACACCCATTGGTTTGCTGATTTACTAACTATTTAACTTGTAGTTTGATGTTGCTGGGGAAGATGTATTAGCAAAGGAAAAAGTTTCTCCATGATGTCAAATACTAATTTTGAGAAGAGCCATACTTGTTCAAACAATCGGTGATAAAATGGTCAGGCGATATGTGACAGAAAATGAGGTACATGGAATTTTATATCATTGTCATACAACTCCAAGAGGGGACACTTCAGAGGATTAGGTACCGCGTCCAAATCTTTACAAGCAAGCTTCTTTTGGCCAACTTTGTTCAAAGATGCGTATGCCTACGTGAAAGATTGTGATCGATGCTAAAGGAGTAGAAACATATCCAACAAAAATGAGATGCTATGAACAAACATTATTGAGGTAGAATTATTTGATGTTTGGGGTATTTACTTTCTTGGTCATTTTCCTCCTTCTGACGGTAACAGGTACATACTAGTAGTAGTAGATTATGTGTCTGAGTGGGTTGAGGCCAAGCCATATCCAACAAATGATGCCAAAGTAGTGATGAATTTTTGCAGGAACATCTATTCACAAGGTTTGGAACTCCTAGAGCTATCACCAGTAATGAACGGTCCTATTTTGTAAACAAATAGTTGAAATGGTTGCTCAATAAACATGGAGTAAAGTACAAGATTGTCACAGCTTACCATTCACAAACAAATGGGCAATCTGAATTGGCTAATAAAGAGATAAAAGGTATGCTCGAGAAGGTAGTTTGTCAAAACCAATGAGACTAGATGATGCCTTATATGGGCCTACAGGACAACATACAAAACACCTTTAGGGATGTCTCCCTATTAGTTGGTTTTTGAGAAAACCTATCATTTGCCCTTGGAGTTAGAAGATAAAGCTTACTGGGCTCTCAAGAAACTTAGTTTGAATCTCAAGCTTGCTAAAGAGAAACAGATGCTTCAACTTAATGAATTAGATGAATTTCGAATGTTTTCGTATGAAAATGCCAAATTGTTCAAGGAGAGATTGAAAAGATGGCATGACAAACACATCCCATTCTGAGAATTTGAAGCAGGTTAGCAAGTTTTGTTTTTTAATTCCAAATTAAAGTTCTTTCCAAGTAAGTTAAAATCTCATTGGTTCAGTCCATTTACTATTCATCAAGTTTTCTCATATAAGGTTGTTGAACTTTACAATAAGAAAGGTAATTACAGAGTTCACGCTCAACACTTGAAACATTACTGGGGTGATAAAATTGAGTGAAATAAAACCTCGTTCATTTTATCAGATTCTTAATTTTCTATTCTTATTTTTAAATAAATGACTTAGGTTATATTTTCTAGACCATTATGTTAAAATAAATTCTTTCTAGAAAATTGAAATTTAAGCGGGACTGCTTGTGACCCCTCTAATCTTTCCTACGAATTGATTTTAACATAATTTTTCGAGAAAATATTTTCTAAGTGGAAAAATAAATTTTAATTTGCTGAATAAAAGGGTCAATTTTGATCTAAGTGTTAGTGATCGTGTTGATTCGTGATAAGTTTTAATAAATTTATATTTGATCGTTCTTGAAGACTAACTATTATCACGACGAAGGCAAGTGTACCTATCGAACAGTAGTATAGTTTTAGCAAGATCAAGATGTCGAACCCAAAGGAACTAAAAGTACTAGTATTAACTCTTTTCTTATTATCTAGCCTAAAAATAAAGGGGTTTGTTTTATCTAAACTAATTAACTAACTAAGAATTCACAGAAAGAAAACTGGGGAAAATACTTTTGGGAAATTTGATTGATTAAGACAATACCCAAGGGAAAATCCACCTAGGCTTCACTTGTTATTTGACTCTGAATTAGACGATTTATTCATTCGGCTTGTTCCGTAGAAATCCCTAAATTATATTATTATCTCCCTTGAGACTAACAATGTCTAACCCTAGGTTGATTAAATGAAATCTCTTTCTAATTAACACCCCTAATGTTGCATTAACTCGATCTATGGATTCCCTTATTAGGTTTCACCCTAATCTGGTAAAATCTTGTCACCCTATCTCTAGGCGTGCAATCAACTCCGTTTAATTATGACAAATTTACTCTTAGATAGGGACTGTTGCTCCTCTGAATAAGCGCATCAATTTGAATCAATATCCTGAAATATTGAAGCAAGAATTAAGAACACATAATTAAGAACAAGTCAAATATTTATCATACAATTTAGAAAATAATAACAAGATTCATCTTAGGTTTTATTCCCCTTAGGTATTTAGGGGGTTTAGTTCATAATTATAAAAGACAACATCTCAGAAGAATATTGAATACAAAACATAAAGAAAACCCAAAACTCCTGAAGGGAAATTGAAGGGAGATATTTGGTCTTGAAAGAGAATCCGGGTTCTTTGATGGTTCAATCGGCTTTCTTCGAGTAAATTCGTACTTCCCACTCTGTGCGTCCCTTTTCATCCTCCTTTCTGGTGTTTAAATAGGCTTTAGAATGCCTTAGAACCCTTAAGAGTGGCCTTTTCCAAATAGAACTCAACTTGGGCTCGATATGGACATGCCCGTGTGACACGCCCGTGTTCGGTTGCTCCAAACCGTGTTAGAGTTTGTTGAATAGACACGGCCGTGTGGTCTATCGTGTAAGTCGTGCTAAATTTTGCTAAAAGGGCACAGGCGTGTGGTCTACCCATGTAAGGAAGTCCAGGCCGTGTTGATTTCCCACGTTGGCCCATTTTCTCTGTTTTCGGCCCGTTTCTCGCTCTTTTTACTCTCCTATGCTCACCTAAGTATAAAACATGAAATTAATGGATTAGGAGTATCAAATTCACCATATCTAAAGAGAATTCATCTATAAATGTGCTAAATATGGGATAAAAATATGTATAAATTAAGGTTTATCAAATACCCCCACACTTAAGCGTTTGCTTGTCCTCAAGCAAAATCTTCAACTCACAATCAAAATCAATTCTTCTCAACTTATAATTCTTATTAATGATATCTCAAAATAATCCATAAGTAGTCATACATTGAGAATTCAACTAAAAGAACATCAAATTTTCAAACATTCCAAGTTGCGTATTTTATCACGAAAACATAGGTGTCTCCCCTCATCTAGGTAATTACCATTGATTCAAAATATCACAGAGTTTCACATCCTCACTAGAGATTTACTCAAATCACTCGAGGTGTTTTAAGGACAACAAGTTAAAGCACTCAGTAGTCAATATGAAAAGTTATTACCATAGGCTTGCATGAAAATCAGATCTCCACCACTATATATTGAGATGATACATCAATCAAAAGGTCTTTAAAGGGTTGTAACGTTGCTTTGGTTAGGGGGTGTAGTCACAAGCTAAAAGAAAAGGTTAGAATCGAGATTAAATTGAAAAATTACCTAACTAGGAAAACAACTAATCATTAATTGAATACATGTGAGCTTCTTCTCAGAATATGGACTTAAACACTTAAGCTCAAAAATAAAGAATTACTACTAATATAAATATGTGCATTGTAATTTTTGTTAAAAACAAGTCAAATAACATAGACTAACTATCCAAGATAAAACTTAGCTAAGCAATTTATTCAAATCAAATCTCGACAAAATATAGGGATCAAAATAATTTAGGGGATTTCAACAATAATGGGTTATGGGTTAATATGGATGGTACATCAATGAATGAGTTATTAGGCTCAAGAGGGTTTACTAAGGGTTAATTATGAAGGTAGGCTTTTATGGAGTGAGTGGGTTAAACCTAAGTGCCTTTATCATCTTGACATATCAAATCAAATTGTGTGGTCTTGACATGCATAATCAAGCAAGTCCTAGAATAACAAATCAAGAATAACAAATCAAGATTGACGCATTTAAAGCAACAATAAAAGTGAGTATGAAAGAAATAATAGATGCTCTTAAAGGCTCAATATCTCACAAAAATTATGGCTTTTTGATGTTTAAACCTTGTGAATTTTAACTCAAGATAATACCTAAACTTGAGGAAATAACCTAAATTTTTTTTAATTCTCAAAATTCAACTTATCATGCTTGATTCTCTAATTCCTTAAAGCTTAAACAATCAATGCATGAATGCCTATGTTTTAATTCAAGACATATCAATAAAAATCATAAATTAATCAAAATTCATTCTAATCATGATATGAGAAGATCACATGAGAATAAGACAAAATTCAGGGATTTTTCTAATAATGATATAGATAACCCCCCCACACTTAAGATGTACATTGTCCTCAATGTACAATGATAGATATATGGAAAAATATAAAATCATAAGATAGGAAGAGAGGTGAAACTTCCTGAATGGAGAATAATCGGCCAAGACAATGATGAGATTGGAGGAGGATACTTCTATGGTGGTAAGGTTGGGTTCTACAACCACAGTGTCTAGTGAAGAGGTTATCGTGGTGGTCAGGTAGGACATGGCAGTCGTGGAGAACCTTTTCTAATGGAGTTGCAAGTTCCGAAGTGAAGGTGAGCTTTGGAGCTCTTTCTAACTGTGATAAAATCAAGAACTCTTTTAGGAAATATAAAGAAGCATAATTACTCATAATGAAATAGCCGAAACTATAAATTGTTCAATAAAAATTATAAAACCTAAGAATGAAATAGTATTAATGAAAATAAAATAAAAAGTACTTCAATAATATAAATAAAGATAAAAGTGAAAATAAAAATAATAAATAAAAAGTCTTTAAACATCGTCATCGTCGGATGGTTCGCGAGGTGGTGGTGGCGATGAAATGCGAAGGTGCTGACAAATCTGATGTAGAGTAGCATCAATATGATCAAAGCACTAAAAACACTGCTGCTCAAATTGAGTAAGGTGCTTAGAGATGTCATAGTATGAAGCTGCCGCATGAATTGGACGATAGATGGGTGGTGGCTGAGACGGTGAGTCCTCATGACGTGGAGGGACATCATCAGTAATGTCCTCTGGGTCCTCCTTCTCGGACTGGACCAGGCGGTACTGGGGAGGGTCAGTTCCACGTCGTTTCTCGATCATCCTCATATGTAGCATACTCGAGATGCCCTGTGGGGATATCTGGCCGATGAGAGTGAGGGAGAATGATTGTGCCGCTGTGTTGAGGAGGCCAAAGTAGCGCGCCAGGCGAGTCACATAAGGGCCAATTGAGATGACTCTCTTCCTATGTCGCTCTGTCTGATGGCTAATGGCGAGGACAATGAAATAGGCAAGGTCGAAGACGTGCCCATGCGCCATACTCCATAAAAAATAGGCGTTGTGAGTGTTGACGACACCAGTTCTCTCTCGCCATCCTGTCAGAGTGTGGGCCAAGATGGCGTGTAAGTACCTCAGGGATGAGGCGAGAGTTGATGCCTATAAGGGCCTTCTAGCACTTTGAAGGAGAGTAGTGGATGTGGCGATAGAGGGTATCGAGTTCGTTGTATCGAGTTCGTTGTCGTCCATGAACTCCTCCGTGTACAGCCCTAGTGCAATTCTGAATTCCAGTACGCTAAACTGGTGCACTAAGCCATCGAGATGAAACTGGACCGTTCTAGGATCATCGAACTATGTCATGACGACTTGAAGGTGGAAGGTTGAGCTGAGTTCGAGTGTGAGCTCGAGATACGTCGGTTCGATGATCTCGAAAAAGAGGCCCCATGGGTCAGTCGTCAGAAGGGCTTGGATCGCGTCAGCCAGTTGGATTTGTTCAAGTGCTGCCCAATCAATGCAGTGGCCCACACTTAGGGGTCGGGCCCGAAGTATATGAAAAAGTTCCTCCTGGGGTCCCAAGGGAAACTAGAGAAAGGGGTGGCGCACTTCAGCTGATGCATTTACCAATATGGCTCTGGGTCCCTCCTATTTTTTTGAAGCAGAGACGGCGATCTTCTTGCCACGTGAAGTTGACATGGTATACCTGTAATGAGAAGTCCAAGTTAAAATAATACTCCCAAGAATAGCATGGAGAAGTCTGCAAGTATGTTAAAATTAAAGAAGAATACTTCGTGGGCATCATAGGCAAAAGGTGAGATGTACCGAAAAGTTACTAAATTCTTATAGAAGTCATTATAAACAATAGGAACATGAGAATAGTGCTAAATGGAAGACCTAGTAAATAAATGCATGTGGGTTTGAGAATATAAAATATGGTGTGGGTAAGCATGAAATCCATGGAAACAAGAAAATTGATGAATGTAGCATAATGTATTAACTAAAATGGAAAATTTCTAACAAAGAGCATAAGTATTACTATCATTATAACCATGAATATTACTCAAAATAGTCAAATAGAACAATAAAAAATCATAAAATAAGTAAAAGATTTAAAGAGAATAGAGAGAAAAAAAGTAAACAAACAAAAGAAGGAAGAGCTTGGGTCGTCGAGGTTAGTGCTGTGGTCGGCGCATGGGCGTGGTAGGGAGGTCGTGTGAAAGGGTTATGGTGGCTAGGGTTTGATGTTTGGGGAAAGGGATGATGAATAGTAGGGGTTTATATAGATTTTGAGGCAGACGGCCGTGGGGCACGCCCGTGTGCTCTAAGTTTAGCCCGTGTATATCATGATTTTCAAATTTGGGCGCATCTGAAATTTAGCCCAGCCCGTGTTCTTTGGGCTTGTTCATGCAGACGGCCGTGTCGCACGGCCGTGTCTTACTTCGTTCACTTCTCCCACGCCCGTGTATGTATGTCCACGCTCGTGTTATTTTGTCAGTCTTGACCATGGGTAGTGAGCACGGGTGTGTTGTACGCCAGTGTTGTTTTGACAGATTCATCCACGGCCATGTCGCACGGCTGTGGTAACTTATCGACTCCCATGTTAGTGAAAATTTTTTCCCTGTTTTCATACAGCTGTTTCGCAAAATTGTGTTTCCTTCCGTGGTATGGGCACGGCCTAAGGCACACTCGTGTGCCTAGCCGTATGGCTCTGGAAAACCTATGTTTAGTGACTTAGTTAGTGAATTAAATGTTAAAAACTAAAATTTAAAGAAGTTAACACCATTAGTGCTCGGGTTGCCTCCCGAGAAGCGCTTTTTTATAGCCTAAGCTCGACTTACCTATCTGTTGCGTGGTCATGGTGGTTCGAGGATTTACACTCCTCATTCCTGCTATCAATTTTATCAAAATAAGGTTTGAGACGAGTACTATTTACCTTGAATGTACCAAATTTGGGATGAATTACCTCGACTGTGTTGTATGGGAAAATGTTAAGTACCGTAAGAGGGGTTTCTCCATTAGGTTCAGAGGTGGTAATGCGAGGGTCTGCGGCATCTAGTAGTACCTTGTCTCCAACATTATGTTGATTTGGTGAAGCATTTGGTTCGTCATGGCCTAGTTTCGATTTATCATGTTTTCTCGATTTCTGTGTCCGCCATTCATCTAGTTCCTTGACTCGTAGCCTTCATTCTTCATAGATGGGTCCTTTGTTGTTACTTGAACATGGCTCATGTATGCTTTTCGGATATGTTTCCTGCAAAGAAGGTTGCACCACATGGTCAGTTTTAGTGGTATGATTTATACAATCACCCTCGATATTTGATGTGTTACTTGAATTGCGAGCTTGAAGGGTGATTGTCTCATTGCCCACATGAAGTGTGAGTTCACCTATACCAACATCGATAATGGTTCTAGTAGTTGCTAAAAAGGGTCTTTCTAAAATTAGAGGCACGTTACTAACCTTTTCTATGTCTAGAACAACAAAATCAACTGGGAATATACATTTGTCAACTTTAACAAGTACATCTTCAATGATACCCCTAGGAAATCTAATAGTTTTATCCGCTAACTAAACGCTCATCCTAGTTTGTTTGGGGTTCCCAAGACCTAGTTGTTCAAACATTTTATAGGCATGACATTAATGCTAGCCCCCAAATCAGCCAAAGCATTACTAACATCTAAGCTACCAATTAAACAAGGAATCGTAAAACTCCCTGGATCTTTCAATTTGTTGGCCAGCTTATTCTGTAGTATGGCTAAGCACACAGCTTTCAACTCCACATACGACGCTTCATCCAATTTTTGTTTATTTTCTAGAAGGTCCTTTAGAAATTTAACTACATTTGGCATCTGCGAAAGAGCTTCAATAAACGGTAAGTTAATATGTAGTTTTTTTAATAATTTAAGGAATTTACCGAATTGTTCGTCTGTGCGGTCTTTCCTTGTCACATTGGGGTATGACACTCGAGGTTTGTACTCCATACTTACCGATTTTTGCTCACTATGGTCTACCTCATCCTTACTTTTGGTTACCACAATTCCTTGCCTTGGTTCTGGTTCAGGTTCCACTAACCCTTCCTCATCTTGAACAGTGTTTCTGTATTACTCGGCAAGCTACCTTGTGGTCGTTCGGAAATCATCTTTGCCAACTGGACTATTTGGTTCTTGAGCCCCTGAATAGATGCTTGCTGATTTTTAAGAGTTGTCTCAGTATTCTGGAAACGAGTTTCCGACACTGAGATAAATTTTGTTAGCATCTCCTTAAAGTTCGGCTTTTTTTCCTGTTGGTAAGGTGGTTGCTGAAAACCTGGGGGATGTTGTGGCTTTTGATTTCCTTCACCACCCCACAAGAAGTTGGGATGATTCCTCCAACCTGCATTATACGTGTTACTGTATGGGTTATTTTGAGATCTAGAATTGTTATTCAGTGACATCTCCTCAATGAATTCGTAAGCTGCTTCAGGTGTTGTGTTATTCAAAGTTCCATCGGCGGCTGTGTCGATGAGTTGCCTTGTTGAGGGGTTCACACCGTTGTAAAACGTTCGAACTTGTAGCCAAAGTGGTAACCCATGGTGAAGACACCTTCTCAAAAGATCGTTGTATCTCTCTCATGCATCATAGAGTGTTTCTAGATCCATTTGCACAAAAGAAGAGATGTCATTCCTCAACTTAGCCGTTTTAGCCGGCGAAAAATATTTAAGTAAAAACTTTTTGGTCATTTGTTCCCAAGTAGTGATTGACCCTTGTGGTAACGAGTTCAACCAATGTTTAGCTTTGTTCCTGAATGAAAAGGGAAACAACCGAAGGTGTATGGCGTCGTCAAAAATGCCATTGATTTTAAAAGTATCGCAAAACTCCAGAAAATTCGCCAAGTGATTGTTTGGATCCTCATACTGCAAACCATCAAACTGAACAAATTGTTGTATCATTTGAATTGTGTTAGGTTTCAGTTCAAAATTATTTGCAGCAATAGCAGGTCTACCTATACTTGACTCAGTTCCTGTTAAATTAGGTTTAGCATAATCATACATAGTGCGTGGAGCAGGATTCTGATTTACTAGATCAGCAGCAATCGCAAGAGGTAGCGGATTTTCCTGATTTTCAACCATCTCCTCGGTGGTGGTGTGAATGTCTTCCTTTTGCTCTTCCTCTATGTATCTTAGGCTTCACCTTATTTCTCTTCGGTTTCTGTGAACTGTGCAATCAATCTCGCTATCAAAAAGTAATGGTCCTGACAGGTTCCTTCTAGTCATAAACTATAAAAACCTGCCAGAAATAAAGAAAAAGAAGAATTAGTAAAGATAAGCTAGACTAAAATAAGAAGTAAATTGCAATAAAAGTAAAAATGGCTAAAGTAATAAAAATCAAGCGTTCCTAATATCTTAGTTCCCTGGCAACGGCGCCAAAAACTTGATCGTGTTGATTCCTGATAAGTTTTAATAAATTTATATTTGACCGTTCTTAAAGACTAACTATTATCACAATGAAGGCAAGTGTACCTATTTAATAGTAGTATAGTTTTAACAAGACCGGGATGTCGAACCCAAAGGAACTAAAAGTACTAGTATTAACTCTTTTCTTATTATCTAGCCTAAAAATAAAGGGGTTTGTTTTATCTAAACTAATTAACTAACTAAGAATTCACAGAAAGAAGATTGGTGAAAATACTTTTGGGAAATTCGATTGATTAAGACAATACCCAAGGGAAAATCCACCTAGACTTCACTTGTTATTTGACTCTGAATTAGACGATTTATTCATTCGGCTTGTTCCGTAGAAATCCCTAAATTATATTATTATCTTTCTTGAGACTAACAACGTCTAACCCTAGGTTGATTAATTGAAATATCTTTCTAATTAAAACCCCTAGTTTTGCATTAACTCGATCTATGGATTCCCTTATTAGGTTTCACTCTAATCCGGCAAAATCTTGTCACCTTATCTCTAGGCGTGCAATCAACTCCGCTTAATTATGACAAATTTACTCTTAGACAGGGGCTTTTGCTCCTCTGAATAAGCGCATCAACTTGAATCAATATCCTAAAATATTGAAGCAAGAATTAAGAACACATAATTAAGAACAAGTCAAATATTTATCATACAATTCAGAAAATAATAACAAGATTCGTTTTAGGTTTCATTCCCCTTAGGTATTTAGGGGGTTTAGTTCATAATTATAAAAGTCAATATCTCAAAAGAATATTGAATACAAAACATAAAGAAAACCCAAAACTCCTGAAGGGAAATTGAAGGGAGATCTTCAGTCTTGAAGGAGAATCCAGCTTCTGAGATGGATCAATCGGCTTTCTTCGAGTAAATTCCTACTTCCCACTCCGTGCATCCCATTTCATCCTCCTCTCTGGTGTTTAAATAGGCTTTAGAATGTCTTAGAACCCTCAAGAGTGGCCTTTTCTGAAAAGAACTCAACTTGGGCTCGACAGGGACACGCCCGTGTGACACGCTCGTGTTCGACTACTCCAAACTGTGTTAGAGTCTGTTGAATAGACACGGCCGTGTGGTATACCCGTGTAAGTCGTGCTCAATTCTGCTAAAAGGGCATGGGTGTGTGGTTTACCAGTGTGAGGAAGTCCAGGCCGTGTTGATTTCCCACGTTGGCCCATTTTCTCTGTTTTTGGCCTGTTTCTCGCTCTTTTTACTCTTCTATGCTCACCTAAGTATAAAACATGAAATTAAAGGATTAGGAGCACCAAATTCACCATATCTAAAGAGAATTCATCCATAAATGTGCTAAACATGGGATAAAAATATGTATAAACTACGGTTTATCAGTTAGTTTTTTGTTTTCTTTTCAAATTATTTTTCAATATAGGTACTTAATTAAATTGTTTTCAATAACTAGCTTATTTTCTGTAAATATTTAAAATAGCTAAAATAAAAATACCCTTCTACTTATTTTACTAAAGAGTTTCATTTAAACACATTCATACTTACACTTTAAATACCATCACCTTTATTCAATTCCCATCTCCACCGTCGGCCTCTCACCTATAAAATCCCTACTATAGCTAGCCTCACCCTTTTCTTTTCTTCTCCACAGTTGCCAGCTTTAGCAAATTTTGCTGCATCATCATTGGTCCCCTTCCTTCCCAAGCTGCTAGCGTCCGTAAGTGATAACTAGGCAACTGAGTAGCACCTTATACCCTCTCCCACTATGTGCTACAGCAATCTCCTAGTCATCACCAAAGAAGTTGCATGCCTTGTTGCACCTTGCCCCGCCCTTCAACCCACCATTCGATTATTTACCAGTAGCCACCATAAGCCATCACACCTACTAAATCCACCACTCAACTCATCATTAGTCACCCTCCAACCGTAGCCTGACGCCACTTTGCTTCCCTTCCAAATCATTCTTTAGTTCTTACAAAGGTGGTAAGAAATTTCTTTCAAAAATTTTACTTTAATTTGAATATTTAATTTTTAAATTTTATATGAATTTTTAATATTTTATTCTAATTAAATTTTAGGAAATTATTACTTGTCTCCTTTCTATGTAATGTTCAGGTTGAATCATGCCTTATAAAAGAACTCGAGCATCTATCCAAATCGAAGAATCACAAGACAAGTTTCATTCTGAAGAAGTTCCTGTCCAAGGAGTTAAGGTACCTCTAAACCCAATTTCCATTAATAAATTTTATGAATTACCTTATTTCAAAAACGACAAATATTCTTCCTTAATGGAAAATATTGAAGCGAAGAAATTGCAAGAAATTCTACAAGAACTCACAGTTCTATGTTCTAAATGGATTGTGTCAAAACACATGACTCATACTTTTCGCAAAGAATACATGACCTAATTAGCAGAGGTACAGTTTTATTTTGCCCAATTTAGTCTTATGCCTATCTCATAAGGGACTACGTTTCCGGTGGAACGAATGCTCTTGTTATACTCAATTATGACAAAAAATACCACTAATGTGGGAAAAATCATTCTAAAAGAAATTCAAAATTGTACATCAATACATTCTGGTCCAGCCTATTTCCCTTTTACGATGACAACTTTATGTTTGAAAGCAAGTATTCATGCAAGCGTAAAGACCATAGGACATAGCTAAGGTACAATTGTCGATTGGGATCTTGTTAGAGTAGCATGAAATTCTATTCTACAAAAGAAAATTGAATCAAATAATGACACTAAAGAAAAGGATATTCATACAGAACTAGCGTAGCCAATCGAAATTCCTGATTTGGCATAACAAATTGAACCAGTTTTTGAACCTGACATGGCTACCCCAATGTTTAAAACTCATTCGCCTAGCCCAAATCTTTGAGATAAGCTTTCAAAGTTAATGGATTTACTACAACAAATGTAGTGGCAACAAAAAGCTTAATGGAGATACTAAAAAAATATGAGATGACTTAATTAGAAATGCTTTTAAAGAAAATATTTCATAAGCCATTTGTTTTTCTGCCTGAATTTCCAAACTTTATATTTGAACCATGGACTCGAAAATCAAGGAAGGAACCAGGCGATTCAAGCAAAAATAAGAAAAGTTTAGCAAAAGATGGGTCGAATTCTAAGGGGTTTGCAAATAAATAAAAAAGTGGGGATCTTGTCTTTACTTTATTTTACTTTTTAAGATATTTTTAGTTTTAAGTTTTTTTAGGATATTTCTATTTCTCGCATAATAAAACAAGAGGTTGAAATCATTAATAAATTTGAAAAATTTGTAAAATATGAAGTGTGGCAATAGATATATACATGTTTAGAATTGGATCTTTTTAGGAAAAGCTTGGTATTTAAGCAGTCAAACATAACTCATCTCCTTTTCCTAGGATCCTACTTGGTGTACAATATCTATTTACTTCTATATTTTCATTCTTTCTATGTATTATTTTTAACAATGGGGACATTGTTCATCTTAAGTAGGGGGGATAAAAAATTAAAATTGTGTTATTTTCAGAATTAATCCTTCCTATCCAATTATGATTAAATTATATATTTATTCAAAAATTTGATTTTTTGTTAATTATGTTAAACTTTAGTATAAATAAAGTTCTATTATCTCAATAATTGATATGTTAGCTGAATTATGACATAAATGCTACTCTTAATAAAGTATGCAAATCGAACCATGAACTTTTAATTCTTTAGAAAAGCTAAGAATGCATGAAAGTTTAAGTCTCTAGAATTGATTTAGTAATTTCTTAAGGCGAAATACTAGGAGGCATGAAATTTTGAAAATGATTTAGGTAGACTTTGTTTGGACTATTTGAGCCTTTCAAGCCAACTCTAATGAATTATTATACCTTGAAACTTAATTTTGAGACTATATGGCCTGATTTTTTTACCCAACAATAATAAGCCATCCATTCTATTTAATTAAACTTTATTGGATAATATGTTTTTATATAACAAATTAAAGTGTTTTTGAATAAAAGTAAAGTTAAGAAATTTCATAAAGTAAAGTTGAATTGGTTTCAATTAAGTCAAACATTTTCAAATATGTTTTAATTATTTTCAAACAAGTTGGATTTGACCTAAGACAAAACATATCTATATTTTTTGTCTAAGTATTGATATTCTACAAGATATCGATACCAAATTGACATTCTAGAATTTGTAACCTCTACTAGGTATTGATCTGGTATAAAAGTATCGATACTTCCCTCAAGTAGCGATATTCTTACTCCAACAGTCACTAAAATCAACATTAATTACAAAAAATATCGATACCCTTTTAGTTGGTATCGATACTCGTTGTTGCAGGTGAAGTTAATGACCTGGTATTTCATCCCCAACTGCTATATTCACTTCTACAACAACTAAAATGGTTGGAAATCAATTAGATGGTTTAAATACCATTTTTCAAAGGTTTAGCAACAAGAAGAGCATTGTGCAAAGCTTAAAGATAAATCAAAACAACCTAGAGCTTAATTCTTTCATACATTTTTCTTGTAAACACTTGTGAGCTTTCATTGTATTCATTTAGCTCAAAAGTTCTTCTTTGTATTTGTGCTTAATTGGAAAACATCATGATCTTGTAAGGATTGTTTCTTTGTTTGCTTATTTGTTTCTCTTTGAGAGAGGGTTAATTCTTAAGGTTTAGGTAGAAACCTTATGGGAGTTGTATCTTAAGATTTTGGGGTATAAATCTTAAGGGAGATTGTAAGGTTAAACCTTGTCTTCAAAGGTTACCAAATTAGTGAATTTGGAAAAATCCTTAGTTGTGGTAAGCTAAGGTAGTGGAGTTGGCAATTAAGGTCGAACCATTATAAATCATTAAGTTCTTTATTGCACAATTTTTATTGCTTCCACCACAAATCTCAAAGGCCTATATTCAACTTTCCTATTAGCGATCTCAAGTTGATCCTTATGAGCTAGCACATATTCTCATAAATATCTTTAAATTGTATCAAACACTAGACTTTATCTATCTAGACTACTCTTTGAAAATAAGTGTAACACTTCTTACCCGTATTTGACGTCGGAATAGGGTACGAGGCGTTGCTGGACATAAACTCACACAATTGTACAAAATCGAGACTTGAATTTTTGTCCAAATTTAAAACTTTTCATTCACGTGCATATCGTCCCTTATATGGGCCTTCGAGGCCCAAAACATACATTGGGTGTGGTTCGGGACTAAACCAAGAACTCTCGAAACTTATACAACACTTAGAAAATTTTCCTATTTTGGGAGGTCACACGCCCGTGTGGGTAGGCCGTGTGGTCACACAAGCCCGTGTGGTTTGGGACATGCCCGTGTCCTCAGTCCGTGTAACTTTATGTTTATGACGTCATCAACTAAATTGAGGTCACACGGCCAAGTGACATGCTCGTGTGCTTAGGTCGTGTCCTCCACACAGCTGAGACACAAGGCCGTGTCTCTACCCATGTGTTTACTACTGAGCATTCTATTTTACCTAATTAGGGTGCAAGGGACACACGACTGGATCACACGCCCATGGGGCAGACCGTGTGTCACAATGGCCTAGACACATGCCCGTGTATCTACCCGGGTGGACAAATTTGAGGCTATTTTCCAAGCCTTTTGTCACCCTCAATAACACATGTACACTTGCACATCTCAATGACACCCTACATGGCATAAATGAACACTTACACAATCATAAACATGGCTCATACATGTCAACTTCTTATCAATTTATACTTGCTCAAGACTTCATATTTTATTTAGACCAAGCTTACCAAATCATATGCAATATGTAACATCAATTTACTTCCATTTTATACATTCATGCCTTAGATGTTATTATGCCACTTACTCACAATTCCATCATCAAACATCCATTATCATATCCACAATTCATCCATGCCAATTTAACCACAACATGAGTGACCTTAGGACATGCACGCATATATGAATAGGATTACATCCCTGTAATTAATATGAGCCATATCTCATGGCCTTATACAAATTGGACCATAAACCATTCTAGGCCAACACATTTGGCCACATTAACAATGACACAATTTAATCAAAAGACAAAGTCCCTATATATGCCATAAACTTAAAATACTTGCGTTCACTTATACCCGCATGATAGCTTGATAGTGTGATGGCATCTCTAGCAGTCTCCAACCCGAGCTAGCTAAAGTAACTTATAAGAGATGGGAAAGGAAGGGGAGTAAGCTTCCAAGCTTAGTAAGTCCATATGAAAATAATGAGCAACTCATGCTAGTCATATACTATGCTTGACAATATAAGTACAAGTTAATATAAAATAGCTATAAATCTCAAGGTTGTAATATAACTTATTCACATGTTTACTCTCTTTTGATTTATCAAAATAATTTAACATTACTCGAATTTCAGTCTAGCAGCCATAATTTCTCCATTGTAACATGTTTCATGATTAGCAAATCATTTTAAACATCTTAGTAAAACTACACGTTACTTATGTATATTCATGTTTTCATGCATATAGCTCAACATATTTCAAATTGTATAAACTCTTTCTTTCCATACTTTCTTAACCATTTTAATAGGCAATTAGGCTAATATTTCCTTACACTCATAACCGATAAATCACAATTCAAATGAACAGTATTTACTATCTCACCAATCAATTGGGTCTCCAAGGCCTAACATATAGTCATCAACCTTGTTTACATGCATTTATACATCATGTCCATAAATTAACAATCATAGGGCTATCTCAAAGTCACTTTCATAGTGATCATAACTCACAATATCATGATGTCAATACTTAAAATCTTTACTTACATACCTGTACCATCTTGTAATATAACCACTTACGTGTACCATCTTGTAACATAACCACTTACTTTCTCATCTTTGGCATACCCGTTGAACACTTGGAATACTAAATGGATACATTGGAAGTCTTTGCACATAAGTGCTACATATGTAGCTAAAGCTACCTCATGTTTCATATCACATAAATGCTCGCTCTCAAGCAAATCTCGGGCTTGCTCACACAAGTTGACGGTTAAGACACAACTACACAGTGCTGCTCACTCAAGCTGTCAGGTATCCGCAACACATGCTGGACTACCCAGCCACTAGTAGACGTGCGAGACCAGTACCCAGATCACATAATCACACATACATCACAAATATCCTTATTGACATGTCACTCGTATCCTATTCTATTCCTAAGATTCAAACGTGATTTTTCTTACATATTCGAACTTCGTCAAATACAACCATAGAATCAATCATTTATTTCATACATAATCAAAGCATTTAGAATATTTAAAATAAAAACATAACATAGTATTATTTACATACAAACTTACCTCGACACCAAAATGGCAAAGAGGGACCTAACCGTCAATTACTTATTTTCCCTCGTTCTAAGCCCGAATCTCATTTTATTTGATCTATAACATCACATTTAGCCCACTTATTAATCAAATTACTCAATGTGACCCAAAAATATACTATGGAAAAATTATGTTTTCGCCCCTAAATTTTATCATAATTACACTTTTTCCCTTAGGCTCATAAATGAAATTTATTCAATTTCTTTAAAATACAAGCCTAGCCGAATAATTTTCATAACTATAGAAGCCCACAATTTCCATTAAAACACACTTTTAATACATATTTTTATAATTTTTACAATTTAGTTCTTTTGAACGTTTTCACCGAAAATCACTTAGTAAAAGTTCTTTCTCTAACCATAAACATGCATAATCTACCATTAAACATCAAAATACACAAATTTATAACATGGGTCAAAACCTATACCTTCATCATATCTCAAATTAATGGTAGAAATAGCTAGATCGTGTTACAAGGATTTCAAAAACGTGAAAATTATTAAAAAAAGGGGCTAGAATGGACATACAATCGAGCTTAAAAGCTTGAAAAACCCTAGCCATGGATTTCTCTTGCAAATTTCGGCTAAGGAGGAAGATGGAAAAATTTTTGGGCTTTTATTTTTGTTTTTAATTCACTTTAATAACTAAATGACCAAAATGCCCTTAATGAAAAACTTTGGAAACATGCCTAACCATATCCATTTTTGTCCACCAGATTAACCAATGGTCTAATTACCATATAAGGACCTCCAATTTAAAAATTCATAACAATTGGACAGCTCTAGCAAGTAGAACTCAACTTTTGTACTTTTTACGATTTAGTCCTTTTGACTAAATTGAGTGTCCAAACGTCAAAATTTTCAAACGAATTTTTCACGAAATTATTCCATGAAATTGTAGACAATAAAAATAAAATTTTTTACGTCGTATTTGTGGTCTCAAAATCACTATTTCGACTAGACCCTAAATCGGGATGTAACAATAAGTTTAGGGGAGTTGAGAAGAAGTATCAAATGCTCAAAAACTTGTAGTATATGCAGTAATATGCCCGAGTGTGTAAAAAATAAAAAAGAGCATGTGTACTAAAAAATAGATGTACAAGGAACATGTGTACTCAAGTGCAAAATTAGTTGGTGAATTTTGAGGTATTTATTCCAAAGGTCCGTTGCAAGTTGAGTCTATGGTTTTTAGCTTAAAAATATTTATCTTTTACCTACCCCTAGCCAAGCCACATTACAACCTATTTTAAATACCTATTGATTCAAATTTTTGTGCTGATTACATTAGTGAAGAGAAATTGCTAAAATCAACTGAAGGCATAATTCAACTTAGGGATTGCAGTTTAGTCTTAAATGAGGAAATAAAATTTAATTGGTACGAATTTAGCATATCTATATTGAGAAAGCATTTATTCTATTTTTACTATCATGATAATAATTGAGAATAATTCGAACAATGTGTATACTTAAGTTGCATGATTTCGGAATATTTTCATA
This sequence comes from Gossypium longicalyx, assembly GCA_025698465.1. Classification (NCBI taxonomy): domain Eukaryota; kingdom Viridiplantae; phylum Streptophyta; class Magnoliopsida; order Malvales; family Malvaceae; genus Gossypium; species Gossypium longicalyx. The sequence continues at coordinate 22,907,160 of CM047007.1, forward strand.
AGCATAATTTTACTAAACTCATAATTGTAGGAAGAAAGGATTTTTTTGAAATTTTTTTCAAAAGGTGATTTTCTTAAATTTATTTTTCAATTTGTGCATTTTTAAAGATGGACAATGAATTAAGTTTGGGGGTGTGGAAACACTAAAATATAAATTTTTTCAGCGCCTTTTGAGCACTAATTCATGCAGTTTCTAAGTATTTTTTTTAATTTCATACTTTTATTATAAAATAATTAATTTGAGCTAAATTTATGAAACATTTTGAATTTTAGTTATTTTTATAATATTTATGCATAATTTAGTCTATTTTTGACAGTTTTGCACAAAAGATGAAAAACCAGCTCGCCAGTCACCTTGAGAAGCTTGAACCCTCAAATCATTTAACCCATGAGCATGGCTGATTATTCTACACCCATTGACGCCCCAATTAGGCTCCTTGAACCCATTGAAAATTTTTTTTATCCAATAAAAATTGGGTTAAATTTACTCCTAGCCTAATGTAGAGAAAGGGGCCCAAATTTTCTGAGTTGAATAGGATTGATCCATGAAGGGAATAGCAGCCCATTAACGACCCAATTGGTGCCTAAATCAGCTAAATAAGCTGATTAAAACAATTGAAAAATTGTAACAGCCCATTTTCGGTGAGATCGGAACAGTGGTTTTGGGACCACAAATCTGAGCCAAAAATAAAATTTTATTTTATGGTTGGTATCATGATAGAAAGGTCACATGAAAATTTTGATATGAAAATTTTACCAATTGTGTGTTTAATTAGGGAAAGGACTAAATTGAATAGAATGCAAAAATTGAGTTCTAGTAGCTATAGGTATCAAATAGCTATGGAATTCAAAACTTAAGGTCCTTATATGATAATTAGACCATTGAAGAGTAGTTAGTAGATATTTTAATGACTCATCCATGGAAAAATTAGAAAAGGGTAGGGACTAAATTGAAAATGAATAAAATTAATAGATGATAACTAATTAAAAAGAAAAAAATCATCTATTTTCATATCATCTTCCCTAATTTTTCTATGGAAACCCTGGGAGAGAGGAAGAAAACTTTTCAAGCTTAAAAAGGTATGAAATTAAGTCTCGTTTTTAGTAATTTCTATATTTTTAGAATCGGGATAGTTAATCTTTCTATTTAGGGGATTTATTTGAAAAGTTATCAAGGTACAAAATTTGGGTCATGGATGAATATGCTTGAAATTTAAAATTTATGGTAGAAAATGAAAAGTTATTCATAGATAAACAACTTTTACAAAGCAATTTTTGATGAAAACTTGATTTAGGGACTAAAATGAAAAAGTGGTAAAACCCATGGAAAATTCTAAAATTTGTGGAATGTATGTGCTGTAAGTGTAATATATAAATTTCAGTTAGGCTTGGAAAGAGGGTTAAATTTCATGAATTTCATTTTCCAGGCTAGGGATGAAATCAAAATTTTTGAAAAAGATAGGGGCAAAATGATAATTTTTTCCTAGGAAGTAATAGGATGCAAATGTATATAAAATTTTATAGATTAATAGTTAAATTTACCCATATAGATTTGGAGAGACCAACCATGAAGCTAGATCGAGGAAAGCAAAAGGTTTCGAATTAGTTGAAATTCAAATATGAACCATTTTCAAGGTTAGTTCGTGTAACTTAAATATGTATGTTAATATGCTTGAATTGAATTGTATGATTGTGTTGATATGTATGAGATGATATATACATAATGAAATAGTCTTAAGTTGTGTAATATGGACAAATTATCATGTTCTGGTCGAATGTTGAATTTCGATGGGTTAAGAATAATAGTGCATATGTTGCAAATAGAATTTAGCCCGGACGGGTAATTCTAATGTAAGCCCTCTTGAGTTTAGGTTATAAATTGGATTTAGCCTGGACGGGTAATCCATATTAAGATCTCTAGAGCATATGCTACAAATAAGATTTAGCCTATACTAGTAATCCTATTGTAAAATGAACGGCTCAAGAGTGTGCCTTTTAATTATGTACCGTAATGGGTACTTTTACACATGTGTATATTACCCGAACATCCATCGAGATTTCAATAGTTCAACGGAAAATACTCTTGAAGTGTGGAAAGATGAAATTAATGGAAGCTTGTAATGTGATGAGCTCATCTATGTTTACTTGATATTCATATGAGATTATGTGACTAACTTGTTGAATAAGTATATGTGTTTACGTAACTTACCCAAAATCGATGGAATGTAAATTTATGTATACTTGTATTAATAAATATGACCGATAAGTTTATTTTCCGTTATACGAACTTATTAAGCATAAAATGCTTACTTCTTTTAATTTCCCTATTTTATAGTGCTCAAAGCTCGTAAAGGTTGGAAGTCGGTCAGAGCAATCATCACACTATCCACTATCTCATTTTGGTATAAATAGAAATCTCATTTTGGTATAATGGCATGTATAATCTTATTTGGCCAATGATGGCTTGTAATTGTTGTTTTGTAATCTATCCATTGGAGTGGCTAGCGGTGGTCTAAGTTTGGTCATTTTTGAAGCAATATTTTGGTAATCATATAAGTGCTTAGTTTGTTGGAATTATGTTAGCATATAGGTTTATGATAAGAGTAAGTTTATATCCTTTAATGCATGAGATAATACCACATGATTGATGACTAAATTCATTTGAATATGTTGTTGGATTGGTGGATGTATGCTTGTGACTTTTGGTGTAGGAAAATGGTAAGTTTTGGGTAACAAATGAAGCTAGGAAATGGCTTTATTTTGTCCACACGGGTAGGCACATGGACGTGTGTCTTAGCCGTGTGTGCCACATGGCTTGTCCCATGGGCATATGGTCCAGTCGTGTGTCCCCTATATATTAAAAATGAGAAGCAGAATGCTTAGAATTGGGAACACGGGCATGTGTCTCAGCCGTGTCGTTGACACGACCTTGAACACAGGCGTGTTGCATGACCATGTGAAAACTATATTTAAATTTTAAAAATAAAATTCGCCACACGGCCTAGCACACGGGTGTGTGACTTGGCCGTGTGACATCAATTTCTTCATGCTTTAAAAGTCAGAGAGTTACACGGGTTAAGGACACGGGCGTGTGTAGTACACGGACCGACCACACGGGCGTGTCCCTAGAGCACACGAGCGTGTGAGCCCTGCACCTTGGAAAATTTTTGAAATGTCGCAAAAAATTTTATGAGTTTCTAATTAAGTCCCGACTTGATTCTAATGCTCGTATTGGACCTCGAGGGTCTAATTAAGGGACGTTTTGAAAGATCTCGGTAAAGGAACAATAATTTACGTAAATCAGTTGTAAAATGTTCTAAATGTTTCGATAATACTCTGAAACCCTGTTCTGATATCAGATACAGGTTAGAGGTGTTACATTTAGTGATATCAGAGCTAAGGTTTAGCCGATTCTCAAACTAACGTAGCAAGTATGAGTCTAGTTATACATGCCATTATATAAGTTATGATAATGTGATATCTCCTAACCACTTTTAAATATATTTTCATATAGTATTGTCTTCCAACCAAGTTAGAGAAGAGACTGAGGAAGCTGATAGCGCTGCTCAAGCTTTCGTTCAACGAGTTGCATCTAGTGGTAGTAGAAGGCTCGTATCTGAGGGCCGAAGTGAGGCAGTAAAAGTAACCTTCTTTGAATTAATGGATGAATGGATATATGAGAACAAACCCTGTTGTTCAACGACCTCCCCCACCTACTTCACAACATGATGAAACGCCACAAGATGCTAGACCTGTTAGAAACGATAAGGCTCTAGTAGATAAAATTAGAAAACATGGGGATGAAGAATTTAGGGCTACGGCCGATGATGATCCAGAGAAGGCTGAGTTCTGGCTAGAAAATACTATTCGAGTTCTAGATGAGTTACCATGTACACCAGCCGAATGTCTAAAATGTGAGGTATCTTTGTTGAAAGACACTGTAACACCCCTAACTCGTATCCATCACTAGAGTAGGGTTACAAGGTATTACCGATCAATTCACAACATATAGTAATCATTTATCAAACATAATGTATTCATTCTCATAAATCATTTAACACAATCATGTTGTCCCTTATAAGGGCCTACGCGGCCTTAAGCATACTTTAGAAGTGGTTCAGGACTAAACCAATAACATATGAAAATTTTGGAAACTTAGAAAAATTTCAACCATACAGGGGTCACACACCCGTGTGCTCTTCGAAGTGACTACACATGCTCGTGTGCTAGACCGTGTTGAACCTGTAGGGTATACTGACTTATGCAACACAACCAAGTCACACACCCATGTGCTAGGCCGTGTGCCAATTAGGGGGTGTACTGACTTGTACCACACGGCTAGTCACATGCCCGTGTGTGAGACCGTGTGGAGCATACTAACTTTAATTCAATTTCAACACCAAGGGACACATGGCCGTATAATATGACCGTATGTCACACATGGCTGAGACACACGCCCGTGTCTTAGCCTGTGTAGACAAAAATAGGCCATTTGCAAGGCCAAATTGCCACCCCAACTTCAAAGTATCTGCACAAGGCAAAATCGTACCATTTCATTATACAATTAGGTAGCAAAAATAATCAACCAAATGCACAATTCATACCATTGTAATTTCATCTATTCCAATTCTCAAATCACTACCATTTACTTAGCCAAATACATGCCAAAATAATATCAAACAATATGGCTCATTTACCACAATTTACACATACATAACTTACCCTATAAATAACCAACACAATATCTAAAATCATATTTCATCAAGGCATTTCTCAAATATTTATACTCCACAAATCAATTAACCATTTGAGCAACTATAAAACCATAACCACATTCATACCAAAACATAACAAAATAAGCCATCACTCATGTATATATATACAAATCAAAACGTATACATTTACAAGCCATTTCTAATAGCCAAACACACATCAATATTAACATCATTTACAAGCCAAATCCCATGGCTATAATCACAACCAAAATACCATATCTAGCCTATACATGCCATATACCATAAATATATATCCAAAAGTACCAACTTAGATGTTTGATAGTGCAATGATGTTCCCGACGACTCCCGAATCCGAGCTAGCCTTGATTCACTATAAAACATAGAAAAATAACACGGAGTAAGCTTCATAGCTTAGTAAGCTCATAAGTGAATAACTTAATTCATCGAATCAATGCAAATCAACCAATTACATAGGAAAAAATCATATACACATTAACTACAAACCTTTCTCATGCCTCAAAACATGATAAAATACCATCTCATCGAAGTTTCACTATTAAATACTCGAATAGGTTCTGTACATACCTATATCGCCTCGTAGTAACCTTTTTCTTAACCACATCATTTGTTTACCTGTTGAAACATTCGGAATACAGATCGGATACTCAGGAGTCTCGCATGATAAGTACCTATACCATGGCCCATAGCCAAATCAAGGTAACTTATCCGAAAAACTATTGTTATGGCCTGAAGCCAAATCTTCCAATATGTATGACCCGAAGCCAAATCGATAAGATACGCACTTGAAGTGTTAATATCATGGCACGAACCAACTCAACGTATCATTTATTGACATGAAAATAGTATCCAAAACTATTCTTACAGTTCAACCGGGCTTTCACACTTTTTGTTTCTATCATCGAATACACTCGTAGAGTCGTTTTCATACTTCATACATTATTTATAATCTCGTTTTAACAATTTATGCAATATTAAAGCATTTTAACATACATTTATAATGTAATCATCACATACGATCTTACCTCGTATTCGAAATTGACAGATCGGGTTGACTACCCGATAACTTTGCTTTTCCCCCGATCTAAATCTGAATTCTTTCTTTCTTGATCTTAATCAAGCTAGAAGTGTGCTGAAATTTAGAAAGCTTCAAACCCTTTCTTTTTCCTTTGATATTCGGTGATGACAAGAGAAAATGAAAGCTTTTTCTTTTGTTAATATATTTTATCTTAATTATTAACCAATTTACTATATTAACCTTTTAATTAATAAAAAAAATTCACTTAAACATTTCCCATAATTGTCCAACCATTATTATAATGGTGTAATTAAAACAAAAGGACCTTAGATTTAAGGTTCTATAGTTATTAGACACCTTTAGCTATTAGAACTCAAGTTTTACGCTTTACGCGATTTAATCCTTTTTACCGAATTAAGCATTCAAATAGTAAAACTTCTTTACGAAACTTTCACACATACATGCTATCATGCTGTAAACACATAAAATGATATTAAAATAATTTTTCGACATCGGATTTGTGGTTCTGAAACTACTGTTCTGGTTTAGCCAAAAATCAGAGTGTTACAACTCTCCCCCCTTAGGGATTTTCGTCCCCAAAAATCTTACCAGTGAATAAGTTCGGGTATTGTTTTCTCATAGCATCCTCGGGTTCCCATGTAGCTTCTTCAACCCCGTGTCGATGCCATAACACTTTCACTAATGTGATTCTCTTATTTCTCAGCTCTTAGATCTCACGAGCTAAATTCAAATCGGTTCTTCACTGTATGATAAATCTGACTGTATCTAAACTTCAGTTGGAGAAATAATGCGCCAAGGGTCTGATTGATATCTTCGTAGCATTGATACGTGAAACACATTATGTATTTTCTCTAACTCAGACGGTAAAGATAGTCGATATGCCATTGGCCCAACTCGCTTAGTAATCTCATATGGTCCAATGAATTGCGGACTCAATTTCCTTTTCTGACCAAACCGTAATATCTTTTTTCCATGGTGACACTTTCAAAAACACTTTATCCCTGATTTGGAACTCAATATCTTTCCGTTTCAAGTCTGCGTATGATTTCTGTCGATTCGAAGCTACTTTCAAACTATCACGAATTACTTTCACTTTCTCTTCAGTCTCTCTAATCAGATCAACCCCGTAAATCTTATTTTCGTTGAGCTCACTCCAGTACAACAATGTTCGACATTTATGACCGTATAAAGCTTCGCATGGTGCCATTTTTATACTTAATTGGAAGCTATTATTGTAAGCAATTTCAATCAATGGTAGATATTTCTCCCAGCTAGCTTCAAACTTAAGAATGCAACAACGCAACATATCCTCAAGTATCTGAATAACTCATTTGAATTGACCATTCGTTTACGGGTGAAACGCAGTGCTGAAATGTAGCTTCGTACCTAGAGCTTTTTACAAATTCTTCCAAAATCATGAAGTGAATCTCGGATCTCTATTCTAAACAACAGATAGGGAACACCATGTAATCTCACAATTTCAGAATTATACAACTCAACTAATTTATCAAGCGAGAAATATGTATGCACTGGAATGAAATGAGCTTATTTCATTAATTTGTCAACAACAACCTAGATCGTATCTTTCTTTTTCAGAGATAAGGGAAAACTCGATACGAAATCCATTGTTACTCTATCCCAATTCTACTCAGGAATCATAATAGGCTGTAATAAACCTGACAACACTTGATGCTCAGCTTTGACTTGCTGACAAATCAAACATTTCGAAACAAATTTTGGGATATCTTGTTTCATGCCATGCCGCCAATAATGTTGTTTCAAATCATTATACATTTTTGTGCTTCATGGATGTACTGATAAACAACTACTGTGTGCTTCATTTAGAATCTTCCGAATAAGCTTAGAATTTCTTGGTACACATATTCTATCACGAAACATCAAATAGTCATCAGGCGCTATTTAAAACTCTAAATTAGAAGTCGACTCACACTAAGCTCATTTTTCTTGCAATTCATTATCAAATTTTTGAGCCTCACAAATCTGCTGTAGAAATAACGGTGTAACATCCCAAAATAAGGCCTAGTCGGAATAGTAGTTTTAGGACCATAAATTCAAATTTAAAATAATTATTTTATGATCATTATGGGGTCTAGGATATGAAAATAAGCATGAGTTAAAGTTTCATAAAGAAATTCTATGTGTAAAGTGTCCAATTGGAAATTAGGGACTAAATTGAATAAATTGCAAAACTTGGGTTCTAGAAGCAATTTGTATGAAATTGCTTTGGAATATTACTTAGAGGTCTTTAAAGAGAAATTTTCCCAATTTCTAAGTTTTTGGACAAAAATAGGCATGCATGGAAAATTTGGAAAGGTTAGTAAGGAAGGGCATTTTGGTCATTTGGTAATAAATGAAATAAAAAGGGAAAAATCAAGCTAAAATCAGCCATTCTTCTTCTTTATGCTGCCAAAAATTTAGGGTTCTCCATAGCTAGGGTTTTCAACATTTTCAAGCTCAATAGTAAGTGCTCTCTAGCCCCGTTTTTAATGTTCTTCGTATTTTTGAGATCCTCGTAACATGCTTTTTCTATTTCTACCCATATTTCATGCTAGGGTTCATGTTTAGAAAATTAATCATGCATGAGATGCTTGTGTTTTGATGATTTATAGAGGAATATGAGAGTTTAAAGGATGGTAAACAACTTTTACTGAGTAGTTTTCATGAAAATGGCTTAAAGGACTAAATTGTAAAAGTTGTGAAAATGGGTAGAAAAATGTGAAATGAAGGAAAAACATGGGCTGCTATAAGTATGAAAAACATTCGTCTAGGCTTGGGTAGCCAAGAAATTGCATGCATTTCATTCTACGAGCCTTAGGACTAAATTGTAAATATTGTGAAAAGTTAGGGGAAAAATGGTCATTTTTCCCGGGGATGAGTTTTAACCCTGAAATGAGTAATGTGATGTATTAATAATCTAAATTTATTGATATAGACCCCAAGGAACCAATTCTGGAAGTCAATCGTGGAAAACGGAAGGTTTCGGAATAATCGAGATGAGAATTCGAAATGACTACTAGGTAAGTTCGTATAACCCGAAGTAAACTCTTAATATACTTAAAATGCATGTTGTGAATGCATGATAATTTGGATATTCATTTCATGATAATCCATGAAACGTGTTAGTGTAAATGAAAAGATGATAAATGTCCCGGCTGAAATAAAAAGGGAAATTCGATGGATAAATTATGGCTTACATGACTTGAGATCTTGCATATGTTGCAGAAAAAGGATTTAGCCCGGACGGGTAATCCATTGATCACAATATAGAAACGATCTAGCTCGGATGGGTGTTCCTTGAGTGATCGAGCCTCTCGAAGAATATGGGTGCATTAATGATTTAGCCCGAATGGGTAATACGATTGAGGACTGAATTTAGCCTAGACTGGCAATTCAGATCCGAGCTTATAAGAGCAATTGTCGTTGAAAGGGATTCAGCCTGGACTGGTCATCCTGACAATGCTCTATGAGTTAATACTACGAGGGATTTAGCTTGGACTGGTAATCCTGAAAATGCTCTATGAGTTAATACTACTAGGGATTTAGCCTGGACTGGTAATCCCACTGTAAGATGTAAGGTTCGCGGGAGTGCATACGTGAGATGACCACTTGTATGACTTGACAGTAAATGGGCTATCCATTGAGATTTCTGAGAAATTCAACAGGATTAACATGAGAAATAGATATGGAAATATTGAATTGATGAGCTCATCTAAGACTAATGATATGATGTGTTGATATGAGACTAACTTGATGATTGAGTGCATGTGATAGGAAAATTATTTCATACTTGTAGGAATTATTGCCTAATATGGTTGTATGCTAATTAACTGGTAAGTTTACCTTCCAGTTATCCGGGCTTACTAAGCATATAAATGCTTACTCTCTTCTTTTCTCCCTGTCTTATAGAGCTCGTGGACTCGTGAAGATTAGAAGACGGTTGGAGAACCAACACACTATCGACTTTCCTACTTTATTATATAGATACTTTTATTTTGTTTAATGGCATGTATAGGATTTTTAGTTATTTTGTTATATATGTCATTTGGCTATCCAATGTAAAGGCTTGAATGATATACCTATTCCTTTTGTATATGGCCATAGGACATGACTCATTTTGATGTAGGTTGTAACCTACTAATTGTGCATGTTGGTGTTTAAATGTTCATGTGATGGTTAAATGTGATATATCATGAATGGACTTGTGGAATGTGGCCAAATCACTTGGAGATGGTTAGGTCATAATTGGCAATGAGTTATAAAATGAGCCTAGTTTAAATGTGTTATATGATATGGTAATCCTTAATATGAAGAGGATAACTCAACATGTACAAAACTGATGAGATAAGGTTAACATGCAATAGACCATTGAAGTTCAAAAATGTGTGTAGAAGTTGAGGGTGACCATTGGCATGGATTGTAGCCTCCAAAAGGGTCCACATGGGTAGACACACGGGCATGTGTCTAGGCCGTGTGTGACACACGGTAAGCCCCATGGACGTGTGGTACAGCCGTGTGTCCCCTGCACTTAAAATTTTAGGTCAGTTTGCATGGTAGTAAACACACGGGCAGAGACACGGCCGTGTGTCTCAACCGTGTGGAGGACACGGCCTAGTACAAGGGCGTGTGCCTTGGCTGTGTGCCTCAAAATGAATGATGATGTCATAAACAGAATATTTAGGTTTTTGGACACGGGCGACAACACGGGCCTGTCTAGGCCGTGTGAAGGACATGGGCCATCGACACGGGTGTGTGCTCGGCCGTGTGAAAACCTCTGTAGGTTCGAAATGGAAAAAAAATTCAATTAATTCCACACGGCTAAGGGACATGGGCATGTCACAAGCACACGGGTGTGTGCATTGCCTCCATACAGGCGTGTGAGGCTTAAACCTAGGAATTTTCCTAAGATTTTCTTAAGCTCTCAGTTTAGTCCTAGACCATTTCTTAATGCATGTTTTGGGCCTCGTAGGCCCATAATAGAAACATTATGAATATGTTTGATTGATTTTAATTTGGAACGGAATTTTATAGCCTGTGATTTTCTGGAAATGTCATGTTTGTGTATGGTAATCCCCCGTACCTTGTTCCGGTCTAGGGTACCGGTAAGGGGTGTTACAAACGGTCTCACTTTCAACTCAGATACTAACGAACCGTCATCAGACAAAGCTAATTGCGTGTTCAAAACACGTAAAGAAAATAAGGACTTTTAACTCAAAGCATCAGCAACTACGTTTGCTTTCCCTGGATGATAGTTAATCACTATTTCATAGCCTTTTAGAAATTCTAACCATCACCGCTGTCGCAAATTCAAATCTTTCTAAGTCATCAGATACTTCAAGCTTTTGTAGTCGATATAAATATGGCATTTCCCACCAAACAAGTAATGACGCCAAATTTTCAATGTAAATACTATCACGACTAACTCTAGATCGTACGTCGGATAATTCTTTTCGTGCAACTTCAATTTTCTCAAGGCATAAGCTACAACTTTACCTTCCTGCATCAAAACACAACCTAGGCCATTTAATGATGCATCACTGAAAGCTACAAATTCTTTACCCGACTCAGGCTGAATTAACTTTGGTGCCTCTGTCAAAAATGCTTTCAATTGCTCGAAGCCCTACTCGCACTTTTCTGACCACTCAAATTTAACATCTTTTTGAAGCAATCGTGTCATCGGAGTCGCAATCATCAAAAAGCCTTTCGCAAATCGTCTATAATAGCCGGCTAGTCCCAGAAAACTATAGACTTCAAATACATTTCTCGAAGGCTTCCAATCTATAATCGCAGAAATTTTGCTCGGGTCAACTCGGATACTCGCGACTGAAACTATATGTCCCAGAAAACCAACCTCTCGTAACCAAAACTCACATTTGCTAAACATTACACACAACTGTTTATCTCTCAAAGTTTGTAACATGATTCTCAAATGCCCAGCATGCTTAGATTCATCATGAGAGTAAATCAAAATATCATCAATAAACATAACTACGAATCAGTCTAAGTACGGCCTAAAAATCTGGTTCATCAAGTCCATAAAAATAGCAGGTGCATTTGTTAGTCCGAAAGGCATAACAAGAAATTCTTAGTGTCCGTACCTTGTTCTAAATGTAGTATTTGGCACATTTGAGTCTTTAACTCGCAACTGGTAATAACCCGATCTCAAATCAATTTTCGAAAATATTGTTTCCCTTTTTAACTGATCAAACAAATCATCTATTCATGGCAAAGGGTATTTATTCTTGAACGTCACTTTATTGAGTTATCGATAGTCTATACACGTTCTTATTGTGTCATCTTTCTTTTTCACAAATAACACCAGCACACCCCAGGGAGAGAAACTCGGTCTAGCAAAACCTCTATCTGTCAACTCTTGCAACTGAGCTTTCAATTTTTTTAACTCTATCGGAGCCATTCTGTACGGAGCTATCAATATCGGCGTTGTTCCCAGTACTAATTCAATACCAAACTCAACCTCTCTGATAGGTGGTAAACCCGGTAACTCTTTAGAAAATACATTTGGATACTCGCACACAATTGGTACCAATTCAATCTTTGTTTCTGTCACTTTCGTATCAAGTACATAAGCAAGATAAGCTTCACTCCCCTTTCTCACAAATCTCTAAGCTAACATAGACGAGATCACAACTGGAAAATTATTCAGATCATCAGATTCAATTCTAATAGTCTCATTATTCTGACATTTCAGTTCAATTGTCTTTCGTCTACAATTCACTATAGCATCATGCATCGTTAGCCAATCCATACCCAAAATCACATCAAATTCATTGAATGGTAACAACATCAGATTATCCGGAAAACAAAAATCCTAATTCATTAATGGACAATTCTTGCAAACTTTGTCAACCAAAACACATTTGCCTAAAGGGTTCGATACCCTAATCACAAATTTAGTAGACTTTACAAGCAAAGTCTTACTAGATACTAAATTCATACATTTATCAGAATGAGTTGATCCTGGATCTACCAATGCAATCACATTAGTACCATAGAGAGTGAAAGTACCAGTGATAACATTTGGAGATGACGCTTCTTCACGAGCGCGAATAGCGTAGGCTCTAGCAGGTGCTCTGGCCTCGGATCTCACAGCTGAATCCTTTGTCATCCCTCTACTACCACTTACATTTCTGGAAATTCTAAGTGGTCTACCTCTATTCGACGTGTTACTTGGTCTCACATTCTAAACTTTATCTTTCTCATCCAGCTCAGGGAAATCTCAGATGAAGTGATCTAGTGAACCACATTTGTAACAAGCTTTATTACTTTTATTCCAGCATTCTCCAAAATGTTGCCTCCCACACTACTGACACTCGGGTTTGTTGTCTCTCACACTGCCAGCACTCGACATTGATGTAGCTGGAGCTTTAGAACCTGAGTATTATTTTCTATGATCTCTGTTTGAATATTCGTTTGAAGCATTTGGGCAAGTGTACGAATCTCTGGATTTCTTTTATGAAGATTGATACGATTTACTCATCAACCTTTTTCTCGAGTCTCTAGCTTCTAAATCTGCTTTTCTCTTTTCTTTGTTAAGATCCTCGACTTTACAAGCCCTTTTAACCAAAACAATAATTTCTTTCAACTCTAGAATTCCGACTAGTAGTTTTATATCTTCGTTCAACCCATCAACAAACTGCTTACACATAATCTCTTTAGTAGAAACATACTCCCTGACATACTTACTAAACCGTACAAATTCTCTTCCGTACTTGGTTACAGTAATTCGGCCTTGTTTTAATTCTAGAAACTCTTTATGCTTTTGATCGAGAAATCTTTGGCTGATGTATTTCTTTCAGAATTCGGATTGAAAGAATTCCCAAGTAAACCATTCTTTTGGAACCATAGATATCAGCGTGTTCCACTATTAATCCGCAGTGTCTCTCAGCAAAGATACAACAAATTTAATACATTCATCACAAGTACAAGACAATTCATCGAATACTCGAATCATATTTTTGAACCTGAACTCAGCTCTCTCAGTATCATCATCAATAGCAGCACGAAACTCTTCAGCCCTATTTTTGAATCTTATCTACTGGTAGCTTGTTCAACCGTATCGGATCTATAACTTAAGGAACAACAGGGATTTGTTGAGGAATAGGTGGGGGTGGAGGTTGCTGAGCAGCCGAATTTGTTCGAATGAACTTCATGAACCACTTGTTCACCATTTGGAAAAAAAGGCTTGTTTAACCTCTCCTCCTTGACTGCTCGTCACGAGTCTAGAATCAGATGGCGCTGTCCCTTGCGCGGGAGCAGCTGTATTACTCTCAACCTAATCGACTATAGCTCGATTGGGATCCATTACTATAAGGAAACATAGTTTAAAACGTCAAGAGTCATGACACTATCTCAGAGTATATATGGCATGTGTAGCTAGGCTCTCACACACGCTACGTTAGTCCTAGAATAGACTAAGCTGTAGTTCTGATACCAATAAAATCTAACACCCCTAACCCGTATCCATCACCGGAGTAGGGTTACGAGGTATTATCGATCAATTCACAACATATAGCATACATTTATCAAACATAAAGTATTCATTCTCATAAATCATTTAACACAATCATGTTGTCCCTTATAATGGCCTATATCGTCTTAAGCATGCTTTAGAAGTGGTTCGGAACTAAACTGATAACATATGAAAATTTTGGAAACTTAGAAAAATTTTAACCATACAGGGGTCACATGCCATTGTGAACAGGCCATGAGCCTTACACGGCTCTAGACACGCCTATGTCTCTGGCCGTGTGGAAATAGGGCGTACATACTGACTTGGGTCACACGGCCAACCACATGTCCGTGTGTCTAGCCTTTGTGCCCTTCGAAGTGGCTACACACGCCTGTGTGCTAGACCGCGCCAAACTTGTAGGGTATACTGACTTATGCAACAGGCCAAGTCACATGCTTGTGAGCTAGGCCATGTGCCATGCCGAAACAATTTTTTATTTTGAAAAACGAGAATCGACTTTAAAATGAAACATGGAGTCGCCACCAATCCTTTTTGTTTAGGTGGGATTGGATCACCTAATAAACTTTTTATTTTGTTAAAATATTGATTTTGGCCTACGAAAGTTAAGAAAACAAGTTCGGGAGTCGGTTATGTACGAGGAAGGATTAGCACCCTTGCAACGTCCAAAATTGATACCTAATTGATTAATTAATGTCCTAATGTCAAAAAGTTGAAAAAGCTTTCAAAATACAATCTCCTTTAAAAAATATTTAAACACACTCGAATTAGGTATTAAAATCCTCTTGCTTCGAAGGAATAAATTATCACATCTAGCAAGTTAGGATACAACAAATTTAAATCCTCGAATCCCAGATCATCTCATGATTCCCAAAACTCATGCATTGAAATTTTAAAAGGATATTCGGTTATTTGGTCAAACGGTAAATCGAAACCCAGCACGTTAGGACACGATTTCTCAAATTTCCATACACAAAATATTACCTTTTTTAATGAAGAAAACCACAGATGGAATTTAAAAAAAAGGATATTTGGTCATTTGGCCAAGCGAAAAATCGAAACCCAACACATTAGGGCACAAAATTTCGAATTTTCAAATACGAAACATTGCTCTGTTCTCGAAAAGTTCCTTTCATCGTAGTTTAAAATAGAAAGAATTGGTAATTAAAAGATAATTGATTGAACTAATACATTTAATTGGCCACTCATAGTAAAAACATGCATGAGAATAACGACATATTATCTTGCCAAAACATTAGTGAATCATAGTGTTGGAAAGTATAAACAATCGAATATAATCAATATAAAAGCAATGAATTTAAAATGTGGCTCCTAAAGCAAATAATCTTATACTATTCTAACATTCATGGTAACAAATTTTAAGAGATATTAACAATATGTTTATAAACAATAATAGAAAATAAACATAAAGCAAATTAAATAAAAAAATAAATAGTATATAAACAATGATAAATAAATTCAAAACAAATTATGTGAAAAAGTAGTTTTATAAAAAACAATTATATACCACAATTTAAAATGAATAATATATAAACATTTAAAAATATATATAAGTGTGCAAATAATATTAAAACACTTCAAAATAAATAGATGGAATCTAAAATAAGGTACCTAAAATAATTTAACATAAAATAAATCATAAGAATAAGAAAAAAAAATAAGTCATATGTAACATAATAATATATAGATTAATTTTTTTTTAAAAAACATTATGCAAGCAAAGAATTAAAGCAAGTAAGATATGAAACAGTGTATAAATATGCATATATATATATATATATAAGTAAACGGTATGCATAAATTAAATTAAAAGTAGTCTACTATAAATAATATATAGAAATAATAAGTATTTAAGAATAAACATTTTAAAATTTTAAAACAAAGAGATATAAAAGAGAAATTTAAAACAAACAAACTATACAATACAACAATTAGAATATATACAAATGCAAGTATAAAAATTACATATTAAGACAATGTAAAACCAATAATATAATTCAAAATCATATATTAAAACAGTTTTAATATAAAAAAACTAAATAATAAAATAAATTAAAAGAAATAAAGAATTTCATAAACTAAATAAATAAACTTAATTCAAATAAATACAAAACTAAAAGGGGTAATTAATAAATAAAATAGAACATTGAAACATAAATAAGGACCAAAGTGCAACGCGCGCAAATGTGCGAGGATTGAAACTGTAAATGTCCCAAATTCCAAACCGATGCATTCAAATATACTCGTTTAAATGGCTCGAGGATCGGATTGAATCCAAAATTAAGTTGCTGGGCCAAATTAAAATAAAAGGAAAACATAAACAGGACGAGATCGAATAGCGATGATAATGCAGAAGGACCTAGGGAGCAAATTGCCCCTTTATTAAAAACGTGCGGATCCTCCTCGGGTCGGGTCAACTCGCAGATCCAGGGGACTAAAACGACGTCATTTAGATGTTTAAACCTCAGGCACAAAACGGTGTCGTTTCTTGTGCAGTATAAATCCAAAAATTTTACAAAAAAAACCATTCGGGTCCCTTGATTTAAAAAAAGAAAACCAAATTCTCCTTTCCCTCTGCTAGGGTTTTGTCCTAGCATGGGGAGCCGCACCTGAGGGTCATTGGTGCCTCGCACCTCTGCCTCTACCGACGGTTCGCGAAGCGAAATCAGGTAAGCCCTTTTCCTTCTGTTTTTTTATTTAAAATAGTGCTCGAAAACAGTAAAAATAAACGAAATACACACAAGATCCACAAACACGAAGAGAAAATCCCAGAAAAAGAATAACAACCTTTTAAACTTGGAATTATATGCTTTTTATTGCTATTGATTTTTTTTGTGTGTATTTTTTGCTATTGTATTTGAAAAAAAAAAAAAAAAAAGAAGATCCTATACATTTGATTCTATTCGGCTTTTATAACTGAAAAATAAAAGAGAAAAACCCAATTTCCTTGCTGTAATTTTGTTGTTTATTGTTGCTTTCTGTTTCTCCTTAATCTTTGTTGTTATTCACTGTAAGTCTATAATCTTCTCGCAGGTTCTGAGATGGCCGTACGGGGGAAGTTCGTGGTGAGGTGGAAGAAGCAGTTGGAGGTTGCGGCAGTTGAAGCTCCTAGGGTTTGTTTCAGCAGAAAAGGTTTAGGCTGGGCTTAGGTATTGGGTTAGGTTTAGTTCTTGGGCCTGAGATGTTAATTCATTTGGGTATTGGGTTCATTTTTGTTGATGGGTTGTTTGGTTATTTTAGTTGGGCCATGGACTATTTAAAACTTTGGACTTTATTTAATTTGGTTTTTTAATTTTGGTTTTTTAATTATTTTTTATTTTATTTATTTGTTGTAAATAATCCTAAATGCCAGGGCAAAATAGGCCTTCTACAGCTGCCCCTCTTTGCTCATTGTCGTGTAACGGGAATGGAGCAAAGACTTTAAAAAGACCAATTTTGCTCAATCTTGCTGAATCTTGACTTCTCGGCCCTTCTTTTTTCAAGTAACCTCGTTCCAATCCACTATATCTTTAGAGGTATAGGAATTGTCGCTTCAATCTACTCCATTGTAACTTTAGAGAGACTAGCCTTATGTATTTTTATCCTGCTCTACTGCAACTTCAGAGAGATAAGGATTTAACTTCAACCTGCTCCACTGCAACTTCAGGGAGATAAGGTTTGCTATGATCTGCTCTACTGCAACTTCATGGAGATAAGGCTAGTGGCTAAAAGCTACTCCCCTGCTACCTCGGGAAGATAAGATTCGCCGTTTTCAATCTGCCCCATTGCTATCTCAAAGAGACAAGATCTACATCATCAATCTGCTTCCTTGCTACCTCAGAAAGATAAGACTACAGTCTTCAACCTACTCTCTTGCTACCTCAAAGAGATAAGGCTGGTGGCTAAAATCTGCTCCCCTATTACCTCGGGAAGATAAGATTTGCCATTTTTGATCTGCCCCACTGCTATCTCAAGGAGACAAGATCTATATCATCAGTCTACTTTCTTGCTACATCAGGAAGATAAGACTACAATCTTCAACCTACTCTCTTGCTACCTCAAAGAGATAAGGCTGGTGGCTAAAATCTGCTCCTCTACTGCCTCGGGAAGATAAGATTTGCCATTTTCGATCTATCCCACTACTATCTCAGGGAGACAAGATCTATATCATCAGTCTGCTTCCTTGCTACCTCAGAAATATAAGACTACAATCTTCAACCTGCTCTCTCACTACCTCAGAGAGATAAGGCTGGTCGGTAAAATCTGCTCCCTTGCTACCTTGGGAAGATAAGACTTGCCATCTTTGATCTGCTCCACTACTGCTTAGGGAGATAAGATTTACAATCTTCAGTCTGCTTCCTTACTACCTCAAGAAGATAAGACTACAATCTTTAACCTGCTCTCTTACTACCTCAGAGAGGTAAGGCTGGTGGCTAAAATCTGCTCCCCTGCTACCTCGGGAAGATAAGATTCGCCATTTTTTATTTGCCCCACTGTTATCTCAAGGAGACAAGATCTACATCATCATTCTACTTCCTTGCTACCTCAGGAAGATAAGACTACAATCTTCAACCTGCTCTCTTGCTACCTCAGAGAGATAAGGCTGGTGGCTAAAATCTGCTCCCCTACTACCTCGGGAAGATAAGATTCACCATTTTTGATCTGCCCCACTACTATATCAGGGAGACAAGATCTATATCATCAGTCTGCTTCCTCGCTACCTTAGAAAGATAAGACTACAATCTTTAACCTACTCTCTTGCTACCTCAGAGAGATAATACTGGTGGCTAAAATTTGCTCCCTTGCTACCATGGGAAGATAAGACTTGCCATCTTTGATCTGCTCCACTACTGCTTAGGGAGATAAGGTTTTCAATCCTCAGTTTGCTTCCTTGCTACCTCAGGAAGATAAGACTACAATCTTCAACCTGCTCTCTTGCTACCTCTAAGAGATAAGGCTGGTGGCTAAAATTTGCTACCCTACTACCTCGGGAAGATAAGATTCACCATCTTCGATCTACTCTACTGCTATCTTAGGGAGATAAGATCTACAATCTTCAGCCTGCTTCCTTGCTACCTCAGGAGGATAAGACTACAATCCTTGGCCTGCTCCCTTGCTACCTTAGGGAGATAAGATTGGTGGCTAAAATCTGCTCCCCTGTTACCTCGGAAAGATAAGATTCGTCATCTTTTATCTGCTCTACTGCTATCTCAGGGAGATAAGATCTACAATTTTCAGTCTGCTTCCCTGTTACCTCAAGAATATAAGACTATAATCTTCGGCCTGCTCTCTTGCTACCTCAGGGAGATAAGGCTGGTGGCTAAAACCTGCTCCCCTGCTACCTCGGGAAGATAAGATTCGCTGTCTTTGATCTGCTCCACTGCTATCTCAGGGAGATAAGATCTACAATTTTCAGTTTACTTCCTTCCTACCTCAAAAAGATAAGACTATAATCTTCGGCCTGCTCCCTTGCTACATTAAGGAGATAAGGCTGGTGGCTAAAACTTGCTCCCCTGCTACCTCGGGAAGATAAGATTTGCCGTCTTCGATCTGCTCCACTGCTATCTCAGGGAGATAAGATATATGAATTCACCGATGTTGCTACACCATCCTCTAAGGACGTGATATGTAGAATCGGTTTCATGTACCTATACTTATGCCAAATGATTAGGATGCTATGATCGAAATGAATCAAATGCTCCTAACTAGATGTGTTATGAATGATATATGGATGCAGAAATGAGAATGATCCTTTTTTTTCAAAAAAATGCTTGAGGTATCATTGCTTGTTGTCCATTAGGGCATTATCACTGATGTATTACGCTGCCATTTTGTTCGGCTGGTATTCTTGACAGAAGTAATCACATTCTTCTCAGCAAGCTTGCCCCACTGTAATTTCAGAGTCCCTTCCAATGTACCTTCTGAGACATAAAGTTTGAACATCTCACTGCAACTTCAGGGGAATAACATTTGGTTTCTTCTATCCATCCTGCTACAACTCAGAGGTCTAAGATTTGTATCATCTTCAATCAATCTGATTTGCTACACCATTCCCTGGGTGTAATGACCAGATGAATGTAGAGTATCATTTTTCTTTTCCCGAGAATGATCTCTTTTACACTTGGGTTGACATTGCTCATTATTTGGTCAAGGTTGTATCACCGATGAAATGTCTTGTCTTTTTGTTCAACCAATAAAAAGTCCAAAAAGATAATCATCTTTCTCCCATATTTCCAACCCTTAGGCTTGGAGTGTTCTAAACAAAAGTCCTGTTTCAGGTTCTTGTATTATTTAGAAGCTTCCAAAGTAATATCCAAAACTCCTTTTATGAAAGTATTACTAGTCCACTAATCATTATTTCAATGCAAAATGTTTGAAAAAGATCATAGCAATGGACCAAAAAGAAATTAATTAGGAGCATAGCTCGAAGCAAGTAAGTTAATCAGGGATAGCAAATGCAATTAAGAAGGAAATTTATTGGGGTGTATCTTGAAAAGAATAAGGTAATCAAAGATAACAAATTCAAAATGGGTAAAATGGAAAACTAGGTGCCCCAGATATCGCAAATTGAGCTTCTCTGTACCAACTTCTTGAGGACCATTTTGAGCTCAATCTGTGTTTAGGGGATCCGAAGTACTTTGTCGATCCCCCAAGACGTAGCATACCTCTTCATTATTAATTCAGGCATAGCAAGACTACTGTATACCCCACTTTGATCCAAATTTGAGCCGTCCTTTTTGAGTTTTCAACTCAAATCCCCTTTGGTCTCAAGGCGCCCTTTGCGGGTTTTTGCCTTGGCCTCTCCTTTTTCTATCTTTCTTTTTTTTCCTCTTTTTATTTATTTATTTATTATTATTCTTTTACTTTTGATTGATTTTTTATTTTTTACTTTTTATTTAATTTTTTTTGGTCTCAAGGTGCCCTTTACAGGTTTTCACCTTGGCCTCTCCCCTTTTAGGTAGAATACTCCTTGACTGGATTTGCCATCCATCTCGGTCAATATCAGTGCTCCTCCAGAACAGGCCTTCTTTACTACATAAGGTCCTTCCTAGTTTGGCATCCACTTTCCTCTGAAGTCCTTTTGTGTATGAAGGATCTTCTTTAATGATAGGTCTCTCTTCTAGGATGCACCTCTTTGTCGTAAGCTCGCATTATCTGACCATGACGGATATCCTTCAAATTCGACTGATCATATCAGGATGTGGTTTATTCTGCCTCATCCAAGTTTAGTTCTGACAAGACTTGGAGATAAGTAATCTCGACTTCAATTGATAAAACGCCTCCATTCCACAAACTAATGAGAAGGCGTTGCCCTGATGAAGGTCTTGGCCGACGTTCGATAAGCGTAGAGGGTAAATGGTAACTTCTTTATGCCAATCTTTACAAGTCTCGGTCGCCTTTCACTATGGCCTTTGTTTTATTGTTATTATTCTTCTTTTTATTTTTATTTTTATTTTTGGTACTTTTGTTTTTCTTTTTGGCTGCCTTTGCTGCACTGTGATATGGTGTCTGATCTTTGAACAGACTGCAAGCTTTTGACATTGTGTAGTTGTATTAGACATGATCCTTTCTAACATTCCTTATCGGCACCTGATCTTTTTTTTCTTTTGTGAATTTGATGACTATTGACTTTGTAACATTGGCATATGAAGCGACCTTCACCCTCTTCATGAAGTAATCAACGACTGCCAAGATGAATCGATGTATATTAGACGAAAATGGCCTGATAACATCTATGACCCACATAGAGAAAGTCTGTGAAGAAATGAATGAGGCACATGAATCTTGTCTCCCTAAATACAGCCTAACTGATACAATCCCCTACCATAGTGGATCAATAGTACCCGAACCTCACGATTGGTGTGGCTACCGTGAAACTATTAACATGTGTCCTTCTGAAACCCGTATAGACCTTTTTTAGAGTCCACCAGTCTTAGTATCCAAGGTATATCTTGATAAAAGTATACGAAAACATCTTTGAATTCTTGAAATAACTCAATGATGATTTGATTTGTCTTTGTGGTGATTCAGGCTCCGATCTTTGCCTCTTGCTCACAATGTCTACGGACCCTTTGTAGAGTAGGATCTGTTTGTCATCTTGTTCTAACATCTTTAACAAAATCAGGACATAGGCTACAATCTCTATCATCTTCAAAGTCTTGAGATTCCCCTAAACACATATCTCACCCAAAAGAAGACTCTGAGTTAGTGACAGCGTCGCTCACGTCATTGATACTTGGGGACTTATTGTAGGTACGAAGGTAAATTCTAAAGAATAAATGATTCTAAGTATGATTATTTGTATGGTATGATCATGAATGAAGAATAAAAGCATATTTTAAAGACAATCCAGAGAACAAAAGAATATATAAAGAATGAAAGAATATTTACTCAAAAAGATGCATTTTGATTGAAATAAAGATTTTGAACACAAGTCTATTTCACAAAAGGCTTCTTATTGCTTCTAGGCTTAAAGCAACAAGCGTGTTTTGAATATTACTCTAGATTAGCGCTAAAAATACAGGAATCTCTTCTACAGATCCATTGTTCAAAACACTCCTAAGTATGTAAGGGTTTGGAAACTTTCATTCCCTAGTTCTTTCTTCGGATACGTCATTTAGATTCCCCAATATTTCTTCTAGGCTTTTAACTTGTTCAAGCCATTGCAACTCTTTTTCCCCCACCTTAAAATATCACATTTACTTCATTGTCAGAGCGATTAGGTTTTGAGGAATTGTCAAACTTCACAATTCTCATTTCAATAAACCTTTCAACCAACTTTTTAAATGTAGTGCAGTTTTCGATTGAGTGTCCCATTATCCCCGTATGGTACTCGCATTGAGCATTCTCATTATAACATATTGGGAATGGAGGTTGCACAGGTTCCGAGTAGAACGAAGACACCATATGCACATAAAAAAGATTCGAATAAAACTCCTTATATGACATTGGGATGGGTGTAAACTGGAGCCTTTCTGTATTTAGCCTTAAGTTGGATTCTTGCCTTGAAGAGCCTCGATAGCTAGTGGTTACAGCCCTCAGCTGGCCTACATTGACCAATTTAGAAGGCATGCTCATGATGTTCACTTCATTTTTCTTATTTCTCGGGGTTGACCTTTTAGTGCTTTCTTCCTCTTCTATCTTTCTACTTTTCACCGTATTTTAAATCAGCTCACCGGTCATTACTATATCTGAAAAGCTTAGAGTAGCACTTCCCAACATATGGTTAATGAATGGGGCTTTCAGAATATTGATGAAAAGCATTGTGGTCTCTTTTTCCAGAAGAGGCGGTTGGACTTGTGTTGCTACCTCTCTCCATTTTTGGGCATATTACCTGAAGCTCTCATTTTGCGTCTATTCCATATTCTGCAAGGTAATTATATCGGGTGCCATGTCTGTTACATGGCTATACTGCTTCATAAAAGCTTGTGCTAAGTCCTTCCATGAATTGGCTTTAGCATGACTCAATTGATTGTACCATTTAGCTGCTGACCCGATCAGACTGTCTTGGAAGCAGTGGATTAATAGTTGATCATTATTAACATATCCTGTCATCCTTCGATAGAACATTGTGATGTGAGCTTCAGGACAACTAGTCTCATTATACTTTTCAAGCTCCGAAGTCTTAAATTTTGACGAAAGTACTAGATCAGGGACCAAACTCAGATCCTTGGCGTCAATCCCACAATAGTAGTCAACATTCTCTATTGCCTTAATTTTTTCCTCCAACCACCTATACCGATCCTCGAGTTAATTTGGCAGTCCCATCTTTGCCTTTTCCATTTCATTCAGATCAGGAACTGCAGGATTGGTTGGATTGCCCTCTGGATTGGAGCCTGAGCCTATCGGGCAATCCACTGGTGTCGAGGTACTAGCCTGATATTGCTGGGTACTGATAATAGGTACACCTTGCAGACATATCTGAGCATTTGTCGGGGTGAAACCTTGAGGGTAGAGAGGCTCCACATTGTCCTCCCCAGCATTGATCCTAGAGCTTTTTTTCTTTTTCTAGCCCCCTTAGTCAGTAATTGGGACAACTGATTCATCATATTCCTTTGGGACTCTAGCACTTGGTCCCTCATACTTGCTGGATCTTCACCAGTTTCTCTTTCATTTGTATTTGTAACTGGTCTTACATCTCTCTTTGAAGTTGTTCAAGTCTTTCCAATCTTTGGTCCATATCTTTTGTCTTAGCACGGGTACCGTAACGATGCTTGGTTGGTAAGTTTTTATCGGTTTCCAGATTAACTGAAATAATTTCAATTAATTAGGGTCCTTTTTGTGAAAATCTAATGCAAATGATGCAATGCAATGGAAATGCATGGAATGAATGGAAAAGAAAGAAATGCGTTGATTCTAAATTCAATTCTATTAGAACAACTTTTATAGAAAATAAATTCCTTTACATAAAACGGATTATATATACGGCCTTGCCCTCATATTCCAGGCGAAGACACCGATCCTTTTTCTTCGTAAAAGTCAAATCTCACAAACTTCCAATAGATGCCTCAACTAGCTCCTTTTTACTTGACCCGGGTCGCGACTTATTACTCACTTATCCTCGCGATGCTTGTTAGCTCCTTTAAGAAAGTCGAGACGTGACGGCTCTCGAATAATCTTTATCGGCTTGAATCCTCGGGCAATAAAATAAAGTCTTGTTTTCCTTCGCGAACTATCATCCTTCTTTCATTGTGTTTATTTGGACCATATTCAGACAATCGTATTATAATCCACTTTATCAAGAAATCTGTTTTCCCATGACAAGTTGTTCTATTTAGCAATCAAATATGAATCAACACCTCATTTCTATGATGATGTAATACAATGCAGTCATAAATAAATCACATTAGCACATGAGAAAAAAATATAGAACACCTATCCAGGTGACCGCTAGGATTTGGCATGGCTCTACCTAGCTTAGACTCCTAAGTCTCTCTATATGTGGTTCGATTCTAAAGAAAGAGTACTTGAACCAGCAGATTCCTCAATCCTCACCCATTATAGGCTCACATGGATCGAGTTCAATTCAGGGGAATACATTTCCCTATGGCCATGCGGAGATGAAAATCTCACGAAGACATCGATACGGATATATCCCGGAAGCAGTCCACTAGCCCATGCCGAGGTGAAGACCTCACGAAGGCGTAGTTTCTCCTCTCACTTAAAAGGGGTAACCAAATAGTTATGCAATGCAATGCAAGAGTACTCTACGAGACTCGAATCAAAACAAATGCAGTAAAAGGGGCGTAATTTTTCAAATCATATTTTAATTTTCTACAAAAGGACAAAAATTAACCAATTTGTGGCTCGACTCTCTAGTGTCCCTAGTGAAGCCGCCAAGCTGTCGAAACCATTTTTTATTTTGAAAAACGGGAATCGACTTTAAAATGAAACATGGAGTCGCCACCAATCCTTTTTGTTTAGGTGTGATTGGATCACCTAATAAACTTTTTATTTTGTTAAAATATTGATTTTGGCATACGAAAGTTAAGAAAACGGGTTCGGTAGTCGGTTACATACGAGGAATGATTAGCACCCTCGTAACGCCTAAAATTGGTACCTAATTGATTAATTAATGTACTAATGTCAAAAAGTTGAAAAGGACTTCAAAACACAATCTCTTTTAAAAAATATTTAAACACACTCGAATTGGGTATTAAGATCCTCTTGCTCCGAAGGAATAAAGTATCACATCTAGCAAGTTAGGATACGACAATTTAAATCCCCAAATCCCAGATCATCTCATGATTCCCAAAACTCATGCATTGAAATTTTAAAAGGATATTCGGTTATTTGGTCAAACAGTAAATTGAAACCCAGCACGTTGGGGCACGATTTCTCGAATTTTCATATACGAAATATTACCTTTTTTAATTGAAGAAAACCACAGATAGAATTAAAAAAAAGGATATTTGGTTATTTGGTCAAGCGAAAAATTGAAACCCAGCACGTTAGGGCACAATTTTTCGAATTTCCAAATTCGAAACATTGCCCTGTTCTCGAAAAGTTCCTTTCATCGTAGTTTAAAATAGAAAGAATTGGTAATTAAAAGATAATTGATTGAACTAATACATTTAAATGGCCACTCATAGTAAAAACATGCATGAGAATAACGACATATTATCTTGCCAAAACATTAATGAATCATAGTGTTGGAAAGTATAAACAATCAAATATAATCAATATAAAAGCAACGAATTTAAAATATGGCTCCTAAAGCAAATAATCTTATACTATTCTAACATTCATGCTAACAAATTTTAAGAGATATTAACAATATGTTTATAAACAATAATAGAAAATAAACATAAAGTAAATTAAATAAAAAAATAAATAGTATATAAACAATGATAAATAAATTCAAAACAAATGATGTGAAAGAGTAGTTTTTTAAAAAACAATTATATACCACAATTTAAAATGAATAATATATAAACATTTAAAAAAATATATAAGTGTGCAAATAATATTAAAACACTTCAAAATAAATAGATGGAATCTAAAATAAGGTTTCTAAAATAATTTAACATAAAATAAATCATAAGAACAATAACAACAATAAGTCATATGTAACATAATAATATATAGATTAAATTATTTTTTTTAAAAACATTATGCAAGCAAAGAATTAAAGCAAGTAACATACGAAACAATGTACAAATATGTATATATATATATATAAGTAAATGATATGCATAAATTAAATTAAAAGGTAGTCTAATATAAATAATATATATAGAAATAATAAGTATTTAAGAATAAACATTATAAAATTTTAAAACAAAGAGATGTAAAAGAGAAATTTAAAACAAACAAACTATACAATACAACAATTAGAATATATACAAATGCAAGTATAAAAATTACATATTAAGACAATGTAAAACTAATAATATAATTCAAAATCATATATTAAAATAGTTTTAATATAAAAAATAAATAAATAATAAAAGAAATTAAAAGAAATAAAGAATTTCATAAACTAAATAAATAAACTTAATTGAAATAAATACAAAACTAAAAGGGGTAATTAATAAATAAAATAGAACATTGAAACAGAAATAAGGATCAAAGCGCAACGCGCGTAAATGTGTGAGGATTGAAACTGTAAATGTCCCAAATCCCAAAATGTTGCGTTCTAATATACTCGTTTAAATGGCTCGAGGATCAAATTGAATCCAAAATTAAGTTGTTGGGCCAAATTAAAATTAAAGGAAAACATAAACAGGATGAGATTGAATAGCGATGATAATGCGGAAGGACCTAGGGAGCAAATTGCCCCTTTATTAAAAACGTGCGGATCCTCCCCAGGTCGGGTCAACTCACAGATCCAGGGGGCTGAAACGATGTTGTTTAGACGTTTAAACCTTAGGCACAAAACGGTGTCATTTCTTGTGCAGTATAAATCCAAAATTTTTACAAAAAAAAAAAAAAAAACCATTTGGGTCCTTAGATTTAAAAAAAAAAAACCAAACTCTCCCTTCCCTTTACTAGGGTTTCGTCCTAGCTTGGGGAGCCTCACCTGAGGGTCATCGGTGCCTTGCACCTCTGCCTCTGCCGACGGTTCGGGGAGCGAAATCAGGTAAGCCATTTTCCTTCTTTTTTTTAAATTTAAAATAGTGCTCGCAAATAGTAAAAATAAACGTAATACACACAGGATCCATAAACACGAAGAGAAAATCCCAGAAAAAGAATAACAACCTTTTAAACTTGGAATCAGATGCTTTTTATTGCTATTGATTTTTTTTTGTGTGTATTTTTTGCTATTGTATTCGTAAAAAAAAAGAGAAAGAAGATCTTATACATTTGATTCTATTCGGCTTTTATAGCCGAAAAATAAAAGAGAAAAACCCAATTTCCTAGCTGTAATTTCGTTGTTTATTGTTACTTTTTCTTGCTCCTTAATCTTTGCTGTTATTCACTGTAAATCTATAATCTTCTCGTAGGTTCTGAGATGGCCGTACGGAGGAAGTTCGTGGTGACGTGGAAGAAGTAGTTGGAGGCTGCGGCGGCTGAAGCTCCTAGGGTTTGTTTCAGCAGAAAAGGTTTAGGCTGGGCTTAAGTATTAGGTTAGGTTTAGTTCTTGGGCCTGAGATGTTAATTCATTTGGGTATTGGGTTCATTTTTGTTGATGGGTTGTTTGGTTATTGTCGTTGGGCCATGGACTATTTAAAACTATGGACTTTATTTAATTTGGTTTTTTAATTTTGGTTTTTAATTTATTTTTTATTTTATTTATTTGTTGTAAATAATCCTTAGGGCCCAGGAAAAATGGGCCTTTTACATGCCAATTAGGGGTGTACTGACTTGTACCACACGGCCAGTCACACGCCCGTGTGTGAGATCGTGTGGAGCAAACTGACTTCAATTCAATTTCAACACCAAGGGACACACGGCCGTATATCATGACCGTGTGTCACACACGACTGAGACACACGCCTGTGTCTTTGCCCGTGTTGACAAAAATAGGCCATTCGTAAGGCCAATTTGCCACCCCAACTTCAAAGTACCAACAAAAGGCAAAATTGTACCATTTCATTATACAATTAGGCAGCAAAAATCATCAACCATATGCACAATTCATACCATTGTAATTTCATATATTTAAATTCTCAAATCACTACAATTTACTTAGCCAAATACATGCCAAAACAATATCAAACAATATGGATCATTTACCATAATTTACACATACATAACTTACCCTATAAATAACCAGCACAACATCTAAAATCATATTTCATCAAGGCAATTCTCAAACATTTATACTCCACAAATGAATTAACCATTTGAGCAACTATAAAACCATAACCATATTCATACCAAAACATACCAAAATAAGCCATCACTGTAACACCCCTAACCCGTATCTATCACCAGACTAGGGTTAAAAGGCATTAACGGACATATTGGAACATTTTGTATACATTTCACAAACATCATAGCATCATAGACACATATCAACATAAAGTCCCTTCTTAGGTCAACAAGACCTTAAACAAGCTTTAAGAAGAGATCGGGACTAAACTGTACAGATACAAAACTTTTCAAAACTTAAACATTTTTCTAAGTTACAAAGGTCACACGCCTGTGTGTCTAGGTCGTGGCAAAACAAGGCATACATACTGGCTTGTCCACATGGCCACAAGACACGCCCGTGTGAAAATTAGGGAAGCTACTGACTTAGGTCACACGACCAGTCACACGCCCTTTTGTCTAGTCCGTGCGCGAAACTGACTTGGCCACACGGCTTGGCATATGCCCATGTGTGCGACCGTGTGGTCTGCTCAGGCTCATTTAGAAATGGCCTTCGAGCAACACTACAGTGACACACGCTCGTGTCCCTACCCGTATGGGCAAAAATAGGCCTCTTACAAGGCCAAAATTTTCAACCAATTCACAACCTAAAACATACACCATTCATACCATATCATAATCAACCAACCTCATGCTTTTATTTTATTTCAAAACATATCAGAATCACTACCAAACTCACTCATTCATACATGTAACTTATTCATTCCATGATCACATATTTCACATCACATTTATAACATTTTAACACAAAACTAACTTACTAAAAAGACCATTTCACTAAGTCATACATATACACCAAAATTACCATTTTCCATCACATCATATACCAAAATCAAACCATAAGTTTAACCATAACCAAGTCATATCTCATGGCTAAATATACACTTCACAAAACATATTCAAATACTTCTAGCTTGTACATGTCATACTTCAATATATACACTTTCAAAAGGTACCAAAATAAAGTTCAATAGTATGGTGATGATCCTCGACAATCCCCGAGCTCCCGATAGTTACGATATCTATAATACAATTGAAAACACACAAAGTAAGCTTTGAAAAGCTTAGTAAGCCATATACAAATAAACTTATCACATCAATAATTCTAAGCCAATTCATTCATGTAACTTATAGCAAAATATAAGTACACATCCTTAAGTCTCATATAGCTCATTTGACATAGTTCACTTACTCATATATCATAAGTCCATAATTGTACAAATACTCACCTTTCATTTATAATCATGTTATACATTTCAAATGTACCTGAATCGAATACACATTCACATAATCATTTATTTCTCGGAATGCCCGTTGAACCATATAGAATCAAATAGGATACGTGGATAGCTCGGAATGATCGTAAATGCCAACGTCCCATATATGGTCTTACATGTAATTAAATATTGATGCCACTGTTCCAGACAGGGTCTTACACGAAATCAAATATGATGCCAATGTCCCAGACATGTTCTTACACGTAATCTCAAATCGATGCTAACATCCCAGATGTGGTCTTATACTAAATCACATATCAAAAATCCTATGTCATGACATATGTATCCTAACTATTCCTATGGTTCGTAGGGACTTTTCAGATGTCGTTGTAGTACCGAAACTTTCTCGGATTTCATATATTTCACTCTCAAATCCATTCATCACAATTCAAATGTCATATAAGAAATTAATAATTTAATTAAACACATTTATTTGTATATTGACTTACCTAGTACGGATTCGAACGAACGGAATTGACTACTCGACGATTTTCGACTTTCCCCAGTCTAATTCTGTTTTCTTTAGTTCTTGATCTATATAAATTCAAATTTCACTCATTTAATCACCAAATCATTCAATTCAATCCAAAAACATATAATTAGGGAATTTTACAATTTAGCCCTAACATTTTCACATTTTAACACTTTAGTCCCTAATTCATAAAATCACAAAATACACAAAATTTCCTTTTACACATGCTTAGCAGAATTTTCACTTGGCTCATATAATTCAAATTCCATTCATTTAATAACCAAATCATTCAATTCAATCCAAAAAATATAATTAGGACATTTTACAATTTAGCCCTCGCATTTTCACATATTAACACTTTAGTCCCTAATTGATAAAATCACAAAATACACAAAATTTCCTTTTACACATGCTTAGCAGAATTTTCACTTGGCTCATATAAGCCCATCTATTTCATTTATTTCACATTTTAGTCCCCTAATTTCTCATTTTCACAATTTAGCCTAAA
The DNA here is from genome assembly GCA_025698465.1 of Gossypium longicalyx. NCBI lineage: Eukaryota > Viridiplantae > Streptophyta > Magnoliopsida > Malvales > Malvaceae > Gossypium > Gossypium longicalyx. Next base: position 22,938,532 of record CM047007.1, read on the forward strand.
ATACTCAAATTCATAAAAAAATCTCAATACAAAACATAGTAATCTAACACATATCTTTCATTTTCTATCACCAAACTTCATAAAACTCACATTATCAACAATGGCATAACTCAAAATCATCATCAAAATCAGAAATCGAGACGTGGGCTTGATAGAATACAAAACAACTATCACAAAAATGTAGAAATTATCAAAAACTAATAAAAAATCATACCTCAATTAGCCAAAATTAGTGCCGAACCCGAGCTTGATATTTTCTTTCTTTTTCTTTTGATATATTCGGTCAACAAGAAAGAAATAAGCTAAAGTTTAACTTTGGTTTTAATTATAATAACCTCAGTACATAATTTACTAATATAACCTTTTTCATTTCATTTAAAATCCACTGAGTAATGTCCAACGTTGTCCATTCATAAATCCAAAGGTCTAATTGTATCTTAAGGACCTCACATTTAACAAGACAAGTCAATTCGACACTTAATCAAATAGAAGGCCACTTTTGCATTTTCTGCGATTAAGTCCTTTTATCAAATTGAGCACACAAACGATCAAATTTTCATACAAAACTTTCACACATGCTTGATCACATATTGTAAACACGAAAAATAATATTAATTTTTTTTACTCGAACTTGTGGTCCCAAAATCACTATTTCGACTAGGGTCTAAACTGAGCTGTTACAACTCTCCCCCTTAGGGATTTTGGTCCCCGAAAGTCTTACTGCTGAATAGATTCAGGTATTACTGTCTCATAGCATCTTCAGGCTCCCACGTAACCTCTTCAACACCATGTCGATGCCACACCACTTTTACTAACAGAATTTTCTTATTTCGTAATCCTTTAACCTCGCGAGCTAAGACACAGATCGATTCTTCTTCATATGCCATATCATATTGAATATCAATTCCAAACAGAAAAATCACATGTGATGGATCGAATCTATACCGTCTAAGCATTGATACGTGAAACCCATTATGGATCTTTTCTAGCTCTGGTGGCAAGAATAATCTATAAGCAACCGGCCAGATACGCTCGGTAATCTCATACGGCCCGATAAACCTTGGACTCAATTTGCCTTTTTTGCCAAATCGGAGTACTTTATTCCACAGGGACACTTTTAAAAACACTTTGTCGCCAATCTCAAATTCAATATCTTTTCATTTTAAATCTGCATATGATTTCTGGCGATCGGAAGCTGCTTTCAAACTATCTCGAATCACTTTCACTTTTTGTTTAGTCTCTTTAATCAAATCAACCCTGTGAATCTTATTCTCACTTAGCTCAGTCCAATACGAAGGTGTTCTGCATTTTCTACCATATAAGGCTTCGTACGGTGCCATTTTGATGCACGATTGGAAACTATTATTGTATGCGAATTCAATCAATGGCAAATACTGTTCCCACGTACCTTCAAACTCAAGAATGCAACATCTCAACATATCCTCGAGAATCTAAATAATCTGCTCAGATTGACCACCCGTCTGTGGATGAAAGTAGTACTAAAATGTAATTTCGTACCTAAAGCCTCTTGCATTTTCTTCCAAAATCACAAAGTGGATCTCGGATCTCTATCTGACACAATAGACAATGGTACCTTGTGAAATCTCACAATATCAGAAATCTATAACTCAACTAATTTATCAAGCGAGTAATCAGATCTCACCGGAATAAAATGAGCTGATTTCGTTAGTAGGTCAACCACAACCCATATCGCATCTTTCTTTTTCGGAGATAAGGGTAAACCCGAAAAACATCCATTGTCACTTTATCCCATTTCCAGTCAGGAATCATAATTGGCTACAATAAACCAAACGGTACCTGATGCTGAGCTTTAACTTGTTGATAGATCAAACATTTCGAAACAAATTCAGAGATATCTCTTTTCATTCCAGACCACCAGTAATGTTGTTTCAAATCATTATTCATTTTCGTACTTCCCGGATGAACAGATAGACGACTATTATGAGCTTCTTTCAAAATCATTTGAATCAACTCTAGATTTCTCGGAATACAAATTCTATCTTGAAATCTCAGACAATCATTTTTAACAATTCGATATTCTGAGTTAGAATTTAAATTACACTAAGCTCGTTTCGCCATTATCTCATTATCAACTTTCTGTGCATCATAAATCTGCTGTAAGAACAAAGGTCTCGCTTTCAATTCGGCTAAAATCGAATCATCATCAAATAGAACCAAATGAGTATTCATCGCACGCAATGCAAATTATGATTTCTGAATTAAAGCATCAGCAACAACATTTGCTTTTCCCAGATGATAATCAATAACAAGCTCGTAGTCTTTTAGCAACTCTAGCCATATTCTCTGTCGCAGATTCGAATCTTTCTGAGTTATCAGATATTTCAAAATTTTATGATCAAAATTTATATGACATTTCTCACCAAACAGATAGTGTCGCCAGATTTTCAAAGCAAATACAATAGCTGCTAATTCAAGGTCGTGAGTCAGATAATTTTTTTCGTGCAACTTTTCGAGGCATAAGCTATGACTTTGCCTTCTTGCATCAAAACACAACCTAGACCATTTAACGAAGCATCACTATATATTACAAATTCTTTACCCGATTCTGGTTGTACTAACACCAGAGCTTCTGTCAATAGGGCTTTCAACTGATCAAAACTTTTCTGACACTTTTCAGACCATTCAAATTTCACATCTTTCTGAAGCAATTTCGTCAATGGAGTAACAATCATAGAAAAGCCTTTTATGAATCGTCGGTAATAACTAGCAAGTCCAAAAAAATTGTGGACTTCAAAAATATTTCTCGGAGGTTTCCAATCCAAAATAGCTGAAACCTTGCTCGGATGAACTCGGATACCAAATGCTGATACAATATGCCCTAGAAAACCAACTTCGCATAACCAGAACTCACATTTACTGAACTTCACAAATAACTCTTATCATGTAAAGTCTGTAACACTATTTTCAAATGCTCGGCATGTTCGGTTTCATCACGCGAATAAATCAAAATGTCATTAATGAATACGGCAACAAATCAATCTAAATACGGTCTAAATATCCGGTTCATCAAGTCCATAAAGATAGCAGGTGCATTAGTTAACTCCAAAGGCATAACTAAAAACTCATACTGTCTATAATTCGTTTGGAAAGAAGTTTTCGGAATGTCTGAATCTTTTACTCGCAACCGATAGTAACCTGATCTGAGATCTATCTTTGAAAACACAGTAGCTCCTTTCAATTGATCAAACAAATCGTCAATTCAGGGTAGAGGATATTTTTTCTTGATAGTCACTTTGTTTAACTGACGATAATTAATGCATATTCTCATCGTACCATCTTTCTTTTTCACAAACAGAACAGGAACACCCTGATGTGAGAAACTTGATCATGCAAATCCTCTATTGGTCAAATCTTACAACTGAGACTTTAATTCTTTTAACTCAGTCAGAGCTATTCTATACGGAGCTATCGAAATCGGAGTAGTTCGCGGTACTAACTCAATGCCAAACTTAACTTCTCAAATTGGAGCTAATCCCGGAAGTTCTTTAGGAAACACATCAAGAAATTCACAAACAATAGGCACTGATTCAATTTTCTTTTCTGTTACTTTCAAATCGATCACATAAGCAAAGTAGGCTTCACAACCCTTTCTTACATATTTTCTGAGCTTTCATTGACAAAATTGCAGCCGGTAACCCATTCAAATTACTAGATTCAATTCGGATTATTTCATCATTCTTGCATCTCAAATCAATAGTTTTTCGTTTGCAATTCACAATAGCATCATGCAAAGTTAACCAATCCATACCCAAAATTATATTAAACTCATCAAAAGGTAATAACATCAGATCAGCAGAAAAATAAATGTCTCAAAACATCAATGGACAATTCTTGCACACTTTGTCAACTAAAAAACTTTTACCTAGCGGGTTCGATACTCTAATCACAAATTCAATAGACTCTACAGGCAGTGTTACTGAATACTAAATTCATGCATATATACGAATGTGTCGATCCTGGATCTATCAATGTAATTATAGAAGTATCATAAAGTGTAAAAGTACCAATTATAACATCGGGAGACGAAGCTTCCTCACGTGCACGAATAGCATAGGCTTTGGCAGGTGCGTGAGCCTCAGATCTAACAGTGTATCTTTAGTTCCCCTCTGACTGCCACTCACATTACCCGTATTTCTGGGTAGTGTACCTCGAGCTGTATTGCCACTCTGCCTTGGATTTTGCACAATCTCTTGCTCAACAGACTCGGGACAATCACGAATAAAATGATCTAAAGATCCATATTTGAAACAAGGTTGATCATATAGTTTACAATTGCCGAGATGTCTTTTACCACAGTGTTTACACTCAGGTCGATCGGATTGAACATTTCCAACACTTGTAATAGAAGTAGCTGGAGCTCTAAAGCTCAAATGCGATCTAGCACACTCTTTACTCGAATGCCCCATATTAGCCTTTGAATGGCTATAATCATCTCGGAATTTCTTTGACATAGACTGAAATTATTTACTTGCGGATCTCTTTCTTAATCTCTAGCTTCTGAGTCGGCTTTTCTCTTCTCTTTCCCTAGTTCTTCAGCTTTACACGCTCGTTCAACAAGCACAAAAAACTCTTTTATTTCCAAAATCCCGACTAATAATTTGATGTCTTCATTCAAGCCATCCTCGAATCTCTTGCACATAATTGCTTCAGTCGAGACACGTTCTCGTGCGTATTGACTCAATCTTACAAATTCTCGCTCGTGTTTCGTAACAAACATACGACCTTGTTTCAGTTCAAGAAACTCTTTACATTTTTGATCGATGAATCTCTAACTGATGTATTTCTTTCGGAATTTAGCTTGAAAGAAATCCCAAGTGACTCGTTCCCTCGAAACCATAGATATCAATGTCTTTCACCAATGATACGTCGTATCTCTCAAAAGTGAAACGGCACACTTAAGGCATTTTTCGGGAGTACATGACATTTCATCAAACACCTGTATCGTGTTCTCTAACCAAAATTCAGCTCTCTCCGCATCATCATTAGTAATAGCATGAAATTCTTCGGCCTCATATTTTCTAATTTTATCGACAAGAGACTTATTCAACTGAATCAGATTAGTTTATGGCATGACAGGAACTTGCGGAGGATTGGCGGGGGTGACGACTGTGGCACAGCCGAATTGGTTCTCATATATTGTGTGAACCAATCATTCATCATTTGATAAAAGGCTTCCTTAACCTCTCCCTCGTGGCTACTCGTAACAGGTCTAGAATCAGATGGCACTGTCCCTTGAGTAGGAGCAGGCGTATTACTTTCAACATCGTCAGCTACGGCTCGTTCGTGATCCATTTACTATATAAAAACACATTTTCATTATCAGGAATCATCACATTATCGTAGTTCATATATATGGCATGTATAGCTAGACTCACATACGCTACATTAGTCCTAGAATTAACTAAATCCTAGCTCTGATACCAACCAAATGTAACACCCCTAACTCGTATTTGTCGCCAGACTAGGGTTAAAAGGCATTACCGGACATATCAGAACATTTCGCATATAATTCCCAAACATCATAGCATCATAAACAAACATCAACATAAAGTCTCTTTCTTAGGTCAACAAGACCTTAAACAAGCTTTAAGAAGAGATCAGGACTAAACCGAGCAGATACAAAATTTTTCAAAAATTAAACATTTTTCTAAGTTACAAAGGTCACACGCCCGTGTGAACAGGCCGTGTGCCTCACACGGCATTAGACACGCCCGTGTGTCTAGGCCGAAGCAAAACAGGGCATACATACTGACTTGTCCACACAACCACAAGACACGCCCGTGTGCCAGGCTATGTAAAAATTAGGAAGGCTACTGACTTAGGTCACATGGCCAGTCACACGCCCGTGTGTCTAGCCCGTTCTCGAAACTGACTTGGCCACACGGCTTGGCACATGCCCGTGTGTGAGACCGTGTGATCTACTCAGGCTCATTTGGAAATTGCCTTCGAGCAACACTACAGTGACACACGCTCGTGTCCCTGCCCGTGTGGGCAAAAATAGGCCTCTTACAAGGCCAAAATTTTCAACCAATTCACAACCCAAAACATACACCATTCAAACCATATCATAATCAACCAAACTCATGCTTTTATTTTATTTCAAAACATATAAGAATCACTACCAAACTCATTCATTCATACATGTAACTTATTCATTCCATGATCACATATTTCACATCACATTTATAACATTTTAACACAAAAATAACTTACTAAAATGACTATTTCACTAGGTCATACATATACACCAAATTTACCATTTTTGCATCACACATCATATACCAAAATCAAACCATAAGTTTAACCATAATCAAGCCATATCACATGGCTAAATATACACTTTACAAAACATATTCAAATACTTCTAGCTTATACATGCCATACTTCAATATATACACTTTCAAAAGGTACCAAAATAGAGTTCGATAGTGTGGTGATGATCCTCGACAATTCCTGAGCTCCCGATAGCTACGATATTTATAAAACAATTGAAAACACACAAAGTAAGCTTTGAAAAGCTTAGTAAGCCATATACAAATAAACTTATCACATAAATAATTCTAAGCCAATTCATTCATGTAACTTATAGCAAAATATAAGTACACATCCTTAAGTCTCATATAACTCATTTGACATAGTTCACTTTATATAACTCATTTGGCATAGTTCACTTACTCATATATCATAAGTCCACAATTTTACAAATACTCACCTTTCATTTATAGTCATGTTATACATTTCAAACATACTTGAATTGAATACACATTCACATAATCATTCATTTCTCAGAATGCTCATTGAACCGTATGGAATCAAATCGGATACGCGGATAGCTCGGAAAGCTCGAAAATGCCAACGTCCCAGATGTGGTCTCACATGTAATCAAATATCGATGCCACTATTCCAGACAGGGTCTTACATGAAATCAAATATGATGCCAATGTCCCAGACATGGTCTTACTCGTAATCTCAAATCGATGCCAACGTCCCAGACATGGTCTCATACGAAATCACATATCGAAAATCCTATGTCATGACATATGTATCCTAACTATTCCTATGGTTCGTACGGGGCTTTTCAGATGTCATCGTATTATTGGAACTTTCTGGGATTTCACATATTTCACTATCAAATCCATTCATCACAATTCAAATGTCATATAAGCAATTAATAATTAAATTCAACACATTTATTTGTATATTGACTTACCTTGTACAGATTCGAACGAACGGAATCGACTACTCGACGACTTTCAACTTTCTCCAGTCTAATTTTGTTTTCTTTAGTTCTTGATCTATATAAATTCAAATTTCACACATTTAATCACCAAATCATTCAATTCAATCCAAAAACATATAATTAGGGCATTTTACAATTTAGCCCTCATATTTTTACATTTTAACTCTTTAGTCCCTAATTCATAAAATCACAAAATTCATAAAATTTCCTTGTACACATGCTTAGCCGAATTTTCACTTGGCTCATATAAGTCCATATATTTCATTTATTTCACATTTTAGTCCTTAATTTCTCATTTTCACAATTTAGCCTAAAATTCTCACATATCTTTCATTTTCTATCATCAAACATCATAAAACTCACATTATCAACAATGGTATAACCCAAAATCATTATCAAAATCATAAATTGAGACATCAGCTTGATAGAGTACAAAGCAACAATCACAAAACCATAGAAATTATCAAACAAGAAAGAAAGAAATAAGCTAAAATTTAACTTTGGTTTTAATTATAATAACATTAATACATAATTTACTAATATAACCTTTTTCATTTCATTTAAAATCCACTGAGTAATGTCCAACATTGTTCATTCATAAATCCAAAGGTCTAATTGTATCTTAAGAACCTCACATTTAATAAGACAAGTCAATTCAGCACTTAATCAAATAGAAGGCCACTTTTGCATTTTTTGCAATTAAGTCCTTTTATCAAATTGAGCACACAAACGATCAAATTTTCATACGAAACTTTCACACATGCTTGATCACATACTGTAAACACGAAAAATAATATTAAAATATTTTTTAACTCGAATTTGTGGTTCTGAAATCAGTATTCTGACTAGGGTCTAAACTGGGCTGTTATAATCACTCATGGTTATATATACAAATCAAAACATATATATTTACAAGCCATTTCTAATAGGCAGACACACATCAATATTAACAACATTTACAAGCCAAATCTCATGGCTATAATCACAACCAAAATACCACATCTAGCCTATACATGCCATATACAATAAATACATATCCAAAAGTACCAACTTAGATGTTTGATAGTGCGATGATGTTCCCGACGACTCCCGAATCCGATCTAGCCTTGATTCATTATAAAACATAGAAAAATAACACGAAGTAAGCTTCATAGCTTAGTAATTTCGTATGTGAATAACTTAATTCATTGAATCAATGCAAATCAACCAATTACACACGACAAAATCATATACACATTAACTACAAACCTTTCTCATGTATCAAAACATGATCAAATACCATCTCATTGAAGTTTCACTATTTAATACTCGAATAGGTTCTGTACATACTTGTATTGCCTCGTACTAACCTCTTTCTCAACCACATCATTCGTTTACCCATTGAACCATTCGAAATAGAGATCGAATACTCAGGGGTCTCGTACGATAAGTACCTATGCCATGGCCCATAGGCAAATCAAGGTAACTTGTCCGAAAAACTATTATCATGGCCCGAAGCCAAATCATTCGATATGCATGACCCGAAGCCAAATCAGTAAGATACGAGCTCAAAGTGCTAATATAATGGCATGAATCCAACTCAACATATCATTTACTGACATGACAATAGTATCCAAAACTATTTTTACGGTTCAGTCGGGTTTTCACACTTTCCGTTTCAATCATTGAATGCACTCGTAGAGTCGTTTTCATACTTCATACATTATCCATAATCTCGTTTTAACAATTTATGCAATATTAAAGTATTTTAACATACATTTATAATGTAATCATCACATACAAACTTACCTCGTATTTAAAATTGACGGATCGGGTCGACTACTCGATAACCTTGCTTATCCCCCGATCTAAATCTGAATTCTTTCTTTCTTGATCTTAATCAAGCTAGGATTGTGCTAAAATTTAAAAAGCTTCAAACCCTTTCTTTTTCCTTTGATATTCAGTGATGACAAGAGAAAATGAAAGTTTTTTCTTTTGTTAACATATTACATGGGAACTTTTCCAAATAGAGTTTAAAAAGAAGTATATTAGTCGAAGATTCCTGGACCAGAAAAAGAAGGAATTTCTAGAGCTCAAACAGGGAAATATGACAGTGTCCGAGAATGAACTAGAATTTGTTAGACTGAGCAAGTATGCTAGTGAATGAGTTCAGACTGAAGCCGAAATGTGCAAACAATTTGAAGAAGGGCTAAACGAAGATATCAAGTTGTTAATTAGAATTCTAGAATTAAGAGAATTCATGGTGTTGGCTGAACGAGCACACAAGGCCGAGGAATTAAGGAAAGAAAAGAGGCAAGTGGAAAGGGAAGCTCGGGTTACGAGCAAAATATTTATGAACAAGACGTAATCATCTGCTTCGAAGAAATCAAAGAATTATCATGAGAGTTTTGCTACATTAAGGGAGTATTCAGGAAAGGAACAAAATTCTAAACGCACTAACCTAAGGCCTTCGTCTCCCTTCACAACCAATGTTGGGAGTGTTAGAAACCTCAAACCACAATGCAATGTTTGTAATAAATTGTATTTCAGAGAGTGCCGGATAAGAAGTGGGGCTTGCTTTAAGTGTGCTTCTCTCAACCATTTTCTTAAGGATTGCCCGAAAAGGGTTGAGAAAGACAATGAATAGACTATGAAGCTGAGTAATCCTGTCTCGAGTGGTAGACCACCGCGGTATTCTGGAAATGTCAGTGGTAGTCGTATTGCCACAAAAGATTCAATAGCTAAATCTGAAGCTTAGGCTTCTGCAAGAACATATACAATAGTGCAAGGGAAGATGCTTCGGCACTAGATGTTATCACTGTACATTCTCTCTACTTGATACTGATATTACTGCTTTGATTGATCCTGGTTCCACTCACTCATATATATGCACAAAATTTGTGTCTGTCAAAAATGTGATTCTTGACTTCACTAAATTTTTGGTTAAAGTTTCAACCCCTTGGGTCTGCATGTTATGGTGGATAAAATTTGTAAAAATTGACCATTGATGATAGAGGGTTATTGTTTTCCGGCTAATTTGATGTTGTACCCTTTGATAAATTTGATGTAATATTGGGAATGGATTAGTTAAACCAACATGATGCAGTGGTAAATTGTAAGCATAAATACATTGTATTGAAGTGTCAAAATGGTGAGTTACTACGGGTTGAATTTGAGAAACTAGATTAGTTGTCTAATGTGATTTCAGCAATCTCAGCACAGAGATATATTAAAAAGGGGTATGAGGCTTATCTTGCTATTGTACTGGATATCAAAGTATCAGAGTTGAAAATCCAATCGATGCCGGTTGTTTGTGAGTTTCCTGAGGTATTTCTAGAAGAACTACCTGGTTTACCTCCAGCTAAAGAGGTGAAATTTTCCATAGACCTTGTACCAGGGACGACGCCGATATCTATAGCACCATATAGAATGGATCCTACGGAATTGAAAGAGTTGAAGATATAGCTGCAAGAGTTGATTGATAAAGGGTTTGCCCGACCCAGCTTTTCGCCATGGGGTGCACATGTATTGTTTGTAAAGAAGAAAGATGGATCACTGAGATTATGCATCGATTACAGACAGCTTAATAAAGTCACAATAAAGAATAAGTACATGTTGTCTCGTATAGATGACTTGTTTGATCAATTAAAAGGTGCCTCTGTATTCTCAAGAATTGATCTTCATTCTGGTTATTATCAGTTACAGGTAAAGGACTCAGAACTAGATATAAGCACTATGAGTTTTTGGTGATGCCATTCAGATTAACTAATGCCCCGGCGGTATTTATGGATTTAATGAACAGAATTTTCAGACCATACTTGGACAAGTTTGTGGTTGTTTTTATTAATGATATTTTGGTTTACTCTCGGGATGTGAATGAGCATGTTAAGCATCTGAGAATTGTATTGCAAATTCTGCGTGAGAAACATGTAACACGTCCGTTATAAAATCCAATTTTGGTTGTTTTTATTAATGATATGAGGCATTACCGTTCGCATACAGGATCATTCTGAAAAACGAGTTATAAAATCCAATTTCCAATTAAAAACCAACCAAACAAAAATCATATTGTCCCTATTATGGACCTACAAGGTCCAAAACACACATTAAAAGCGACCTGAAACTAAACCGAGAACTACAGAAAATTTTAGTAAAATTCCTAGGGTTATGCCTCACACGCCCGTGTGGAGGCAAAGCACACGCCCATGTCCCCCACCCATGTTGAATTATTTGGATTTCTTTTTCATTTCGAACCTAAAAGGGTTTTCACACGGCCAAACACATGCCCGTGTACATGGCCCGTGTCCCTCACACGATCTAAACATGCTCGTGTCATCGTCCGTGTCCAAAAACACGGGCATTCTAGTTATGACATCATCATTCATTTAGAGGCACACGCCCGTGTGCTAGACTGTGTCGTCCACACGGTTGAGGCACACAATCATGTCTCTGCCTATGTGTTTACTACCATGCAAGCTGACCTATAATTTTAAGTGCAGGGGACATACAGCCATACCACACGCCCATGGGGCTGGCCGTGTGTCACACACGGCCTAGACACATGCCCGTGTGTCTACCCGTGTGGACCATTTTGGAGGCTATTTTCCAAGCAACCATACATACCAATATGGTCATTGGACATTTATCATGGTATAGTTATACTCTTAAACCTTCTTGGCCAAGGTCATTCATGTTACTACATGTCTCATTTTAATCCATGATCATAATACCCTCTTTGTCTTAAGGTTACACTTTCAATAATCACACTTTATAACTCATGTCTATTATGATCTAAACCATTCCCAATTGTTTTGGCCATCATTCTCATGTTCATTCATGGTATAACAAAATTGGCATTCACATGAAATAGTCAAACATAAACATGCACACAGTAGGTTTACAACCTACATCAAAATGAGCCATACCTCATGGCCATATACAAAATGATATAAGCATATCATTCAAACCCTTACATTGGTTAGCCAAATGACACAAATAACAAAATAACCAAAAATCCTATACATGCCATTATAACAAAATAAAAGTTTCTATATACCAACATAAGACAAGTTGATAATATTGACAATGCTCCAACCGTCTTCCAATCTCCACGAGTCCTCAAGCTCTGAAAAGCAAGGGAAAAGGGAGGGGGTAAGCATTTACATGCTTAGTAAGCCCAAATAATTGGAAAATAAACTTATCGATTAATTAGCATACAACCATATTAGGCAATAATTCCAACAAGTATGAGATAGTTTCCCTATCACATGCACTCAATCATCTAGTCTCATATCAATACATCATATCATTAGCCTTAGATGAGCTCATCAATTTAATATTCCTATTTTTGTTTCTCATGTTAATCCCATTGAATTTCTCAGAAATCTCGATGGGTAGCCCATTTACCGTCAAATCATACAAGTGATCATCCCAAATATGCACTCTCACAAACCTTACATCATAGGCGGGATTACCAATCCAGGCTAAATCCCTTTCAATGACAATTGCTCTCATAAGCTCGGATCTAAATTGCCAGTCCAGGCTAAATTCAGTCCTCAATCGGATTACCTGACCTGGCTAAATCCTTAATGCACCCATGTTCTTCGAGAGGCTCGATCACTCAAGGAACATCTGTCCGGGCTAGATCCTTTCTATATTGCGATCAATGGATTACCCGTCTGGGCTAAATCCTTTTCTGCAACACATGCAGGATCTCGTGTCATGTAACCTATAATTTATCTACCGAATTTCCTTTTTTGTTTCAACCGGGACATTTATCATCTTTTCATTTATATTACCATAGTTCATGGATTATCATGCAATGGATATCTCTATTATCATACAATCAAGAACATACATTTTAAGTATATTAAGAGTTTACTTCGGGTTATATGAACTTACCTGGTAGTCGTTTCGAATTCGTATCTCGATTATTCTAAAACCTTCTGTTTTCCACGGTCGACCTCTGGAATTGGTTCCTCAGGGTCTATATCAACAAAATTAGATTATTAATACATCACATTATTCATTTTTAAGCCTAAAACTCACCCCAGGCAAAATGGTAACCTTTCACAATATTTACAATTTAGTCCTAAGTCTCGTATAATGAAATGCATGTAATTCCTTGGTTACCCAAGCCTAGCCGAATGTTATTCACACTTATAGCAGCCAATGTTTTTCCTTCATTCCATATTTTTCTACCCATTTCCCCAACTTTTATAATTTAGTCCTTTAAGCCATTTCCATGAAAAACCACTTAGTAAAAGTTTTTTACCATCCTTTAAACTCTCATATTCCTCCATAAATCATCAAAACACAAACATATCATGCATGGGTAATTTTCTAAACATGAAACATAGCATGAGATATGGGTAGAAATGGAAAGAGCATGTTACGAGGATCTCAAAAATACGAAGAACATTAAAAACGGGGATAGGATTAACTTACTATCAAGCTTGAAATGTTGGAAAATCCTAGCTATGGAGACCCTTAGAATTTCGACATCATGGAGAAGAAAATGAGCTAATTTTAGCTTGATTTTTCCCATTTTATTTAATTTATTACCAAATGACCAAAATGCCATCTCTTACTAAACTTCCAAAACTTTCCATGCATGCCCATTTCTATTTAAAAACTTAAAAATTGGGAAAATTATTATTTAAGGACCTCTAATTAATATTCCAAAGCAATTTCATACAAATTGCTTCTAGAACACAAGTTTTGCAATTTATTCAATTTGGTCCCTAATTTCCAATTGGACACCTTACATATATAATTTCTTCATGAAACTTTAACACATGCTTATGTTCATATCTTAAACTTCATAATTATCATAAAATAATTATTTTAACATCAGATTTGTGGCCCCAAAACCAGTATTCCAACTAGGCCCTATTTCGGGATGTTACAAAACAACTGAATGCTAAATTCAGAAAATGTGAATTCTGGATACGGGAAGTTAGTTTCCTCAGACATGTTGCATCTACAGAGTTTTGCTAGATTGAAAGCTTTATTGACAGAAGCGCCCGTATTAATCCAACCTAAATCGAGTAAGGAATTTATAGTTTACAACAATGCCTCATTGAATGGTTTAGGATGTGTATTGATGCAATATGGTAAAGTAGTGGCTTATGAATCTAGGCAGCTAAAACTGCATGAAATAAATTACTTGGTACATGATCTAGAATTAGCAGCTATTATTTTTGTATTGAAAATATGGCGGCATTATCTTTTTGGTGAAAAATTTCCCATCTTTACAGATCACAAAAGTCTGAAGTATTTAATGACACAGAAAGAACTGAATTTGAGACAACGTAGGTGGTTGGAATTATTGAAATATTATGATCTTGTTATTGATTACCATCCGGGGAAAGCTAATGTAGTGGCGGATGCCTTGAGTCGAAAATCCTTATTTACCTTACGGGTATTAAACACCCAGTTGTCTATATCTGATGATGGTCCACTCATAGCTCAGTTAAAAGTTAGATTGACATTTTTATAACAGATCTCTAAAGCTCAGAAAAATGATAGTAAGTTGCAAGCAAAATGATTACAAAGTGAATCAACTCTTAACTCAGAATTTTAGAACAGGAGCGATGGTTGTTTGTTATTCAGAGGTAGAGTATGTGTACCGAAAATTTCGGAACTAGTACAGAAGATTTTGAATGAATCTCATAATGGTAACATGTTTATACATCCTGGTACTAATAAGATGTATAGTGACTTGAAAAAGATGTACTGGTGGTCGAGAATGAAACGGGATATTTCTGAATTTGTATTGAAGTGTTTGATATGTCAGCAAGTGAAGGCTAAGCACCAAGTACCTTCGGGATTATTGCAGCCAATTATAATACTAGAATGGAAATGCAAAAGAGTTACCATGGACTTTGTAACGGGATTACCAATATCACTGAAAAAGAAAGATATCGTCTGGGTAATTGTTGATCGTTTAACGAAGTTTGCACACTTTATTCCAGTACGTATGGATTTTTCATTGGATAGATTGGCTGAATTATATGTCTCTGAGATTGTTAGATTGCATGGAGTGCTTGTCTCCATTATTTCAGATAGAGATCCTCGGTTTACATCACGATTTTGAAGTAAGTTGCAAGAAGCTCTAGGTACTCGTTTACATTTTAGTACTACATTCCATCCTCAAATAGATGGACAATCTAAACGTGTGATATAGATTTAGAAGACATGCTTCGGTGTTGTGTACTTGAATTTGGAGGTAAATGGGAAAAATATTTTCCTTTGATTGAATTTTCTTACAATAATAGTTATCAGTCCAGTATTAGAATGGCAATGTATGAGGCTCTATATGGTTGTAAATGTAGAACCCCATTGTAATGGAACGAGTTAAGTGAGAAAAACATATACGGAGTTGACTTGATCTGGGAAACTAAAGAAAAGGTGAAGATAATTCAAGGCAGTTTAAAAACGGCCTCAGACCATCAAAAGTCTTATGCCGATTTAAAGCAGAAAGAGATAGAATTTCAAGTTGGTGATAAAGCATTCTTGAAAGTGTCACCTTGGAAGAAAGTTCTCCGATTTGGTCGTAAAGGAAAACTGAGTCCACGGTTCATCGGGCCATATGAGATTATTGAAAGAATCGGGCCTGTTGCATATCGGTTAGGATTACCACCGGAGGTTGATAAAATTCATAATGTGTTTCATGTGTCCATCTGACGATGATATTGATCAGATCCTTCACATGTTATTACTCAAACAGAAGTTAAGATTCAACCTAATATGACTTACAATGAGGAACCGATTAAAATACTGGCATATGAAACGAAAGAGCTAAGAAATAAAAAGGTGGCATTGGTAAAAGTTCTCTAGCAACGACATGGATTAGAGGAAGCTACTTGGGAGCTGGAGGATACTATGAGGAAACAATAACCTAATCTCTTTTCTGGTAAGAATTTTCGAGGACAATAATTTCAAAGGGGGAGAGTTGTAACAGCCCATTTTCAGTAAGATTGGAACAGTGGTTTCAGGACCACAAATCTGAGCCAAAAATAATATTTTATTTTATTTCATTTTATGGTTGGTATCATGATAAGAAGGTCACATGAAAATTTTGGTATGAAAATTTTACCGATTGTGTGTTTAATTAGGGAAAGGACTAAATTGCATAAAATGCAAAATTTGGGTTCTAGTAGCTATAGGTATCAAATAGCTATGGAATTTAAAATTTAAGGTTCTTATATGGTAATTAGACCATTGAAGAGTAGTTAGTAGATATTTTAATGACTCATCCATGGAAAAATTAGAAAAGGATAGGGATTAAATTGGAAATCAATAAAATTAATAAATGATAATTAATTAAAAATAAAAAAAATTCATTTATTTTCATATCATCTTCCCTAATTTTTCTATGGAAACTCTAGGAGAGAGGAAGAAAACTTTTTAAGCTTAAAAAGGTAAGAAATCAAGTCTCGTTTTTAGTAATTTCTATATTTTGGAATCGAGTTAGTTTGATCTTTCTATTTAGGGTATCAATTTAAAAAGTTATCAATGTATGAATTTTGGGTCATGGATGAATATGCTGGAAATTTAAAATTTATGGTAGAAAATAAAAAGTTATCCATTGATAAACAAATTTTTCAAAACAATTTTTGATGAAAACTTAATTTAGGGACTAAAATGAAAAAAAGGTAAAACCCATGGAAAATTAATAACTTTTTGGAATGTATGTGTTGTAAGTGTAATATATAAATTTCAGCTAGGCTTGGAAAGAGGGCTAAATTTCATTAATTTCATTTTCCGGGCCTAGGGACGAAATCAAAATTTTTGAAAAAGATAGGGGACAAATGGTAATTTTTGCCTAGGATGTAATAGGATGCAAATGTATATGAAATGTGATAGATTAATAGTTAAATTTACCCATATAGATTCGGAGAGACCATCCACGGAACTAGATTGAGGAAAGTAAAAGGTTTCGAATTTGTTAAAATTCAAATACGAACCATTTTCAAGGTAAGTTTGTGTAACTTAAATATGTATGTTAATATGCTTGAATTGAATTGTATAATTGTGTTGATATGTGTGAGATGATATATACATAATGAAATAGTCTTAAGTTGTGTAATATGGACAAATTATCATGTTCCAGTCGAATGTTGAATTTTGATGGGTTAAGAATAATAGTGCATATGTTGCAAATAGAATTTAGCCCGGACGGGTGATTCTAATGTAAGCCCTCTTGATTTTAGGTTATAAATTGGATTTAGACTAGATGGGTAATCCATATTATGCTCTCTAAAGCATATACTACGGATAGGATTTAGCTTGGACTGGTAATCCTACTATAAAATGTACCGCTCAAGAGTGTGCCTTTTTATTATGTACCCTAATGGGTACTTTTGCACATGTGTATATTACCCGAACATCCATCGAGATTTCAATAGTTCGACGGAAAAGACTCTTGAAGTGTGCAAAGGTGAAATTAATGAAAGCTTGTAATGTGATGAGCTCATCTATGTTTACTTGATATTCATATGAGATTATATGACTAACTTGTTGAATAAGTGTACGTGTTTAGGTAACTTACCAAAAATCGATGGAATGTAAATTTATGTATGCTTGTATTAATAAATATAACTGTTAAGTTTATTTTTCGTTATACGAACTTACTAAGCGTAAAATGCTTACTCCGTTTAATTTTCCTTGTTTTATAGTGCTCAAATCTCGCAAAGGTTGGAAGTCGGTCGGAGCAATCATCACACTATCCACTATCTCATTTTGGTATAAATAGAAATCTCATTTTGGTATAATGACATGTATAAGCTTATTTGGCCAATGATGGCTTGTAATTGTTGTTTTGTAATCTAGCCATTGGAGTGGCTAGTGGTGGTCTAAGTTTGGCTATTTTTGAAGCAATATTTTGGTAATCACATAAGTGCTTATTATGTGTTAGTTTGTTGCAATTATGTTAGCATATAAGTTTATGATAAGAGTAAGTTTATATCCTTTGATGTATGAGATAATACCACATGACTGTTGGCTAAATTCATATGAATATGTTGTTGGATTGGTGGATATATGCTTGTGAGTTTTGGTGCAGGAAAATGGAAAGTTTTGGGCAACAAATGAGGCTAGGAAATGACTTTATTTTGTCTACACGGGTAGGCACACAGGCGTGTGTCTTGGCCGTGTGTGACACACGGCTTGTCCTATAGGCATGTAGTCCAGCCGTGTGTCCCCTACATCTTAAAAATGAGAAATAGAATGCTCAGAATTGGGCACACGGGCAGAGACACGAACGTCTATCTCAGCCATGTGGTTGACACGGCCTTGAACACAGGCGTGTTACACGGCCTTGAAAACGGGCGTGTTACAAAGCCGTGTGAAAGCTGCATTTTTAATTTCGAAAATAAAATTCGCTACACGGCCTAGTACACGGGCGTGTGACTTGGCTATGTGACTTCAATTTCTTCATGCCTTAAAAGTCAGAGAGTTACACGGGTTAGGGACACGGGTGTGTGTAGTACACGGACCGACCACATGGGCTTGTGAGCCCTGCACCTTGGAAATTTTTTGAAATGTCACGAAAAATTTTATGAGTTTTCGATTAAGTCCCGACTTGATTCTAATGATTGTATTGGACCTCGAGGGTCCAATTAAGGGACGTTTTGAATGATCTCAATAAAGGAACAATAATTTACATAAATTATTTGTAAAATGTTCTGAATGTTTCGGTAATACTCTGAAACTCTGTTCCGACGACAGATACGGATAAGGGATGTTACAAAAATAGTCCTTAAACTTCTCTTTAAGAAATGGTTTAACCCTCCCCTTTTCATACAATTTCTTTCAAGCCCCGAGCTAAAAATAACAAACTCATTCAACCACTCCTTCCACCTAGCCTGGCTAGCCATATGAAGGGGTATTTCTTGCTATTTTTAGCTCACTTGAGTTGTCAATTTCAAGTATAAATAACCCCTTTCAGTTCCTCATTTCACACACCATTCATCATTTACTCATCTATTCTTTCACTTCTCTCCTTCATTCACCTTTGCCTTTTATTTTCATTCACCTTCTCTTTGTCGATTTCCCCTTTTGAGAAAGAGTTATCACACTTCTTGGAGCAGTAGGCAATTGAGCATTCTTGAAGGTCATTGATCGACAGAACAAGCCAAGAGGAAAATGACCATGCTTGTCTGGCTTTGAAGAATCATCAAAACTTGCCTTCTAGTTCCCTTCTCTTTATCTTTTAAGTTTATTTTGTGATAATAGACATGAATACTTACTGTTTTGATGCTTCTATTTTAATTAAAATGACTTGAATATTGTTTGTATTAATTTGAATGCATTTTGTCCACTTAAATTGTTAAAATCATGTTTGTGTTGTTATAGGCCTTGGTAATTTGTTCAATTAAATAAAACCATGCCTATGTTATGCTTGCATTATAATTGTAAGATGACAATTGAATTAATTATTAATTAGATTGAGATTATAATTAATTGACACAATATCTGTGTAACTCCCCGAATTTTAGGCCTAGAAGTTTTAAGTCTTAAGTGGGTGTAGTTAGGAGACTGCACATGGATATTTATTTACGTAAGAATGTGACACACAAATGTGTATCTGCTTCAGTGGTTAAGTGTTCTGAGTGTTCTGGGAAGTGTTTGAGAAGTCTTGGGTTCAAGCCTGAGCAAGTGTAAAAGTTTTGTTTTTAAGGAATAGGCATTATCTCTAGGTTGTAGGATTTTAAATAAATATGAATAAAAAATGATAAAAAAGAGCCTACTGGCCCAGGGGATAAGTGGTGTGTTGCTAGTGTTTTAGGTCTGAGGTTCGAATCCCTGCTTGTGCAAATGGAGATTATTTTTGCTGGTGACCATGGGAGGAAGTTGTGTTTGACCAAAACACCAAGAGTTTGAATAAGTTTGAACAAATTTGTTGTTAGCCGAATCTGAGGAGAGGTTTATGGGGGATTTTGATTGTTTGAATTGGTGGACAGTAGGAAATTAAGGAGGAAATAGAGAAAGTTCGAATTTGAAGGAGAGTTGTGCCGTTTGTGAACTTCTGCTTCCCAAGAATTTGGCTAGGCAACTGTTTCTATCAATTTTCAGTTTTGTGATCGCTTTTGGTTCTTTTCTACACTTCTTGATTGTCGAATTCTGCTAGGGGATGATTCGGGTACTTTTTATTTTGCCCATTTTGGTTTTGTCCTTAATTTTTCAATACCCTACTAACCGATTTTGCTCTTCTCCCTCTACTCCTTTAGCAACCGTTTTCCCTTGTTGCTATTAAGCCGAATTTTGTCCTTGGTTTTACTACTTCTCCACCCTTCATCTTTCTCTTTTTTGGGACTGATATTTGCTTAGAGACCATTCGAGTATTTCTCATTTTGTTATTTCGACTTTATTTTTCCATACAACCTTACTCTGCTTCGATTTTCTTTCTTCCTCTACTCCTCTGACTGACATTCTTTCCTTTTTCTCTTTGGTTGAATATCCTATTCTCCGGTTCTCTCAATTCTTTTAGTCTAACATATCCCACTCTTTTCATCTTATTATGATAGCCAAATGCTCCTTTCTCCCTCCCTCTGTTTTTGCTTTCGGTTTGGCAATTATTCTTTGAGCAATTAGTGGGTGCACATGGTTTCTTCTGTTCTATTTCTACCATAGTGACCTTTATTCTAATATTTTTCCTTGCTATCGTTTTGTGCTAAGGGTGTGGTTGTGCTAGCCTTGCTTCTGTCGAATCATATGCTTTTGGCTTTTGTTGGGGGTGTGGGCTGATTGTTCCTCTCCTATTCTGGGTTTGGCGTTTTCGGTAATTGTTATGCGGTTAGTACAACCTTTTGGTATGGTTAATATGTGGTTTAAATTGTTAAGTTGTGGTTTAGATTGTTAAGTCTTGGTTGGATTGTAAGAGACTTCTAAAAGGAGTTGAACCAGTCTTTGGCAACGAATTAAGGGAGTGATCCTTAGTCGAGCGACCAAGGCAAGTGATAAGAAACCATTTTAATAAGTGTTATAGAAAAGGATTGTTTAATCCTATTGATAATGGGACTAATGATGTCTGGTGTTTGGATCTAGGGTTGGAGCACTTGTGGTCTATTTGCACACTCTCGTATTAAGGTGTGTAACCACACTGCTTAAATCGTAAATTAACAAAAGCCAAAAAATATGACTATTGGCGCAATATGAGCGTTCGTCCGCTCTTGTGGTAATCCGAACGTATAAAACGTGGGCGTTTGATCTTAAAAGCCACCATGAGCGTTTTTATGGGCTTAGGCCGTTTTGGGCCACATTGGGTCGTGTGGGCCTCGTGGGCTCATGGGCCCCATACGGGTAAACTATACAGACGTGTAGAGATTATTGGGCCAGGTTGTGTAGTTCGCACGGCCAAGGCCATTTTTGGGCTTATTGGGCCACACGGGCGTGTGGGCCACATAGGCTTGCAATATAAGCTTTGGGCCCATTTTCTCTATTTGACTGTTAAGGTTGCACGGGTCGCCCGAGACGTTTGTGACCTTCGATTGGGTTGGTAAAAGTACCTGGACCCTTAATCGGTAAAATGATTATTTTTCCCTCATGAGGTAAAATGACTGTTTTGCCCTCATGAGGTGAAATGACTATTGTGCCCTTTGTGGTAAAATGACTAAGATGCCCCAACAAGGTAAATTAACTGTTTTGGCCCAATGTGATATATGTTTATATTTTAGCACGCTATTGTAACTGTGTTGGGTACATGTTTAATATGATGTTATGACATGACATGTGGCATGATGCATTGCATGGCGATGGGATTTTATATGATTGGAGGAAGTGTACTGTACTGGAAACTCTGCTGCAAATTACTGATGGCTTTAAGCCTATTACTGGCAACTTTGCTGCAAATATTGTTTTAGTGCCACAACCGGTGCTACTTGTTGTGTAGGGATGGGTGGGTCGATTTTATCACCACATGGTGTGTAGGGTTAGTACGAAGATGGTGTGTAGAGGCTGGATTGGGTAGGATATTTCTAATTGCATATTGTACTGATTCTGTAATGGGCTTAGGCCCCACTGATACTGTTACTGCAATATTTATTGTTATTGTAATGGGCGAAGGCCCGAGTATATGACTGCTTCTGTATTGAGAAAGGCTAAAGCCTAAACTGATATTGTCACTGTTTCTAAAAAGGGCTTAAGCCAAGACTATATTTGCTCACTGTATAACTGATTGTTTGTTTAATAAGGGATTACACACTGAGTTTTCCTAAACTCACCCCTCTGTTTATCTGTACAGGAAATCCTCAGCCTTAGACGGATCGGTGCTGCGAGGGATTCGAAGGTGGCCACACTACTGCTCCAGCTTTATATTTGACTTTTATTTACTATTAAATTTTGAATTGGGTACTTATTGATGTAATAAGGCCTCTATAAGGTTTTAACTTTTAATTTGGGATTTTTACTTGCTTTGATATAAATTTCTAGTTGTAGGAAGAAGACGTGTTTTCAAAAGATAACTATTTTTCAAAAACACGTCATTTTAATATAATTTTAAAGCTTCCGCAACAAACATAGTTTAAAGTGTAATAACAATCTAATATGATTTACAAATTTTTGTTAATGATATAATAAGCTTTTAATATATAACGGGCTTTCCAATGAAATTATGGTTTTGAAAAACACTTCAATATGACACCGCCAGATTTGACCATAACATTTAGGCCAGGCTTGGGGTGTTACATTTATTGGTATCAGAGCCTGATTGTAAAACTTAGCTGTGGATTTGGGTTCCTTTTAAAATCGAGATTTCGAAAAAGGATTATTTTAAATAATTTGAAATACTAAGAAATGTTTTACAGAATATGTGGTACACCGAATCTCCGGTGCCGATTCTGTAAGTTCTCTGAAACTTCTGTCTGTTTAAATTGAAATACTGAGACTACTGTAGGTTGTACTGCAAACTCTTAGGTAGCGTATACTGAAACTGTAGTGAAACTTGTAGACATCGATAGACACTATGTCGTGCGAAAATAAAATTCTATACTTCTGATACTGTCTCCATAAAGCATCTGTTAATAAACACTGGAATAATAAGCTGATGCATAAAACTGTTAAAACAAATAAAGCATAATTTGGTTATAAGCACCAGAGGTACTCACGAAAGGGGAACCGGAGGCTATAGTGGAGGCCATGGAGGTGCTCGAGCAGGGTCTCATTATCACGCGGCTGAGTATTGGATTGACGCACTGTTCTAGTCTATCTTTAGACTGTATTGAAAACGCTCAAATTGAATATGGTATTGTTTTGGATCTATAGTGCGCAATGGGAGCGTAGTGGTAAAGACTGTGTTATGCGATTGATCTGATAATTGGAAATTTCGGGGACGAAATTTCTTTAAGGAGGGGTGAATTGTAACGCCCCGTATTTTAGGCTACAAGTTTTAAGTCTTGAGTGGGTGCAGTTAGAAGACTGCATATGAATATTTAGTTGTGTAAGAATCTAACACACAAATGTGTATCTGCTTCAGTGGTTAAGTGTTTTGAGTTTTCTGGGAAGTGTCTGAGAAGTCTTGGGTTCAAGCTTGAGCAAGTGCAAAAAGTTTTTTTTTTAAGGAATAGGCATTGTCTCTAGGCTGTAGGGTTTTAAATAAATATGGATAAAACATGAAAGAAAACAGCCTGTTGGCCCAGGGGATAAGTGGCATGTTGCTAGTGTCTGAGGTTTGAGGTTTGAATCCCTGCTTGCGCAAATGGAGATTATTTTTGCTGGTGACCATGGGAGGAAGTTGTGTTTGACCAAAACACCAAGAGTTTGACTAAGTTTGAACAGATTTGTTATTAGCCAAATCATAGGAGAGGTTTATGGGGGATTTCGATTGTTTGAATTGGTGGACAGGAGAAAATTAAGGAGGAAACGGAGCAAGTTCGAATTTGAAGGAGAGTTGTGTCGTTTGTGAACTTCTGCTTCCAAAGAATTTGGCTAGGTAATTGTTTCTCTCCATTTTCAGTCTTGTGATTGCTTTTGGTTCTTTTCTACATTTCTTGATTACCAAATTCTGCTAGGGGATGATTCGGGTACTTTTTATTTTGCCCATTTCGGTTTTGTCCTTCATTTTTCAATACCCTATTGACCAATTTCGCTCTTCTCCCTCTACTCCTTTAGCAACCATTTTCCCTTATTGCTATTAAGCTGAATTTTGTTCTTGGTTTTACTGCTTCTCCACCCTTCGTCTTTCTCTCTTTTGGGACTAATATTTGCTTAGAGACCATTCGAGTATTTCTCGTTTTGTTGCTTTGACTTTATTTTTCCATACAACCTTACTCTGCTTCAATTTTCTTTCTTCCTCTACTCCTCTAGCTGACATTCTTTCCCTTTTCTCTTTGGTCAAATGTCCTATTCTCCTTCTCTCTCAATTCTTTTAGTTTAACATATCCCACTCTTTTCATCTTATTATGATAACTGAATGCTCCTTTCTCCCTCTCTCTTTTTTCCTTTCAATTTGGCAATTGTTCTTTGAGCAATCGGTGGGTGCATATGGTTTCTTCTGTTCTATTTCTACCGTAGTGGTCTTTCTTCTAATACTTTCCCTTGCTGACATTTTGTGCTAGGGGTGTGGTTGTGCTAGCCTTGCTTCTATCGAATCGTATGCTTTCAACTTTTGTTGGGGGTTTGGGTTGATTGTTCCTCTCCTATTCTGAGTTTGGCATTTTTGGTAAGTGTTATGTGGTTAGTACAATCTTTTAATATGGTTAATATTTTGTTTAGATTGTTAAGTCTTGGTTAGATTGTAGGATACTTCTAAAAGGAGTTGAACCAGTCTTTGGGAACGGATTAAGGGAGTGATCCTCAGTCGAGCGACCAAGGCAAGTGATAAGAAATTGTTTTAATAAGTGTTATAGAAAAGGATTGTTTAATCCTATGGATAAAGGGACTAATGATGTATGGTGTTTGGATCTAGGGTTGGAGCACTTGTGGTCTATTTGCACACTCTTGCATCAAGGTGTGTAACCACACTACTTAAATCGTAAACCGACAAAAGCCGAAAAATATGACAATTGACGCTATACGAGCGTGCGCCGGCTCGTGTGGTAATTCGAATTCATAAAACGTGGGCGTTTGATCGTAGAGGCGACCATGAGCATTTTCATGGGCTTAAGTTGTTTTGGGCCACATTGGGCAGAAATAGGTCGTGTGGGCCCTGAGGGCTCGTGGGCCCTACACGGGTAAACTATATGGACTTGTGGAGATTATTAGGCCAGGCTATGTAGTTCACACGGCCAAGGCCATTTTTGGGCTTTGGGCCACACGGGTGTGTGGGCCATATGGGCCCGCAATTTGGGCTTTTGGCCTATTTCCTTTGCTTGACTGTTAAGGTTGCACGGGTCTCCCGAGATGACCGTGACCTTCAGTTGGGTCGATAAAAGTACCTGGACCCTTAATCGATAAAATGATTGTTTTTCCCTCATGAGGTAAAATGACTGTTTTGCCCTCATGAGGTGAAATGACTATTGTGCCCTTGTGTGGTAAAATGACGGTATTGCCCTTATGTGGTAAAATAACTGAAATGTCCCTACATGGTAAATTGACTGGTTTGACCCTGTGTGATATATGTTTATATTTTAGCATGCTATTGTAACTGCATTAGGTACATGTTTAATATGATGCTATGACATGACATGTGGCATGTTGCATTGCATGGGGGTGGGATTTTATATGATTGAATGTAGGGTACTGTACTGGTAGCTCTGCTACAAATTACTGATGGCTTTAAGCCTATTACTGGCAGCTCTACTACAAATACTGTTTTAGTGCCGCAACCGATGCTACTTGGTGTGTAGGGATGGGTGGGTTGATTTTATCCCCACATAGTGTGTAGGGTTGGTATGGAGATGGTGTGTAGAGGTTGGATTGGGTAAGATTTTTCTGATTGCATCTTCGTCGATTCGAATGGGCTTAGGCCCCACCGATCTCAATTCTTGCTTTGTTTACTTTCTTCAGAATGGGCGAAGGCCCTAGTATATGACTACTTCTGTATTGAGATGAGCTAAAGCCCAAACTGATATTGTCACAATTTCTAAAAAGGGCTTAGGCCCAGACTGTATTTTCTCACTGTATGACTGACTGTTTATTTAATAAGGGATTACACACTGAGTTTTCGTAAACTCACCTATCTGTTTATCTTTACAGGAAATCCCCAGCCTTAGACGAATCGGTGCTGCGAGGGATTCGGAGGTGGCCACACTACTACTCTAGCTTTATATTTGACTTTTATTTACTATTAAATTTCGAATTGGGTATTTATTTATGTAATAAGGACCTCTCTAAGGTTTTAACTTTTAATTTGGGAATTTTTACTTGCTTTGATATAAACTGCTAGTTGTAGGAAAAAAACGTGTTTTCAAAAGATAACTATTTTTCAAAAACACCATGCCTTCTTAATATAATTTTAAAGCTCCCGCAGCAAACATAGTTTTAAAGTGTAATAACAATTTAATATGATTTACAAATTTTCGTTAATGATATAATAAGGCTTTAATATATAACGGGCTTTCCAATGAAATTATGG
Organism: Gossypium longicalyx; assembly: GCA_025698465.1. Classification (NCBI taxonomy): domain Eukaryota; kingdom Viridiplantae; phylum Streptophyta; class Magnoliopsida; order Malvales; family Malvaceae; genus Gossypium; species Gossypium longicalyx. The sequence goes on from CM047007.1 coordinate 22,965,309, forward strand.
TTTCGAAAAACACTTCAATGTGACACCGCCAGATTCAGCCATAACGTCTAGGCCGGGTTTGGGGTGTTACAATCTAATTGGTGCATGTTTAAAATTCTAAGGTAAATAAGGATTAAATTAGCAATCATATTAAACAATATTTTTACCTTGCATAACTTGTAAAATTGTTATGATTAAATTGTTTAATATAAAAATATATTTAATTCACTCTATCTTATACTTGCTTATGAATTGATTAACTAATTCAACATAGGAATATGTTTATTTAATTAATTCAATAAGTATGTATGTGCATTAGTTAGCAAAAGACCAAGGTTCCATGAAATTATTCGTAACAACATGAACATAGTTTTAATAATTCAAAGTTAAAGAATGAAATTAGTCTAACACACTTTTGTCATATTGATTAAAACCCTTTTTTTAGAGATAGTGCATTGGAATTTTACTTTTTATTTTAGTTGATTACTTAGTTAATTTTTAGTTTTTAGATCATCAATTTCAAATCAATATATTTTTCTCTACTAATTTGTTTAAATTTACATTTCATCAATATTTGCTTATACAGTCCCTGTGGGTACAATAACTCGACATACTTGTCACTTAATTACTTGTTACAATTGTGTACACTTATACATTTTCGTCGTTCGAATATCTAATAGTTTTTGAAAAACATAAAGTGAAATTACTTTAAATATAGCAAATTATATTATACACAAAATCTAGGGATTTCTTAGTTAAATGTGATTATGGCAACACTGTTTTATTTAATTTTCTGTGAACCCTACATTCAATATAGAATAAATAGGCTTTCCATTAAATTTTCACTTTAAAGGAAATATATTGATTCATATTAAAAACTAAAAGGAAATAAAATTTTGAAATTACTTTATTCACAAAAATTAAATTACACATAAAATGGCTACAACCCTAACCTCGATCTTCTTTATAAACCTTTCTACTCATCATTTTCTTCCTATCAATCCCTAAAACTATATCCTTTGCTCAATATTTTTTTCATTTGAATTGTGAGGGTTTTTTTATTTTCTTAGTTTGCTTGGAATGATTTGTGTCAATGATGATAAATTCAAATGCTGGGTTTTCCATAAACATTTACAATGGTTGTCTATAAGCTTTTGCCTTTCAACGAGCTTGAGAGCTTTTGCTATTTTTCTCCTTCCTTAGATGTTTGAGACTTTTCTTTAGCTTTTAAATATTTTTTATGTTAATACACATCTAATTTTCCAAAATGATGATGCATTAATTTGTTTTACACTACATCAGTTTATATAATTTTTTTTAATTTTCAATGTTCATGCATTTCTGTTTAGTCTCTAATTGTTTGTTGCTTTTACTACATGATTTTTATTTGTAAAATAATAAGTAAATGGTTTAAACGTAATGAGGAATGAACCTAGGAAGAGTCTACTAGCTATTATGTTTCAGTTAGGACAACAGTTGTATGTTGTAGTTAGTAGTTAGTTATGGCCAGTTAGTTAGTTAGTTAAATTAATTAACTATTGTAATTTTTTTCTATTTTAGCTTATAGATAGTTGTGTGTTAGTTAGGGAAGTCATTAGCACTAATTACTCAGCTTACCTATTAGCTTACATTGTATAAAAATCAAGACTCGGTCCTCTTGAGGATTTTTAGAGTCTTATAAATAAAATTAGTAGACCATTTTATTCTTTGATTTTGTTTTTCTATTTTAACATGGCATCAGGAGCTATGGCTTTTTGTTGTGAGAAGTGATTGTTATAGTAAAGCTTGTTAAAGAGTTACTTCCATGGCACTAGAGATCATTCTAAAGAACGAGGAGAGCCAACATCATTCTTCAAGTGTTGGGAAGTAAATGAATCATTATTAATTTGAACCAAGGTCAGTTTCTTCTATAGGTACCAGGAGTATTCAGCATTTTCCAAAGCATTGCACTGGTAAACTTGGTGAGAATAATTTTCTTCTATGGAAACATCAAATTCTCTTAATTATTGAAGGATATGATCTACAAGGGTATGTTTTGGGAACTATTACTACTCATTCTCAGTTTTTTATTAAAGATGGTCATTTATTTGATAATCCAAATTTTTTAGTCCATAGACAACAGGATAAGCTTCTAGCTTCTTAGTTGTTATCAACTGTGTGTGATGAAGTGTCAGTATATCTCACTCGTGCACATATTAGTTTTGATGTTTGGGCCACTATTGGAGAAGGTTTCCTGCTAAGTCTAATGTCAAGATTTCCAATCTAAGACATGTTTTGTATTCTCAAAGGAAAGGTCAGCTCACTATCAAAGAGTCTCTTTCCAAGATTAAGGGCTTGTGTGATAGCTTAACTCTAGCTGGCAGTATGATATCTGACCAAAGCAGGTCAACATTATTTTAGCAAGTCTTTTAGTTGAATATGAGCCAGTGTGAGTTGAAGCGTCAACAACCCAAGTTTCCCTTGATCTTCTTACTGAAATGTTTCTTGATTGTGGAGCAAAACAGTTGAATTTTTTTCCCGTTGTACCAATACAAGCCAATTTGGTTAGTCAGCAAAAAGGTAATGGTGAGTCTCAGTCCAAGCAATCTTTTCAAGTGTCTACAATAGGACTTATAGTCAAGTGTATAAACAACATTTTAGAGGAGGTTTTCAACATGTAGAAGTTCCCATCGTGGTAGGGAACATGGAAGTCGATTTCTCACAGTTGGCCTTAATGTCAACTGTGTAGTAAGATTGGTCACATAGTGTAGAAACACTTCAATGTATGTGAATTATCATTAGTTCAATACTCAAGGCATCCAATCACTAGACAAAAAATTTAAGTGTGGCACCCTCCAACCAGTTGTCTAGAAGGAGGCTCTCATCACTCGATGTGTCTTTTTACTCCATAATCCAATACAATCGGTGATAAAATATTGTATTCAAACTCAAGAGCTACCGACCACATCATGAATAATGTTTCAAATCTCAATCATGCCATTGAATATACATGTACTAAAAAAAATTCATGGGAAATGGTGAGTCTGTTTATGTTTCTTATGTAGGATCGTCTACTATAGCCATTGGTAATAGGCTCTTACAATTAATGCATGTTCTTCATATGCCAATTGTTTATAAGAACTTGATTTTTGTTACTCAATTTGTAAAAGACATTAAGGTTTATTTTGAACTCCATCCTTTTCATTGTTTTATGAAGGACATCTAGATAGGGATCACTTTGCTAGTGGGTCACATTCATGAAGTGTAACACCTCAAACCCAGCCTAGACGTTATGGCCGAATTTAGCGATGTTACATGGAATGGGATTTTGAAATCAAATTTATCAAGTTAAAATTGTTTCCGTTTATTAGCTTCTATTTATCTCTCGTCAATTTCCAAAATTAGTTTCCAGTTAATTTGACTCGTTTAAAAACGTATTCTGTAGCGGAAGCTTTTAAACCATGATATTTAAAGAAAACCGTTTGCGTTTAGGAAAAACATTGTTTTGTTTTTAATAAAATTGAGTTTTCGTTGAGTTTTGCAGTTTAAAAGTCCATGAAAACAATTAAATCTGAAATAATGGCAAACAGTCCAAAAGTCCCAAATTAAATTAAAAATAGGAAATTAAAACCATAAATGAAATTAAAGTAGTTCAATAGACATGTGACCACCGTTGAGTCCTCCGCTGCACCGATCCGTCTAAGTCTGGGGATTACCTGTACAGAAAAAACAGAAAGGGGTGAGTTTACGTAAACTCAGTGTGTAATTTCCGTAGAAGTCATGCATACAGTCAAACAATAGTTATCAGTCAAATGCAGCCTAGGCCTAAGCCCATTATAGATTCAAATACAATTTAGGCCTTAGCCCATTTAGATACAGTTTCAGGTATAAATTAGGGCCTCAGCCCATCTCAGATACAGTATGCATACAGTAACAAAAATCAGTATCCTACCCACCAGCCTCTACACATTATCTCTGACCATCCCTACACACAATCTGGGGTTTAAAACACCCACCCAGAACTACACACCAAGTCGTACCGAATGCGGCACATATCAGTAATATTGCAGATGAGCTATCAGATAATAGGCATGAAAGCCTTTCAATATACTTCCTCCAATAATTAATCATCCACCCCAATGCAGATGCAACTAAACATGCTCAATTCAGACATACATAAATACATAATTGCATGCCAAAATCTAGTTATCAGTCATACATATGGATTAGTAAACATGCATAAATCTAACATGATCAATACACATATTATATATATTCAAGTCACACGATTTAGGGTCTAAGTAGCGTTTATCGACCTTACAGTAGGTTCACAATCGACTTGGGTGATCCATGCAACCCTAGGAAATATTTTAGCTAAATGGGCCCACACGCCCATCTGGCTTGCCTGTGTGGGCCCACACGCCTAGATCTACACAGGCCTAGCCTAAATTCTCACACGCCCGTGTGGCCCACACAGCCTAATTCAGTCAAGCTCGTGTGTCACACACGGCCTACCTGGCAACACACAGATGTGTCTAGCACACGGTCGTGTCATTCACACACGGCCTAAGACACGAGTGACCACAAGCCCATGTGGCATCGACAGTTTACAATTTCATCTTTTATCAAATCTCATTTTTTGTGTTTTCGGGTACACACCTAGTTTGTTTCTGCAGCTAACGCAATCCCGAGACAACCAGAACCTATAATTGACATACCAAAGCTCAGGGACTGACTTAAATCAAGATTAATTCGAAACTACAGAATCAACAAAAATATCATTCGAGCATCTTACACTTACCCCAATTCTCCGTACAATTTGATTACAAATCCGCAAGAGGAGAGACCCGAACTTCATAATTTGCTGCTGCCAAAACAATAGATATACCTAAGTTCTGATAGAGAAACAGTAGTTACAGAATGCTTAAAAACTTCACTTACCAATTAAACAATGGATAACAAAAAACTCAAAAACGCAAAAATTCTACTGCAAAATCGGCAGAATTCGAAATAGAACGAATTTTAGGAAAAAGAAAAAAGAGGAACTGACGTTAATTATTTTTGAGAAGGAGGGGAAAATTTTTGGGAAAGAAAAGAAATTAATTTTGAAACAAAAAGGATTTTATCAAACTAACTCCCAAATCCCATATTTTTCTCCCACTAATCCCCACTACCAAAAACCCTACTCCACCGAAACTCTACAAGGAAGCAGAGTAAAAATAATTGCAATCTCGCTTGCACAAAGACTCAAACACAAGACCTTCAGCAAACTAACACTCAACTTAACCACTAGACCAGCAAGCCCATTTTGATATGATTCTACCAATAATTAAATATGAGCCCATTGAGAAAGTAAAAAGCTTAAGTCAGAAAAATACCAAAATTTTCCTAAGATAGCGCTTAAACTTGGGACCTCTCACATACACCCAGAACACTTAACCACTAAAGCAGATACAGAATTGTGTCACAATTTCACAAAAGTAAAAAGTAAGAATTTTGGGGCATTACATGAAGGATTATACAGTTTTGACACTTCAGTCTTAGCACAAATGTCGTTGCAGCTTTAGCTGTTTCTTCTGGTTCTTCACATTTGTACATATTATTGAACTAGACTCTAGGATATCTCCTCCCTTTGTTTTTGATTTGTGGTATAAAAAAGTTGGTCAACCTTGTAATAAATCACTTCATCAAGTACTCAAACATTGTATTGTTGCATTAACTAAATCTAAACTGCCAAGAGTTTGCTGAATTTGTCAAGTAGGGAATTCATATGGACTGTCTTTTCTACTTCTCAGACAGGGTATCCCCTTTTGAGTTGATTGTTTTAGATTTATGGGGGCCAGTTCAAGGTTCTTTGATGATTACTTGTAGTACATCTCTTTTGTGGATGCTTAAAGTAGGTACACTTGGTTGTATATTCTAAACATAAGTCAAATGTCCTTCCTTGTTTTCTACAATTTCCAAAGTATCTTGATGTACAATTTAGTTGTAAATTAAGATGTTTCAAAGTGATTAGGGTGGAGAGTTTAGATCATTCACAAGTGTGTTGTCTAGGAATGACATCTAGCATAGACTTACATGTCCTCACACTTTAGAGAAAAAATTTAGTTGAAAGGAAGCATAGACATTATAGAGACTGGTCTTACTCTTTTGGCTCAAACTTTCTTACCTTTACAGTTCTGGTCCCATGCTTTCCTTCATGTTGTTTACTTGATCAACAGGCTTCCCACTATTGTGTTACAGGTCAGTCCCCTCATATTAAAGTGTTTGGTTGTTGTTTTTTTCCCTATCTTAAGCCCTATAATCACCACAAGCTACATTTTAGATCAAAACATGTCAAATTTCTTGGTTATAGCTCACATCATAAGGGTTATAAATGTCTTCATGAAATTGATTAAATTTTTTGTCTCTCGACATATAGTATTTGATTAATTTTCTTTTCCTCTTGTCTCCATCAACAAGTTAAGAATCTTTGTGAGTGCAACTTATCCTCAAATCCATCAGTATTCTCATGTGCCTATGGTGTCCTCTCAAAAGTAGCTTGTTCCATCTCATTAGCCTACTGCTACTAAGGGATGTTCTGGTACAAGCTTCTCTCCTACAGCAAGATTGCCTCCAACTACTTCTAGTGCTTCTCCTTCAGCTCTATTTCCTTTATACAGTTCTAGTTCTAGTGCTACTTTAGCTGAGTCAAGTTCTCTAGTTGATGTTCCAATACTCAACTTACCTTTTCTACTTGTTTACTCTAATAGTCATTCTATACAGACTTGATCTGAAAGTGACATTTTTAAGCCAAAACTATTCTCAAATGAATTGTGTGACAAAGAACCTCTCACTCTTGAAGAGACATTTACTAGTGAAAAGTGGACTAGAGCAACTTAGTAAGAGTTTGATACACTTCTCATGAACCAGATTTGGGATTTAATTCATCTTCTTTCCAATAAGAAAGTTGTGGGATATAAGTAGATCTTTAAACTAAAAAGGAATACAGATAGCCTATAGCATGGTATAAGGGCAAATTAGCTGTCAATGGCAACTTGCAAGAAGTATGGATTGATTTTCAGGAAACTTTCAGTCTAGTTGTCAAACCAACAACCATTAGAGTGGTGTTCACCTAGGTTGCCACTTTTGGGTGGCAACTCAAATAAGTATATCAATAATGATTTCTTGATTAGAGATCTTACAGAGGATATTTGCATGCTTCAACCACTAGGTTTTGAGCAATACAAGGGAGATTAGCAGCTGGTGTACAAGCTGAAGAAGACCCTATATGGGCTCAAGTAGGCCCCTCGAGTATGGATCCATAAGTTAAGAGAGTACTTTCTAGCTGCTAGTTTTGTTGTGTAAAGGTTTGATGCTTCTTTCTTTATCAAGAAGTTTGGTCATCAACTTCTTTATGTTTTAATTTATGCAGATGACATTATTATCACTAGAAATGGTCAAGAATGTGTGGACAACTTTGTTCAACCCTTGGACTTACAATTCTCTCTAAAATACTTAGGGAAACTGAGTTATTTTCTGGGAATTGAAGTGGCCTACACTTTCAATTGCCCTTTTCTTAACTAGAGAAAGTACATTCTTGATTTGTTGAAGAGAAGTCATATGGACCAGTCCAAGGCCACTCTACTCCCATGGTTACCACATGTAATTTGTCAACTTAGGCCGGTAGTCCTCTTGAAAATGAGTATAGATACATGAATAGTTGTGGGCTTGCAATACATGACCAAACATTGCATTTGTTATTAATAAAGTATGTTAGTACATGCACAATACCTTTTATTAGCATTTTAAAGCTGTCAAATGGATTTTGAGATACTTGTAGAGTACCTTGGAACATGGCCTCGTGTTTACTACAGTCTCTCATTTGTTCTTAGAAGGTTTCTCTGATGCCAATCAGGGGACTGATTTTAATGACAAAAGATCTACAACAGGGTTTTGTGTGGTTTTAAGAGATAACCCTGTCTCATGGAGCTCCAAAAAGCAACAAGTGGCTTTTAAGTTCACTACTAAAGCAGAATACAAGAGTCTAGCACATGCCACTGTAGAACTGATATGGTTGCATTCTTTGTTAACTGAATTACATAAAAAAATTACCCAGCAAAGTAGTGGTGTGGTGTGATAATTCAAAAGTTGTAGCTGATGCAACAAATTCTTTGCATTCAAAATAATCAGACTTATTTTTTGTTTGAGAAAGGTAGCAACTGTGACCCTATCTCTTGGTCATGTTCTAGTTCAGGATCAGGTGGTTGAGGTTCTAACCAAGCCTTTGTTTGTTGGATTCTTCAACAAATTCGAAGCTAAGCTTGGAGCCACTAGCAGGTACGAGAAGCCACAGGTCAGCAGATGACAGAAGCAACCAAGTAAGGGGAATATTGAGGAATGAATCTAGGAAGAGTCTGCTAGCTATTATGTTGCAATTAGTTTAATAGTTGTATGTTACAGTTAAGAGTTTGTTAAGGTCAGTTAGTTAGTTAAGTTAGTTAACTATTGTAATTGTTTTCTGTTTTAGCTGATAAATAGATGAGTGTCAATTAGGGAAGTTGTTAGCACTGATTACTCAGCTTACCTATTAGCTTACTATTACAGCACAACAGGCGTTTAGCGGTGTTTTTTTAGGCCTATAGCACCGCAAAAAATGTCGCTATAGCTAATGCCGCTAAAGAACATGACCTTTAGCGGCGCCTTTCCCACAAACGCCGCTAAAGAACATGACCTTTAGCGGATCTTTTCCACAAACGCAGTTAAAGAACATGACCTTTAGCGGCGCCTTTCCCACAAACGCCGCTAAAGAACATGACCTTTAGCGACGCTTTTTTTACAAACGTCGCTAAAGAACATGACCTTTAGCGGCACTTTTCCCACAAATGCCGCTAAAGAACACCAAAAACGCCGCTAAAAGTTATGTTATTTGGCGGCATTTGTTGAAAAACGCCACGAATTTCTTTGCTGTTTGAAGTAGGATATACACCACCATCCAGTTGCTTCTTTGCTTTTTATCGTTCTTTCATGTTTCACATTTGATATTCCTCATAATTTGTAGTTCCAGTGATTTTTCTTCATCGTTTACCTTTATTTTTTGTTCTTATAGTAATACCAACTATAGCGCTCCCCATGAAATTAGTCTTATAAGTAATGTGTTGAAATTCAATTTGTTACGACAGTTTAAATAAAATTCACTTGAAAAATTTTCTACCAATAAAAAACAGCAAATAGTAAATACCAACTTTCTTCCTTTCACTAAAAAATTATGTTCAAAATTGTTACACTGAACTGCAAAATGCAAATCTTATATATCACCAGGATCTTAAGGATTTTTCAATAATTAATCAACAACAAAAATAAGTTTCTACTCTAAACAGGTTCACCATTGCTACGATGGAGATTTGATACCTTATTCGGTTTCCCTTCAACATCTACTTTAGTAGCTGCATCCTGACATAATCAACGAACCCGACATATTAACATGCAAAATATAAAGAACAAGAAAGTGTTCCATTACTAATCATGTTAGATTCAGAAGTGCAAAAGTGACATTCATGCCTTTTGGTCCAAGAGTGACTCCAACCAAATCAACAAGCTTGTTCACACCAGTCTACAACAAAAGAACATAAAGTAAGCTAGAGCAAACATATAAAGGCTGTGAAGTTCAGTTGAATACTTAACCAGTTAGGCAATTTTTAGCATTTGAAACAAAGACTCACTTGTAATTTCTTTATGGCTGACCCATCCTTATTAAAATGTAGCTCTTTTGCTGCAGAAATCTTGGGCAGACGAGATCTTCTAAGAATAACAGTTCGTCTACCAAGAAATGAAGATGAAGAAATGGATGCTAAAGATGAAAATCTATTGGAAGAAGATGAAAGCTTCTTATCCATGGCCAAACCATTAGATGTAACGAATGAGCCAACTGATGACATGGCTGTGAAAGTGGATGCCATCTTACTCTCTTAATAAGCTGAAAAATATTCAAAAATATGGTTTTAGAATCAAGGTTATCTCAAATGTAAATTGATGAATAAGTAATTTTTTTTCAAATATTTTAATTTCTACAACTAAAGCACAGTAAAAAAACAAATGAAGGTAAAATTCACACGTAAAACCAATAATTTTTTAAGCTTTTCAAGTTTTAACAAAGTTCAAATATTAACGAAGGGATTTTTCTAATATTTTCATTTTCTAAAACTCAAAAAAATAATTAAAATATAAAGCTAAAATATAACATAAGATCAGAGAAATGTTTAAGTATGTCGCATACCTGAACTTTGCATCATTCTTAGGAATTGAAGGTAGCCTAGTCAGCCAGACACAAAATTGACTTTATTAAATACATAACGAAGAATTTAACATAAGGGACACACACACACACACACACACACACACATATGCATGTATATATATTGTTTAATATGCTCTAACTGACAGAATAAATGGACAAATTTTAATATTAAAAAGAAAAGAAAAGAAGCACGCCTCTTGACAGCATTTTAGGCACTATAATAAGTTGTTCATCCAAATGAATTATTTAAATTTCAGATCATAAATACATATTAAAAAGCGTAGTAAACTTAAAGTAGAATTGAGTCATTGACAACCCTGTATTATCGCCTACACCTTAAGCAGCTAACAACTGACAAGTAAAAAATCAAAAGAAAGATCCAAAAAGAAAAAAATGAGATCTAAAAGGTTCACCTGAATATTTACTATAATCCATAACATGGGGTGTTTCTGTGTATAATTGGCAGCCATCTCACAGAAGTGATTTGCAATATCAAAAGCAATAGGATTATAACTTGCATACTCATAATCCTATAAAAGTAGGCAGCCAATCAACATCCAGAGAATTACATACTCATTACTTTGAGAGAAAACTAGTCTCAGACAAAATAGAATGATCACTTATTGAGCAGCAAATTCAAGATCATATGAAATTTCTATCATCCACTAATTATTTAGATCTCTTTCTGCTTGGTAACTTACAAGCACAACTTGCTCTCTTCACGCTTAAATAAGACTTATTTAATAAAAATATAAATTTTAAAGAGGCCCTCAACCCTATCTTTTTCCTTGGTTTGTCAAGAATTTAGAATTCATTTTATTTTATTGGTCTATTGGAAATACCCACAATAGAGTTTTTGTTTCTCATTTTAGTTTTTCCCAGAAAATAGAATAAAAGACAATGAATTTTATACAGATGGAGACAAGAGAAGAGGAATAGTAAAATTGGTTTAATTTGAGTAAATTGAGTAGTCATACACTTAGAGCGTTCTTCCCACCCAACAATAATAAAAAGTTACTTAGAAAATTCACAGAATTGAAAGTCCTTAGTTTGTTATTTTGGCAACTTAAGGAAAATGAATACATGTAAAAAAGGAAATGTCTGTGCTCCTCACCACTTTGATTTTATCCTAACCCAAAATGAATAAACAAAAATGCCACTAAAATCAAATGTAATCATTGTTTCTACCGAATGAAAGCAAAACAAAATCATCACCTTCTACAGATGAACCAAAGACAACAAAGAGAGAAGAAACACTAACCCAAATTCCTCGTAGTTGTGTGAACAATATGTCCATTTTCTAGGAGCTAATATAATAAAAATAAGAAACCCAAACATGCAATCTCTAAATAATAAAAACTGATAAATCAAAATAAAGTTATATAAATTAATAGAGTATATTATAGTAGAAAGAGGGATGGTACACAAAAGATAACTATGAAACGTAGTTTTACATGCAAGCAGTCACGTGCTTATGCCATTTTTTTTATTGAGACAGTAATGGGATCTTTGTGATGTTTTAGGGTTTATAATGGTAGAGAATTAGGCAAATTACAAGGTTTTTCTTTCTTCAAGAGTAATACCAAAGGGCTTGCAAATTTTAACAACCAATAGCCACATCTTAACATCAGCTCATGGGTTTAGATTAGTTTACACATTCAATAAAATCATAAATATATATTTAATCTCATGATCTTTGATGATAAACATTGAAACTAGATGGACATCATCAAGCCATACATATGTTATTATTGAGCAAATGCAAAATGTTATAGATATGATCCAAGTGTGTGTGTGTATATATATATATAAGTAAACAAATAACCATTATTACTCTTTGGGATTTAGAAAATAAATTCAACTTAATTTTGTTTTCTTATTTCGAGCTTGAGTTATTGAGTAAGCTGAATTCAAATATTTTAACATTTGACTACAAATAACTTGTAAGACTAACCAAGTTCAACTTGAATTAGAGCTCGAGTATTAATAATTTAGTTTGAAATCAAATATGTCAAAATGATTTTTTATTTGATAAATGAATTTAATCATGTCCGATTAAATTAACCCGAGCAATTTAATTTAACTTTATGAAAATCAAGCATCAAAAGTGTAACTTAACCCAAGATTTGATCCTTACACTCTGAGTCAACTTAAGCTTCTTATGGCTTGAGCTTGATTCAACTTAAATCTATTACACCCATACTTGGAATCCAAATATATGTATTTGCATGAATTAGTAGCAAAATATTTTAACCTGTAAAAGAATATTACTTTCTCAATTTGAGCTTGAGTTATCAAGCAAGTCAAATTCATTTCAATTTTTATCTGCCACTGCCACCATTTTGGATAACACCTGAGAAGTGAACCATCCCATTTCCTGTGGCAAATAAGAACACTCATTGATGAGTTAAATGCTTCAACTAGACCAAGAATATAATCACCATTAATACTTGAAGAAACCTGCTAAACTCTCTTGTCTATGTAGCACCAATCACCCAAATCAGCTTCCACTCTGCAATGCCTATCACAAAATATTAAGCAAAATCAAGGCAAAGGTAGTTTCATGCAAACAAATATTCAGTCTCTTCATAACAAATGAATGCTGAAAAGCAGAGATGTCAGGTACAACAAAGTGAACTAACCTAGTTTGCTGCCATATTATTCATCAAATTCAACTAGTTTGATCAGCCAACAGTTGTATAAACAATCCACTACTAGCTATTATCTTCTTCCACACCAGAAATTTTTGTCATATGCTGAACTTGCCATACCAATAATCTCAATGAGTGCCCAAAACAAATGCATTTATTATGTTTAGGTAATTCTTACACATATTTTCACTCGCAACAAAAGTTTTCACAATTGATGGCATAAAAAGCACGCATTGAAGATCAACGCATAAAGTTTAATAATTTAAAGCATTCTAAGTATTCCAGATATAAAATGCAGGAGAATCAAAATTCACCTTGAAAGCCAGTCGTTCTTTATGAAGCTCTATTCTGCAAATTCCAGGGATTTAATTCCTGCTCTGTAAAAGACTTATTTAGTAGAATTAAAGCATCACAAAACCAGAATCAGATAACAAAACACAATGAATGATTGCAAAAAATGAAACATCCAAATCATGAAATCAAAATGTAAAGAAGACGTAATATTGAATGCCAAAGACAACAACATTACACCAACTCGTGCATACAGTATCATCTAAAATGTTTTTTTTAAGTATTTTAAGAAGAATAAATAAAAAAACTACCAGGAACTTCCTTCCGCCGCAGTAGAGGGTCCATGGCATAACAAATAGTAGAACGACATAACATGGAAACCGTAGAAACAATTCTAGCAATGTAAAGAACCATGACCAAACAAAGAAGCCAACACATCATGTAACATTTTGAATTAGGGCCTAGTCAGAATAGTGGTTTTGGGACCACAAATCTGATGTTAAATTAATTATTTTATGATCATTATGGGGTCTACGATATGAAAATGAGCATATGTTAAAGTTTCATGAAGAAATTCTATGTCTAAGGTGTCCAATTGAAAATTAGGGACCAAATTGAATAAATTGCAAAACTTGAGTTCTAAAAGCAATTTGTATGAAATTTATTTATAATATTAATTAGAGGTCCTTAAATAGCAATTTTCCCAATTTTTAAGTTTCTGGACAAAAATGGGCATGCATGAAAAATTTTGGAAGTTTAGTAAGGAAGGGCATTTTGGTCATTTGGTAATAAACTTAATAAAAAGGGAAAAAGAAAGCTAAAATCAGCCATCTTCTTCCCTATAGCTGCCGAAATTCCTAGAGCTCCACAATCTAGGGTTTTCAATATTTCAAGCTTAATAGTAAGTGCTTCCTAGCCCGTTTTTAATGTTCTTTGTATTTTTGAGATCCTCGTAATATGCTCTTTCTATTTCTACCCATATTTCATTCTAGGGTTCATGTTTAGAAAATTACCCATCCATGAGATGCTTGTGTTTTGATGTCTTATGGAGGAATATGAGAGTTCAAAGGATGATAAACAACTTTTACTAAGTAGTTTTTCATATAAATGGCTTAAAGGACTAAATTGTAAAAGTTGTGGAAATGGGTAGAAAATATGAAATGAAGGAAGAATGTGGGCTTATATAAGCATGAAAAACATTTGGCTAGGCATGGGTAAACAAGGAATTTCATGCATTTCATTATACGAGCCTAGGGACTAATTTGTAAAAATGTAAAATGTTAGGGGCAAAATGGTCGTTTTGCTCGGGGTAAAATTTAGGTCCGAAGTGAATACAATGTGGTATTAATAATTTTTTTTACTGATATAGACCCCGACGATCCAATTTCGGAGGTCGATCATGGAAAACGAAAAGTTTCAGAATAACCGAAATACGAAACCGAAACAATTACCAAGTAAGTTCGTATAACTCGAAGTAAACTTTAAATATACTTGAAATATGCATATTCTTAAATGTATGTTAATTTAGACATTGATTGCATGTCAATTCATGAGATGTGGTAGTGTAAAATGAAAAAGATGAAAATTGTCCCGGTTGAATGAAAAAGGCAGATTCGATGGGTAAATTCTTATTTACATGACATAAGATCCTGCATGTGTTGCAGAAAGGGATTTAGCCCGGATGGGTAATCGGATGATATCAATATAGTAAGGATCCAGCTCAGACGGGTGTTCATTAAGTGATCGAACCTCCCAATAAATATATGTGCATTATGGATTTAGCCCGGATGGGTAATACGATTAAGGACTGAAATTAGCCTAGACTGGCATTTTAGATCTGAGTGTATTGGAGTAATTGTCATTGTAAAGGATTTAGCCTGGAATGGTAATCCCGACAATACTCCTTGAATTTATGTTATGAGGGATTTAACATGAATTGGTAATCCCACCGTAAGAGTAAAGTTCACGGGAGTGTGTATTTAAAATGGTTACTAGCATGACCTGACAATAAACGGGTTGCCCATAAAGATTTCTGAGAAATTCAATGGGACTATAATGAGAAACGAGAATGGAAATGTTGAATTGATGAGCTCATCTAAGATTAATGTGATAATGTATTGACATATTGACATGAGACTAATATGATGGTTGTGTGTATGTGATAGGATAATTATACTATGACTGTTGGCATGAATGTCTTTTATGGTTGCATGCTAAACGACCGGTAAGTTTACCTTTCCTATTATCCGGACTTACTAAGCATGTTAATGCTTACCCCCTTTCCTTTTTCCTATTTTACAGAGTTCGTAGACTCGTGAAGATTGGAAGACGATTGGAGTATTGTTAACACTATCAGCTTATCTTGCTTTAGTATATAGATATTTATACTTTGTTACAATGGCATGTATATGTTTTTGGTTATTTTGTTATATGTGTCATTGATTAGCTAATGTAAAGGCTTGAATGATATACCTATTCCTTTTGTATATGGCTATCAGATATGGCTCATTTTGATGTAGGTTGTAACCTACTAATTATGCATGTTGGTGTTTAAATATTCATAAGATGGTTAAATATGGTATATCATGAATAGACATGTGGAATATGGCCAAATCACTTGGAGATAGCTAGGTCATAATTGGCAATGAGATATAAAATGAGCCAAGTCTAAATGTGTTTGTTGATATGGTAATCCTTAATACGAAAAGGATAATTTAGCATGTACTAAACCGATGAGATGAGGTTAACATGCTATAGACCATGCCAAGGTGGTTTAAGAACATAATTAGGCCATGTTAAACACATTTGAAATTTATGAGTATGTATAAATGATAGAGGGTGACCAAAGGCTTGGAAAATAGCCCTAAAAAGGTCCACACGGGCATGTGTCTAGGGTGTGACACACGGTTAGCCCCATGGGCATATGGTACAGCCGTGTGTCCCCTGAGCCTAAAATTTTTAGGTCAGTATGCATGGTAGTAAACGCACGGGTAGAGACACGGCTGTGTGTCTCAACCGTGTGGAGGGCACAACCTAGCACACGGGCGTGTGTCTTGGCCGTGTGCCCCTAAATGTATGATGACATCATAAATAGAATGCTCGAGTTTTTGGACACAGGAGACGACACGGGCGTGTCTAGGCCGTGTGAAGGACACAGGCCAGGGACACGGGCGTGTGCTCGGCTATATGAAAACTCCTGTAGGTTCGAAATGGTAAATAAATTCAAATAATTCCACACGGGTAAGGGACACGGGCGTGTCCTAAAGCACACGAGCGTGTGCATTACCTCCACACAGGCGTGTGAGGCTTAAACCTAGGAATTTTCTTAAGTTTTTCTTAAGCTCTTGGTTTTGTTCCGGACCATTCTTAATACATGTTTTGGGCCTCGTAGGCCCATAATAGGGACAAAATGATTTTGTCCAATTGGTTTTAAATTGGAAATGAAATTTTATAACAAGTCTTTTTGAAATGTCTGAATATATGACCGGTAACACCTCGTACCTTGCTCCGGCCTCGGGTACGGGTAAGGGGTGTTACACATCAACATGAATCCTATAAAGAAAGTAATTGATCCACACAACATCAACAAAATCGATGTCCATTTGCAATGTGCTTACACTGAAGCAAGCGATGCTGCAAAATCTCTATTTGCAAGCTTTCTTTATGTGTTTGAGTTGGAAGAAGATGGGTTCATCTTGAGAGCAAATAACTATATTACCAGGGGATGTCAAGTACACACTTCTCCTTACCGGAGGAGACCACAAACAGCTCTGCTCGTAATTGAAATTGTATTGTGATGCCCTATGAGGAATAATAGAAATAATATAATAGAACCTAGGTAACCGGCAGCACCCAAATTAAAAAAAAAAACATTTGAACTAATATAATAGAAATAAGAAACCCAAACAAAAAAGCATCAAAAATTTCTAAGACGATTGGAAACTAATATAATAGAAATAAGAAACCCAAATTAAAATTTCTAAAATTTTAAGACAATTGAAAATTAAAGGAAGTAAATTTCAACAAACCCAAACAAAAAAACATCAAAAACCTCACATATTTGCTAAGACTGAGATCGTTGTTGGGTAGAGTGGCTAGGCATCGAGAAACTGGGTGTTTAGGGTTTCAAGAAATCAAAGAACAAACTGAGAAATAAAATAGAATAACAGGTTGAGAAAGGCTGAGAAAGAAAAGGGAATTGGGAAAGAAAAGGGAATCAGGGGAGAGAAATAAAAGTACAGGCTGAGAATGGCTGAGAAAGAAAAGGGAATTGGGGGGAGAGAAATAAAACGGCGTCATTTCAATCAAAACTAAAAATTAGTGGCGTTTATATCAAAACGGCGCCATTTTGTTTAAAATAAATTAATTTTTTGCGCCGCTATTGCTGGCCTTTTGCGGCGTTTTTATCATAAACGCTGCTAATGCTTGACTTTTTTACAATTTTTATATTGAATTATTATATCTTTCATATCAATTTTAAATAAATATTTTTTAAGAATTTAAGTAATATTTAAAAGAATTAGATAAAATTTGAAATTTTTATATATTTTTATATATCAAATGGTTTAGATTAAAAATTTTTAAATATAAAAGCATTAATTGATTGTATAAAATTTCATCATTTAACAAATCTCAAGTAAACCTTAAATGATAAACCATTTAATATATATAAAGTTTATCTATTATCTCTTAAATAATTTAAACTATAATCATAATTTTAATATATTAAATTTAATATTATCTCTTTTACAATTATATAAGAAATTATTTAATATATAAATTAAAAAACACTAATTAATCTAACCCTAAACCCCTAACCCCTATCCCTTAAACCTTATATCATAAAACATAAGCCCTAAACACTTAACCCCTAACCCTTAAACCCTAACACCTAAACCTTAAACCCCAACCCTTAAACCATAAATCATAATCCCTAAACCCATAATTCATAAACCTTAAAACAGTAACTCCTAAACCTTAAACCTTAAATCATATACCCTAAACCATAAACCCTAAACTATAATGATAATTAATTTAATATTTTAAAATTAATACTATCTCTTTTACAGTTATATAAGAAATTATTTAATATATAAATTAAAAAAACAATAAGTCATATACCCAAAAAACTTTAAAATTATTTTAAATAATATTATTTTAATTTTTTTCATTTTTAACAAATATTTTCCTATATTTTTACTTTCAAATTTTTTCTACGTGTTACTATTTTTTCTGAAGAATTTAAATATTCAATTAAAAATAAATTGTATTTTAATTAATATAAATAAACCAGTTAAATAATAAATAGACAGATATTTTTTTTTGCTTCATTTTTCAAAAAGCGCCGCTAATGCCACTAAAGCTCAACATAAAACAACGACGTTGTGCTTAATTTTTTGTGGCATTTTTTAAAAAGTGTCGCTAATGGTCGACCTATAGTGGTGATTTTCAGAAAGCGCCGCTAATGCTCGATCTATAGCGGCGTTTTTCAAAAAGCGCTGCTAATGCTCAATCTATAGCGGCATTTTTAACAAGCGCCGCTAATGCGACTAATGCTCAACATAAAACCACGGCATTGTGCTTAATTTTTTTGTGGCGTTTTTCAAAAAGCGTCGCTCATAGTCGACCTATAGCGGCGTTTTTTAAAAAAAAGCGTCGTTAATGTTCGATCTATAGCGACATTTTTTATCTAAACGCCGCTAAAAACCTGTTTTGCTGTAGTGTACCTTATATAAAGAGCAAGACTCAATACTTGTGTTTAAGTTCACTATAATGGAATAGAACTGCAATCAGTAATTCAATTATTTGGTTGAATGTAATGGAATAGAACTGTAATAGTATTCTTGTGTTTAGTTGAATGGAATAGATGTTGTAATTTCATAAGGAAAAAGGTTTAAATGACCGTAGTACCCTTAGCAGAATTTTTTTAGGTAAATGATGATTGTTATTGTTATTAAGTTTTAATATGATTATTATTAAATCTAATATAATAAAATAATAATAAATAATTTAATAATACTTTAACATAATTATTATTAAATGTAATTTAATAAAAATAATATATAGCCTACTTTATTATTTTTAAACTACAATGCATATTTAATGTGCTAGAATATCATTAGCGAAACAAATAATTTAATTATCCTCTAAACTAAAAAGTAAAATATTAGAAGTAATAAATAGCTTGAGAATTATATTTTACATCCAAACATAATGTTCATACATTAACAAAAAGTTCCATATGCCATTAGCTTATATGCCATAATCTATATGTTAAATTTTACAACATCAAAAAGTAACAACAGTCTGTGGCATTTTATCATGTCACTATACCATCCAAATATTACATATACAAAAAGTTACCGAAACATCACCAACACAACCATGATTTTTAAAGGGTAAAAATAAATCTTCTCACCCATTCCAATCGCCCAGAAGAATGTAGACTTAAGAAAATGAACATTTGCGTTGGATTGTTTGGAATTTGCTTAACACAAGAAAGCGTTCATCATCAGTTAATCATTATACTTCACCTTAAGCCAGATATAATTTTTGGGCATTTTCTTGAATGACCATTTCTAACTTCTCTTGAATTAGCACTTCGGAGGCAATGCTCCTACTTAATTTTTGGGCTTCCTACATGGTCAGGTCACACGGCTGTGTGTACCCTAGAACTAGAAAATTCAAGTTTTTACCCAAAATTTTAAGTTTTGATCAGATTAGTCCTTGAATAGGTTTCAAACTATATTTAGTGAATTAAATTATGCAATTAGGTCCCTAATGATTTGAGGCATGCTAAAATCCATGAATGATCGAATTAATATGATATTTATTTGTGATTACGAATGTGTACATGAATTACAAATAATATATGTTACCGTATGTATATTTGTTGTGACCATATGAATTATATGCCCTATATTAATGTCAAATCAAATATATGGAAAGCATGACTTTGCTACTTGATTGTCATGTGTTAGAATAGTAAATGTTTTGATATATGAATAAGTCAAATCGATTATATTGCATTGCATGGGATAGGTTGGGTCGGTATGATCGGAGGAAGAACCTACAGAATATTTGCATTAACGTTTGTTGTGTACCCACAACCATAATCGATTCCAACTGCAACGGTCTTGGTGTGAACTCACAATAATAACAAATTCTACCTACGACGTTTTACTGTGCATTCACAACCCTTTGACAACTATCATCTGCAAGCATGTTGTGTTTTCACGGACATCGATAGATTTCACCTGCAATAAAACTACAAACTATTGGTGGTTAATCCACAATCTAGAGTGTTGGTGGTTGGAGTTCTAGGGAACTCCCATTATGGTACGTAGCGGTGGGGGTAGGAAAATTTCTGTTAAACTCGAAATTGTATGGCATTTTTTATATCATGTGCATACATGTCTAAAAGTTATACTATGGGATTTTTGTGCATACAAATGGTTTCATATTTATAAATGTGTGTAAATCTTATATGATTAATCTGGACAATTCTAAATACTTGATTATTTTGAAATCTATGATTGTAAGTTCTAATGCTTAAATAGTGGTAGCATTGAAATTCTGTATTTTGAAATGATTTCTTAACTGTGATTATTATGTGCAATGTTATTTAATGTATCGTAACTATTTGTATTGGTTTCATTCTAATCAAACTCATACTAAGCGTCATAGCTCACCTCCGTTTAATTCCATCTTTTTAGATAATTCTCAAGGTTAGGATGCAGGCGCGGCATCCGGAGGGACTCTTCTTAATTTCATTTTTTCTTAATATTTTTAGTTTCATTATTATTTTTATTTCCTTTAAAATATTGTATGATTTATTTATGAACTTTGGCATGGGACTTAGGATTTAGTTTTAAATTCTTATTTAGCATGATATTCACTTATAAATTTCAGTTAGGTTATTAGGCAATTATTATCTACTAAACCCCGATTTTACTAAAAACAAAAGTAATCATCATCTTTTCCGCTGCTAGGTAATAAATAAAACTTGAGGTTTAACAAACCAAGTACTTAACTAAGTTTTCTAAACAACTTAAACAAATGTTTTAAAATGGACCGTTTTTAAAAAAATTTGATAGCTTACCAGGCAACTTCGGTGGCTAATGTAATCTCCCGAATTCGGGTCTAACGTTTAGGCCAGGTTGGGAGGTTATAATAACACATGCAATATGTACAATATTAAAATGAAAAATTAGATTATTATTGGTGTAGCCGTAAAGAATTTATTTATAAATCCATTAAACATGTTAATTTTTAGTATGAAAAGACAAAAACGCTATCAAAATAATAATCATTTAATAAAAAAAGGTATATTAGTCATTTCCTAATCGAGTTGGTACCTGGTTAGCCGATGACGCCAACTCAGTTAAGAATTTTATTTACAAGTATAGATAATGAATTTTGATGAGAGAAAACATTCATGTTAAAAGTTATTTTTTAAAAGTTTACTCAATAATTATTATTAGTGTAGTAGTCAAGAAATATTTTTTTTTTAGTTTCAATAGACAAAAGTTTAATCCCTGAACATGTTAATTTTTAGTTCTTTTATTAAAAACTAAATAAAGTATGAAAAGACAAAAAAAGGCCATCAAAATAATAATAATAATGATGATGATGATGATGATAATGATGATAATAATAGTTATTTAATAAAAAGGTATATTAGTCATTTTCTAATTGAGTTGTACTAAGTTAACCCGTGACACCAACTCAGTTAGTGATTTTATTAATGGTATAGATTTACAATTAATAGAAGTAATAAAGTGTGCATAATAAAATTAAAATATATTAAAATATTAAAATAAATTTTTAGTTGAGTGGTAAAGCGTCTTATTACTATAATTGGTGTGGGTTCAAATCTTATTAAATGTATACTTTTATTGATTTGTTTAAAATGAAAAGACTAAAATACCCTCAATTATATTATTAGTGTCTAATTAACTCGTAATACCAACTCAATAAAAAGTTTAAAAAATAATAATAATGACTGACGATGGAATGAGTATTAGGTTTTTCCGGTTTCTAATCCATTTTGGTAGTTACTTACAAGTGTCTTTTTTTTAAAAAATTTGTTTTATAAATATCAAAACAAAAATAGAAGCGATATATAAATTAAAAATAAATTGAGTGCATGATGAAGATTGAGGACTGCGTTGCATAATGTTAATAAACGTGTATGTATTACTGGAAATACAAGTAAATTACAATTTTGTCTACTTGTACTCTATTCTCTTCACATCTCACACATTATACTTTCTGCTACAGATTTTCATAGGTTCAACCCACCCAGATTCAAATATTCCTTTTAGTATTTAAAATATATTGAACTATTCTTTATATTAATATTTAGGTATCTCAATTAAGTGCAAATATAAAAATTTATTATCTAAATACAGTAAAAATATCACAAAATTTCTTGTATTATATTTTGGATTATATTTTAGTTACGTTTTCTAACTAAAAAGTTAGATAAATTAATTTCTGCACATTAAATAAGTGAGTAAAACAGCCACTCTATTAAATTTTATCGTTTATATATAAAATATAATAATAAATTTAGCTCTCAATTTTTACACATTTTTCAATTTGATCTTTACTCTTTTATGGAAGTAAATTAGAAAATTTTGAAACTAATAAGACTAAACGGTAACAAAAGTCTTAGTAACAAATTAAAAAAATTAAATCCTTTTAAAATTTAAAAATATTAAAAAATCATAAAAATTATAAACAAAATTTATAAAAGAAGTTATAATTTTTTTAAAAAAAATCTTATAACCATTAGATTTTAATGGGTTGGTATTGTTATCTTTTATAGTTTTTTTCTATATTTTGTTATAATTTTTATATATTTTAATATTTTTAAAATTTTCAAATGTTGTAATTAATTTTTTTTTAAAATTTGTTACTAAGGTCTTTTTGACCCTTTAGCCTTATTAGTTCCAAAAAATTTTAATTTACTTCCAATAAAAGAGTAGAGGTCAAATTAAATAAATGTTTAAATATTGAGAACTAAAGTTGGTATTATATTTTATATATAAATACCAATTTTTAACGGAGGGACAATTTGCTCACTCATTTAATGTATATAGACTAATTTATTTATTTTTCAGTAGAAAGACTAAAATGTAGAAAAAAAAATTGTGATACTTTTACCTCTAAATACTAATTAACAAATTTAATTTGAATATATATTACTAAAATTTTCCTTCTTAAATAATTAACCCAATTCAAACCAGATTTATTAAACCGTGTGGGAAACCCGACAGGGAACATAGCTGTAAACAGTTCATTATATATATATATATATATATATATATATATATACTTGAATGCTTCCTATTTTCCTATTCATACTAATAATAACTAAGTTCATACTGCAAAGTCTTACAATTCCAAATCAGAATATTCCAAGCTTCCACCTCCACCTCTTCCTCCTTTTTCTTTTCTTTTTTAAATCAATAAAACAAAAAGAAATGACATCAATTAATGAAATTTGAACAATAAAATATGATTCATTGTAGTCCCAAAATGGAAAATTTATTCTTTAGCCTTTATAGAAACTAGAAGGTTCTAAGATAATACAAGCATAAAATTTCATTCCGACTTAAAAGTTAATTGAGTCGAACTGAGCTTAAATATTGTCAAGTTTAAGTTTGATTAAATATTTATTTTTAAGTTTAAAATTTATGATATTATCGAGCTACTTGAGCTCAAGCTTGATTAAACTTATTTAATAATTTTTATACGCAAACTCAAACTTCACTCAATAATTAAATTTAATAAAACAATTTAGTTAAATTCATTTGCATCAAACACATTGCACATCAAAGAATTACTTATCATCACTTCGGCTTAATTCTTTAGTGGGCCTAACTAAAAATGTATTAACCCCAAAGATATTGTGGAATTTATTTGTCTGATTATGGATCAAATCATATATAAAAATTTGGTTAATCAAATGATTTCAATGACCTGTGAAACGATA
The DNA here is from genome assembly GCA_025698465.1 of Gossypium longicalyx. NCBI lineage: Eukaryota > Viridiplantae > Streptophyta > Magnoliopsida > Malvales > Malvaceae > Gossypium > Gossypium longicalyx. The sequence continues at coordinate 22,989,487 of CM047007.1, forward strand.
TGGACGGTGTATTGAGAGGATGGCTCACACCTATTATCCAAATACACCATTGATCCAATTACTGTGTTGATGATTTTGTATAATTAAATTAAGAAAGCCACTTTTTGGGTTGTCTGTGGGCAAAGGAGAGGCAGTGTGCAATGTGGGGACTTAATCCAACGTACAAAACCTAAAGAGAGAAAAAAGGAAGATTCTCCCACTACTTGTTGTCCAATATCTTGCCTTGCTTGTGACTTATGGCCTCTCGCAGCAGATTATCTTTCTATCTTTCTTATGGTATAGAATCCTCAACATGAAAAAGTAAATTAAACATGTTGTATTTCCTCCAAATTTGGAAATATTCTATGCTTTTTGTCTTCCGAAATATATAGGGCTTCTTTCCCTAAAATGATTATTTCTTTGACCCAAAATTGAGGGAAGAGGGAGTTAATTTGAGATTACAATCACTGGTCAATAACATAATAAATATTATTAATTTGAGAGGTCAATGATATTTTGGCGTATATATTTTAATTTGGATAGATTAAAAGAGTGTTAATCACATATTTAATTAACATTTTAGCTAATAAAATTGCTGAGGGCTAAAATTAAAACAAAAATGATAAAAGTTATTGAGTAAACTATAAAATGATAATTCAACTATCGTTAATTTTTTTAACTCAACTTTAACATGTTACATTTTAGTCACTAATATTATTGGATCGTTATTCATCTTTTAATAGTTTACACCTTTAATAGAAAGGTACCAAATATATCCCACATATAATTTTTTTAACTTTATAACAATTCAAGTTCTTTTTATTCATTTTTTTTTATATATTTTTCACCACTATTTTGAATTCTTTTTCCCCTTTTTAGATCTATTTCAACTCCCTCTTCAAAATCTTTTCTTCCAAAACCTAGTCACAGCATGTCTCTCATTTGCCATCATTGACCTCCTATCAATCTCTAAGCAAGACCAAAGCTTCCTTGTGGCCCTTCCTCCACTTTCACCGTTTAGATTAAGCTTACAAAACCCAAAATCCATGAACCTAAACTAGGTGAAGACATGCTTACTTTGCTTTTGGTTTTCTATTCCAATTTCTCCTCTTCAAATTATCTTTTGATTCTTCTTATTTGTAGTTTCTGGTTTAAGTTTGAAGGGTTCATTATTTGGCTTTGAGTTTAAGGCAAAAGATTTTGGTTTGGATGTTAGAAAAATTGTAATTTTTGGAAACTTTGAGGCATATTCTTGATTGGTAAAGGTAGAGAGTTGAATCACAAAAATTATAGTTTTATATTCTACTCTATGAGACCTTTACAACGGTATATCATATGCTCAAAATGGTTGAGTGATAAATGAGAAATTGATGTTCAAAGTAAGCCACTTGTGAATATTTGTTGAGGAAAAGAAAAACTTAGATCCCACATTGGTTAAAGATCAAGTGTGAGATATGTATGTATATAAGAACCCACTTGAGAATTAATGAATGACTAAGCTTGAAATTTTTCCTCGCGCATAGGGGAGGTGCAAATCCAACCCCATCGGGGTTGGGACACACCTGCATGATGTGGGCAATGTAAAATGTCGAGCCTATGGATATTTTAGTTCAATACGTAATTTATTTTTTTCGCTCAACAGATATTATACAAAATCTATTTTGAAAGGACAAATATTTCTATTTGAGTTGATTCCAGTCAAATTGAAAATCATTTTATTCAAATTGATTTAAAGGCTCCTTTAATGCAGATTTGTATCTTTATTCATGGAAATTTCCAAAATTCCTCCTAGTGAATGCCTATAAAAGCCTAAAGAATACTGTAGAATTCTTTACAGACACACAACGAATTTTTCACTCTCAAAGTTTATTTTCTCTTTTCTCTCCAAATTTTCAAACGTTTCGGTGATAGAAGAAGGCAACGTTTGTTCATGATCACTGCAGAGGTACTACTGCTGCGATCATTTTGTTGTTGTATCCTATGAGACAGACAACCAACGTTTCTCCAAGTACCGTAGGAGCAGCCGAATCTGTCTTAAGGAAAATGTGAAAACAGGCTCAATATCTAGTAGAACTCGATTCCCTTATTCGATTTCTCGTTTTGAAAGGTCTTGTTTATTTAATTGTTTTTCTAGATTTGATGTTTTAAATAGATATAAATATATTTATTTAATTTTTTTTTAGATCTTGTATTTAACATAAATATTTATATTTATATCTATTCAGTAACGTGTTTTATTCAACAATCTTAAGACAGTTTATTATTTTACAATTCTCTAATTAGGGACAAACGAGACACCAAGGCAAAAAAAAACGTATTATGTTTGAGAATAAAAAATTAAAATTGAATAATTCTATTTTAGGATTTATTCTCACCATTCAACAGATTTTATTCCATTTTTATTTTGTTTCCAAACTAGAATTAATTGAATAATTCTGATTCGAGATTTATTCCTGCCATTCAACAGATATTATTTCATTTTAATTTTGTTTCCAAACGAGAATTAATTGATTAATTCTGTTTCAGGATTTATTCTCGTCGTTTAACGGATTTTATTCGATTTTGATTTTGTTTCCAAACAAGATTTAATTAAATAATTCTGTTTCGAGATTTAATCCTGCTGGTCAACAGAATTGATTTTGATTTTGTTTCAAGATTTTAATTCTGTCGTTTAATAAAATAAAAGAGAAATATAAACTGGAAATTAAATTTTCTATTTATTGTGGCCTTAATTGTGGCTTTAAATTGTGAAAGCTTAAATTGTACCTTCAAAATTGTGACAACAAATAAAAAGAAATTTATAAACAGTGAATTAAAAAGACAATATGAGAGTGCATGTCTAAGGTTGGTTCTTTGAAAGACTTGGGGTTTAAGTGTGCCAAGTGAACCACCTCTCTTTTAGGGTTACCTACTTGGTGCATTGTTTTATTGTGTTTTCCGATTAGACCGTATAAACTTTTGTTTCGGGGTTTTATTAAATTCCTGTCGTCTAACAAAAGTTAATAAATTTTTTAATTCTGGTTTTGTTTCTAAAATCTTAACAGAAAAGTGGAAACTCCCACCAATTCAACAAATTTGCAATCTGAAGCTTTGGTTCAAATGCAATTTTCGATTTAAAACCCAGAGTTGCCGGTGGCTATTGTGAAAACACGAAAATATACACTTTTTCATGCCCTTTTTAACTCAAATTTATGCAATTTCGGTAAAATTATTGTCGAAAAATATATAATTATTATAAAATAATTATTTTGGACTTAAATTATTAACAGATTTTTAAATAATTTTATAATAAATTTTAATTAATTTTGATCATTTTTTACTAATTTGCACAAAAGGCGAAAATTGGCTCAGCAGACACTGTTAGAAGCGCAAAGCCGAGAAGCAATTTTTGAAGCATCGAGACGAATAAATTTTTCAGCTAAAGACGGTCCAAATTATGTGTATTAATTTATAATATAATTAATTTTAATCTTAATTTTAATCCAATTTAATTTGAGTTAAATAAATTGTTTTTAATTAAATTATGAAAAGTGACCCAGTTAAGTTAAAACGAAAGAACCGAACCGGTCAAGCTTTGGGCAGCCCTAAAACCGTCCAGCATGCTGACCAATCAGCTTGCTCGGCTGATTTATTGGCTTGCAAAAAGACCCTTGAAGACTTCGTCAAGCTGCAAACAAACCCCTCCACTATTTGTGTCTTTCTAGATTTGCCCTAGCCTTAATATAGCAAGTTTGAAAACTTCAAACTCGCCACATGTGTGGCCGGCCATGGGAGGGCTCTTTGACTGCTGATTTTGGCTATTTTTAGTAGCCCTCTCACCCTATAAAAACCCCCTTTAGCTGCTTATTTCAAGACACCACAACATTCTCATCTTTTCTCTCCTCTCTTAACTTTCTCTTTTTGTTTCCCATCCATTTTTCCCTTGTCCTCTTGCCGATTTCATCTCTTGGAAAAGAGCCATTCTTCCATCATTTGGAGCAACGCTCAAGTGTCCGTAGAAGCCTCGGTTCGGCAAGAACAAACAGAGAAGGAAGAGTGGAGCAACTAGTCAAGCCACGGAGAACACCGGATTTGCTTCTTATTCCCTATCCTTTTAATTTTTGTTGTTGTTATGATGAACATGTCTATGAATATTTGTGATGTTGGTATGTTTAATTTAATTGATATGGCTTAAATTTAATTCATGTTAGGTTGATTGCATTTCGTCGTCTTAATTTATTAAAATTGTGTTTATGTTGTTATAGGCCTTGGTTAGATGTTTGATTAAGTAAAATCATGACTAAGTTATTCTTGCATTACAATTGTAAGGTAACTAATGAATTAATTATTTAAACGGATTGAAATTGTAATTAATTGATACAATACTTAATCAGTACATGTTTAATCTTCTAAGGTAGCTGAGGGTTAAATTAGCAACGGTATCAAGAGATACAATTGCCTTGCATAACTTGCAAGATTATTGTGATTAAATTGTTTCAAGGTAGAAATACATTGTTACCTCACATGAACTTTTATGTGCTTATGTGATTGAATTAATCATTTGAATTGGCATAGGGATATGTACAAGAGAGTATTTTGACTCCAGAAGTATGTATGTGCATTAACATATTTGTTTACTAAAATTCGTTTAATCGGTTGAATTGACATAGGGATATAGTCAAGAAATAAATGGATTTTGGTAAGTAAGTATGTTTATAAGTTAGCAAATTGCCCAGTTGCCGTGAATTATTTCGTAACAACATAAACATGAGTTTAATAATTCTAAGTGGAGAAATGTAATTAGCCTAGCACAATTATGTCATCTTGATTAAATCATATTTTGAAATCGTGCATTAGACTTTTACTTCATTTTTTTATTTATTTTACCTAGTTAAATTCTTAGTTTTTAATCACCTTCCCAAATTGAAATATTTTTTTTTCACCAAAGTGTTTTTAAATTGCATTCATAAATAATTCTTTTCATAGTCCCTATGGGAACGATAACTTGACATTTACTTGTCACTTTATTACTTGTTGCGATTGTGTTCACTTGCACATTTCCATCATTCCAAATTGTTGTAAGCCACAACAAGAGAACTACAAAATTCTCGGGATAAAATTTCAAGACTTGGCAACAAAAAATGCTATTTTATTTGAGCATGTTGAACTTGGCCAATTTTTTTAAAGATGACCCTCCTACTGTTAAAGAGGGCGAGGTAGATGATGTTACCGCTTTTACTGCTATTGAAACTTGGAAACATTATGATTTCCTGTGCCAAAACTACATCCTAAATGGATTGTCAGATGCATTGTATAAAGTATATAGTGTTAAGAAAACATATAAGGAATTATGGACATTATTGGACCATAAATACAAAACCGAAGATGTTGGAGCTAAAAAGTTTTTAGTTACTAAATTATTGAATTTTTAATGATTGATTGTAAACTAGTTGTGAATCAGGTGCAAGAACTTCAATTGATCATTCACGAATTCTTGTTGAAGGGATGGTGATAAGTGAATCCTTCCAAGTGGCTGTCATTATTGAAAAGTTGCCTCCAGCTTGGAATGACTTCAAAAATTACCTAAAGCACAAAAGAAAAGAAATGTCAGTGGAAGATTTAATTGTCAGACTTCGAATTGAATAAGACAATAGAGGTACAGAAAAAAAGGCTCAACAAAGCAGCAAATGTCAATGGTACTAGAGTAAACGTCGTAGAAGTCAAGAAAGACTTTAAGAAGGGAAAACAACCTCAAAATGGATCTAAATTGGGACCAAAAGGTGGCGTTTCCAAGAAGAAAAAAATTCAAGGGAAATGCTTCAATTGCAACAAGATGCGACACAAGTCATCTGACTGTAGGATTCCAAAGAAATTTAGAGCTAACAAGGCCAATGCTGTGGAAGAAATTTCCAAGGAAGTGTCTGATATGGACTTATGTGCTTGACATACACAAGAACTATGTTTCTGGAACACTCCTAAGTATACACAGTTTTATGATGGTGTTTGAATCCTAAAAGCTAATTTTGTCTAAAGGCGGAATGTTTGTGGAAAGGTATATGTATTAGATGACATGTGGAAACTTAATACAATCTCTGTAAAAGAAAAAACTATGAATAAGAATGTTGCATCTTCTTCTATTTATATGCTTGAGTCATTTAATTTATGGCATAGTAGGTTCAAACATGTTAATTATGATACTTTATGTAGATTAATTAATTTAGAGTACATTTCTTCATTTCACATTAATTATAAACATAAATGTGAAACATGTGTTTACACAAAATTAACAAGGTCATCATTTCAAACTGTTGAAAGAAGCACAAAACTATTTGATCTAATACATAGCGATGTTTGTGACTTAAAGTTTGTTCAAATGGAAGTAGGGAATAAATATTTTATTACCTTCATTGATGATATCACAAAATATTGCTACGTATATTTGCTTAAGAGCAAAGACGAAACTATAAAGAAATTTATTCTCTATAAGTAGGAAGTTGAAAATCAACTTAATAAAAAGATTAAAATGGTGAGAAGTGATCGTGGTGGTGAATATGTTGAACCATCTGATGAATATTGTACACAACATGACATTATTCATGAAGTAACACCACTGTAGTAGGCCCAATTTGCTCGGGCCCAAAACCAAATAAATAAAACCAAAAAATAAGAGAGTCCAGGTCCAAATTATTACAAACCCAAATTAAAAACCCTAAGGCCAATCAATAGGCCCACAACCTAATCTAATTCAGAAACCTTAGGGTTTTCAACTCCCATGTGTGCCGCTGCCCTCAGCTCTGTTAGCACGCTCGTCCGAGGTCTGTCGCCCTTTCAACAAAGAGGCAAGAAGACAGCCCTTCACGCTTCTGTTGACCTCCCCAGCACCTACAAAAGAAGAGAAATAGAGGACAGAAACGATATGCCAGAACAGAAATAGTAGCAAAACAAATAATAAAACAATATTGTAAAACTGGCTATAAAGCCACAAGCAAAAAACGATTGTAACAGATTCATGGACAAACAATAAAAAAATCGACTACAAAAAAGAGAAAATTGAAAAAAAATGATCCTTTTATGCTTTAAACCTTCTTATTTTTTTATTTTTTTAAAGATATAACAAAAAGAGTAAAAGCTTACCTGAGACGTTTCGTCTCCCTCCATCATCGGAGGCCCTTTCGAGCGTCAGAAACCTAGGGTATATTAAGGTTCGGTGCAACAGTTTGAGGGGTATTTGAAGTTTTTTTGGTTTTTTTTATTTTTTTAAATGGAGGGGTCAAAACGGAGGTCTAAATGGAATTTTGGGTTTTTCGGCCACCGTGATGGCGGTGACGTCGCCGACAACCAGTGGCTGCCACGGTGGCTGATGACTGGACCTAATGGCCGGAGAAAGAAAGGGGGAGAGAATCTGAGAGAGCTCTCAGAAATTTTTAGAAAAAATGAGGGGGGGAAGTTTTTTTTTTTTTTAAATTTGCTATTTATATAGGGGTCTAAATGACGTCGTTTTGGACTTCAGCATCAGTTGCCAAAACGGCACCGTTTTGCTCAAGACCCGAAACCTGACTTGATTTTAGGCTAGGATCAGCGTGTTTTTCCCTTAGAGGGATATTTATGCGATTGGTCCTTCTATTTTTTCGCTCATTTTCAATTTAATCTTGCTCTCTTTTTTTGTCTTTTAATTTTACCCTGTAATTTCTGCATTATTTCATTTCAGTCCTCTACGAAACGGTGCGCATATGGACAAGGGGATTATTGCCTAATTTGTCCTTGTCCTTCCTTCGCGTATTCGATTTTAGTCCCTTAACCCATTTTATTTTTTATTTTTGTATTTATTTATGTTTTTTACTCTAAATTCTCTTTAGATCTCTATTTAGTCCCTTGCCTTCAATCTTTTATATTTGTTTTCCTTCGTATTTATTTATTTGTTTGTTTGCTCATTTATTTACTTATCTCTTTTTTATTTTTGTGTTGTTTCAGTTTATTATTATTATTATTATTATTATTATTATTATTATTATTATTATTATTATTATTATTATTATTATTATTATTATTACCTATCCATGCATTTTATTACAAGTTGCTCCCTTAATTCCATTTACATTTTAATTTAGTCCTTCATCTTCAATATTTTATAAATTATTTTCCTCTATATTTATTTATTCATTTATTTATGTATTTATTTATTTTCTTGTCATTTTATATTTAAAATTGGTATTGTCCTATTTTCTTTCATATGCATATTTTGTCACCCTCGTTACTATTACTATTATTATTGTTATTAATGTAATTATTCATTATTCATTTCATCTTTGATTTCATAGTAATATTAGAATAGCATATATTATGTGATTATTGCCATTATATTATGAATTAGTTTTAATAGTATATTCATATTGTTGTCATTTGACATTTTTATTTTTGTATATCATCGTTCCATTTTCAATACATCGCCATTTTATCTTATTTCATTAAAATCGCGTCATGAATCATTATTTAAATATATATACTCATAGTTGTTTTTATATTCCGAATAAGATAAATACTCATTGCCTTAAATTTTTACGTTTAGTATAATTCAAAAAAAAAGGGGAAATTTTTCAAAAATAAGGCAATATTTGGGAAATTCAAGAAGTCGTACCCTAACTTACGGGGTTTCGATTTTTCTCGTTGGACCTAAATAGCTGAACATCCTTTTAAAATTAAAACATATGAGATTTCAAATAAAAAAGGCGAATTTATTCTCGAGGATTCAAAGTGTTGTGTCCTAACTTACGGGATGTGACATTTTGTAGCATCGAGATGAGAAGATCTTTAACATACTTTTCGATTTATTCAAATAATTTTTGAGTAAACATAATCCAATACAAAGAGGGATCGTATTTTAAATTCTTTTCAAGTTTTCAACTTTAAACATTAAGACTTTAATTAATCAATTAGGTACCAATTTTGGGAGTTGCAGGGGTGCTAATTCTTTCTCGCACGTAACCGACTCCCGAACTCATTTCTCGAAGTCGAGACAACCACTTGAAAATATGGGGTGTCTTGCTAACGTAATATATAATGGTAAGTCGAGACATATGCGTTGTCGACACAATACCGTTAAACAACAGATCTTAAATGGAGTTATCTCTATTGATTTTGTAAAATTTGAAGATAACATTGTTGATCCACTAACTAAAAGCTTAAATCGAGATCATGTTAATAAAACATCGAAAGGAATGAGGCTAAATAAAAGGCGCTTATGAAGGAAAACCCTACCTAGCTGACTGGACATCCCAAGATCTAGGTTCAAAGGGACAACCTACTTGCATAGTCCTATGAGGTCACTGTGGGGTTATTATCCCAAGTCCATTCCTATGATGTAAACAGTGACTAAAAATGGGATAGGTTAAGCAATGTTTTTAATGATTGTTGTGTGTTTCGGTGAGCCAAACAACATAAGTCACCTATGTGAGAGTGAAGTGGGGTCGCTTAAAGGAGACTATTGCAGGATAGTTCTCTCAAATTCTTACAGAAACAGGAAGATGTTTACAGCCATATGAACATACCCATGAGAACTAAAACTCTTATTAGGGAGGTAGTTGTGTGAGGCATATCATTGTTTATACAAACGGTAGAACAATTCAAGGACATCGCATCTACTAGTCAGTTAGTGAAGTAAATATACTTTCACAAGGGAAGGTTCAAGGGTGGATGTCTACCTATACTATACAACTACCGATCGTAGATTCTATCACCACATCGAGTCAATGTTTTTCCGTTAAAACTATAAATTTCCATTCATGTGGGGGATTATTGGAAAATTTGTAATTTTTGGAAACTTTGAGGCATATTCTTGATTGGTAAAGGTGTAGAGTTTAATCATAAAATTATGGTTTTATATTCTACTCCATGAGACCTTTACAATGGTATATCGTATCCTCAAAATAATTGAGTGATGAATGAGAAATTGATGCTCAAAGTAAGCCACTTGTGAATATTTGTTGAGGAAAAGAAAAGCTTAGATCCCATATTGGTTAAATACCAAGTGTGAGATATGTATATATATAAGAACCCACTTAAGGGTTATTGAATTACTAAGCTTGAAACCCTACCTCGTGCGCAGGTGGTGCAAATCCAGACCCATCGGGGTGGGTGCACCCGCATGACGTGGGCGATGTGAAATGACAGGCCTAAAAAGTGCTTACGAATATTTTAACCCAACACATAATTTATTTTTTTTCTCTTAACAGATGTTATACAGAATATGTTTTTGATAACATGTTAAATTTCCATATTTTTGTGTTTAATTCGGTTAATTCTTAAATTGGTCCTTGCTGAATTAGTGATTTTATATTTTAATCTTGTCATGGATGAAATTGGGATACTATGAGTTAAAAATAGCAGAAAATGACCAGTATACAGCACAGTTAATAAAGTGGCGCCAAATCAAAAACGTGGAAATAGTCAATGACTCATCAGATTTCTTTTGACTTTGTAAAAGCCAAAATTAGAAAAAATCTGATTTTATTTTTTATTTTTTATTTTTTATCAAAAAAATTTACGCACATTTAGTAAGTCATATGTATATAAATAGGGCTTTAAGTAGCTTGGAAGGCACACTTGACACTTGATTTCACTAGGATTAAATAAGAATTATTTTTATTTCCTTTCCAAATTCATGCGTCAATAGTTACTGCAACTCCATTTTCATTTCCTTGTTCTTCACAAAATTTGTTTAATTGTTTTCCAAGTCCCTTCCCTTCCCTTCCCAATTTCCACCATTTTCATTCAAATCAAATCCATAGCCAACCAAAGTATGATTAAATCCATGCTTCACTGAATACCAACTTAGCTTTATGCCGGTATTCTTTCTGGTCAAGAATCTTGAGATATGTATCCATACTAAAAATCCTTCCAATTGGTATTCGTATTTTTCCTAAGTATAGGGATTGACAACTCATCCCTTAAAGTTAACTCGATTTCAAGTCAAAAAGTACACGTTGGGTTGGAGTCGTGTTTGCGGACAGTTGAGGAAATGAGTCGGTCGTGTTGCTTTCGGATCTTCAAGAATAAATCAAGAGAGAAGTGGTCAAGTTTAAATGACCCACGCGGTTGAGGTTGTTAATCTGAGTTGGATTCTTCAGAGTGCAAGGTAGCCGGAATCTTGAATCGGGAACGCGTGTATCTCAGTTAGATAATCGATAAAGGTTGGTGTGCAGGTTGTATTGGGACCAGCTACGAGAGGAAGAATTCGGGATTAGGACGTTATTAACTGTTATAACCAGCTTATAGTTTGGAGGAGAAAATTAATTTTTAAGGATCGATTCTAAATCCAGAATCCACCGAGTCTAGGGCTAAGGCTTATTGTCTCTGTTTACAAAATCCATATTTACTTCCCAATTTAATTTTATTTCCAATTTATTTAATTGTTTATTTATGTTGTTTCTAATTTCTAAATATTTCAAAACTCCCTTGATTTATTTGTTTATTTTATTCAGCAGGTTCATTTGGAGTCGTGGGCACGACTATTGCCATGACTATTGACAGGACAGAAATTCTAATCACAAGTTAAATGAAAAGTTGATTATAAAACCAATCCTTGTGGACTCGACCCTACTACCACTCTTTACTACTATTTAAAGTTATTTTGTAAGAATTATTTTTGGCAGTTTAGACACTATCAAATTTTGACGCCGTTGCCGGGAATTGGAGATATTTTTTCTAATTTTTGTTTGTTTACCTTATGACCAGGTCAGAAAATAAAACTCTAGAGTTTGAACCAAAAATTAAAAAATTGGCCCAAGAATTACAAAAAAAAAAAAGCCATTCGACTCGGTAAACAACCAAATCTCAAATTTGAAACCATATCTTACACTAAGGAAATTTTCTCATTCAACGACCCAAATGAAATGGCTAAACAAACTATACGCAAGCTCGTAGAAGCACCGGATGAACAACAACCTTTGTATATAACCTATCTAGAGGGAGGAACGTCGTTCGAGTTGTAGTCAGGTTTGAGTCATTTACTACCCACCTTTCGTGGATTACAGACTGAAAATCCACACACCCATCTCAAAGTATTCCATATGGTGTGCACAAGCATGAAGCCTCAGGGAGTAACCGAAAACCAAATTAAACTTTGTACTTTTCCTTTCTCATTAGCCGTCTCTGCTAGAGAATGGCTATTTTATTTACCTCCGGGATCTGTCAACACATGGTCTAACATGTCACATTTATTCCTTGATAGGTTCTTCCCTGCAGATCGAGCAACCAAACTGAGGAGGGACATTGTAGGAATCCGTCAGAAGAAGACTTAATCACTCTACGATTACTGGAACAATACAAATAGTTATGTGTAAGTTGCTCACAACATGAACTGACTGAACAATCACTCTTGTAGTATTTCTATAAGGGGTTGCTTTTAATGGAAATGAAAATAATAGATACTGCAAGTGGGGGGCACTTGTTAATATGGTACCTTAGTGAGCACGAGAGTTGGTTTCGACAATGGCTGCTAGCTCTCAACAACTTCGACCGGCCACAAAACCCACGAGATGGGTTTATGGGTTAAGTTCTCTATATTTAGAAGATAAAAATGATAAGCTGACTAACGTTGTGCAAAATTTAATTACAAATAAAATGAGCCCAGCATGGTTGTGCGAAATCTACGTTAAGCCAGAACACCCAACAGATTCATGTCCAATTTTATATGAGGATTCGACAAAACAAGAAAATTTTGTCGGGAACTCTCCAGGACCTCTCTAAAGGTAATATGACCCTTATTCGAACTCATATAATATAGGGTGGAAAGATCACGCAAATCTAAGTTATAGGTTGAATCCTTAGTTCAATCAATCTTACCAACAAAGGCCGCCTCCGAATCAACAATTATTGCCCCCAAAGTCATCTTTGAAAGCCATAGTGGAAAGGCTAGCCAATAGTACTGAGAAGTTCCAACAAAAAATTGACATGTATTTGCAGGAGTTAAATAAACAAGTGAGTAAGCGTGCACTCATGGTTAGCCGTTTGGAGTCCCAAGGTAAGCTAACATCCCAAACTGATCTTAATCATTGACACAATGTAAGTGCTATGACATTGAGGAGTGGAAAGGTTTTGGAACCCGTACCTGGCACAAGTCATACCCACGATGTTGGTTGAGATGAAAAGAAACTTGACACAGAGGCTCTAGTAGAGTCAACACCACAAAAATAATTTACAGTACCACCTTCTTTTCCTGGAAGACTTGTATAATACAAGAAGGAGCGAGAAGAGAAGGAGATCATCGACACCTTTCGAAAGGTAGAAACCAACATACCTCTTCTTGATGCAATTAAGCAAATTCCACGGTATGCAAAATTCTTAAAAGAATTATGCACGAGTAAGAGGAAGCTTCTGGGCAATGAAAAGGTGAGTATCGGAGAAAATGTCTCTGCCATTTTACGAAGGAAAATACCACCTAAATGTAAGGACCAATGTATGTTTTCCATATATTGCAAAATAGGTAGTGATGGTATTAAAAAAACCATGTGTGACTTAGGCGTATCAATTAATGTTATGCCTTTGTCAATTTATAAACTACTCAATGCAGGTACTTTGAAGGAAATGGGTGTAATTATTCAGCTTGCAAATAGATCTGTAGTGCATCCGGAAGGAGTGCTGAAGGATGTTCTTGTTAAGGTAAACGAATTGATATTTCCTATAAACTTCTACATTATCAACATGGAGGATAACAACTTGGCCAAATCGTTTGACATACTTCTTGGGAAACCATTCTTGAGTATCACACAAACAAAATTTGATGTTTAGAGTGGAACACTCACCACAGAATTTGATAGTGAAGTGGTTAGATTTAATGTTTATGATAATATGGGACATCCAAATGATAAATTACAAATTGTACGTTGCAGGAATATAGATCTCATAGTTAAGCAAGAGGAATTATCAATGATCAAAAACCCAATACGTGAAGCCATCATGAAAGCCTCAAAATTAGAACTCAAACCGTTTCTAGAATGTACAAGGATTCCAACAGAGAAAAATGCAAAAATGAACAGAAAAGCTCCAAGATGCCTCAATCCACTAATGATAGGGGAATTCGGGAAGGGCTCCAAGGACAGTGGGCAAAGGTCAAAACCTTTCTACAAGAACATCCAAGTACACGAGATGGAAAAATTAATTCTTAATGAGCCAAACAGATAACATACGTAATGGAGGTTGTTAATTTTTCCCAAAATCAAATATTGATGGTGGTATGGATACGCCATGCTAAATGCTAACAATTATTTCTTAACACTAACAACATTGTTAGAAATAGATGGGGAATATTATTAACCTTTCTCTTTGCTTGTTGTTTGCGTTACTAAACTTTATTTTAAATAAAACATGCTTAAGGACAAGCATAGATTAATTAAGGGGCAAGCATGAAATGGTAAGTATGCGATTGATTAATTTTTGCTACATGCTTCTCTTTTGCATATGTTCAATCTTATGCTAGATTAATTCGATGATTTATTTGACATTGAGCCTCTAATTTCATTTCTTAGTCAATTTGGACAATTGGGTAATTTTTGAATTAAAGTGTTCAAATATCTAAATTAATCGACATGTGTGTTTTAAAGTTGATATACGTAACTAGATTTTTCATGAAAATTGATTGTTTGAAAAAATATTTACTTGTAAATAAATAAATAAAATGAATAAATTAATAAAGGCTCGAGTTATGAGTGAAAGCTTCAAAAAAGTGACCGAATTTAGAAACTGGGATAAAGTGTTTGGGTTGTCATCTCATCTCGAGTAAAAAGGTTCGAGCGACAAACCAAAAACTTACAAACATTCTGCTAACCAAACCTTCCAAAAAAAAAGAATGTTTGAACTAAGTAACCGGGATAGGGTGCTTGGGTTGTCATCCTAGTTCGCGTAAAAAGGTTTAACCATGTCTAAAAAAAATTATTGCATGATTAATTAATAAAACCTTGCAAATTTTGGTTCAAACTAAATTTAGTGAAATGATTTAGTTCACATGTTTCAGTTTTACAACACTTGTTAATCAAACTAGGCATTCTGAGCATTTATTTAATTTTGCCTATGTTTCTTACATTGATTACGGATGCGAAAAAGAGGCTCGATTTTTAATAAATTATTGAATAATTTCTAATGTTTGAAAGTACAATATGCTTGAGGATAAGCATGAGCTAAGTAGGGGCATTTGATAACATGTTAAATTTGCATGATTTTTTGTGTTTAACTCAGTTAATTCTTGAATTGTGATGTTTTAATGTTGTCAGAGATGCAATTGGGATGCTATGAGTTAAAAATGGGCAGAAAATGATTAGTTTATAGCCCGGTCAATAAAGTGTTGCTGAATCAAAAACGTGGAAATAGCTAAGGACTCATCAGATTTCTTTTGACTTTGTAAAAGTCAAAATTAGAAAAAATATGATTTTATTTTTATTTTTATTAAATTTTAATTTGGTGGTTAAGCCATATTTGGTAAGTGATATGTATATAAATAGGGCTTTAAGGTAGCTTGGAAGACACACTTAACACTTAATTTCACTTGGATTAAATAAGAATTATTTTTATTTCTTTTCCAAATTCATGCGTCAATAGCTACTACAATTCCATTTTCATTTCCTTATTCTTTGCAAAATTTGTTTAATTTCTTTCCAAGTCCCTTCCCAATTTCGACCATTTTCATTCAAATCCAATCCATAGCCAACCAAAGCATGATTAAATCCATGCTTCACTAAATACCAACTTAGCTTTAGGCTAGTATTCTTTCAGGTCAAGAATCATGAGATATGTATCCGTACTAAAAATCTTTCGAATCGGTATTCGTATTTTTCCTAAGTATCGAGATTGACAACTCATCCCTTCAAGTTAACTCAATTTCAAGTCAAAAAGTACAATTTGGGTTGGAGTCGTGTTTGCAAACAGTTGGGGAAATGAGTCTACCATGTTGCATTTGGATCTCCGAGAACAAATCAAGGGAGAAGCGGTCAAGTTTAAACGACCGACGTGATTGAGGTCATTAATCCGAGTTGGGTTCTTCAGAGTGTAAGGCTTCCGGAATCTTAAATCAGGAATGCGTGTATCTCGGTTAGATAATCTGTAAAGGCTGGTTTGCAAGTCGTACCGGGACCAGCTACAAGAGGAAGAATTGGTGATTAGGACGTTCTTAACTGTTATAACCAGCTTATTATTTGGAGGAGAAAATTAATTTTTGAGGATCGATTCTATATCCGGAATCCACCGAGTCTAGGGCTAAGACTTATTATCTCTATTTACAAAATCCGAATTTACTTCCCAATTTAATTTTATTTTCGATTTATTTAATTGTTTATTTATGTTGTTTCAATTATTTAATTTCTAAACATTTCAAAACTCCCCTGATTTATTTGTTTTTTTTTTTAGCAGGTCCATTTGGAGTCGTGGGCACGATTATTGCCACGACTATCGATAGGACAGAAATTCTGATCACAAGTTAAACGCGAAAGTTGATTACCAATCCTTGTGGACTCAACCCTACTGCCACTCTTTATTACGATTTAAAGTTATTTTGTAGGAATTGATTTTAGTGGTTTCGAGGCGCATCAATTTTAAAAGGACAAATATCTCTATTTGATTTGATTCACATTTTATTCAAATTGATTTAAAGGCTCCTTTAATGCAGATTTGTATTCATGAAAAAATCCAAAATTCCTCCATAATAAATACCTATAAAAGCCTAAAGAATACTGCAGTATTCTTTACAGACACAATGAATTTTTCACTCTAAAAAATTATTTTCTCTTTTCTCTCCAAATTTTCAAATGTTTCAATGATAAAAGAATGCAAGGTTTGTTTGTCGATCACTGTAAAGGTACTACTGTCACGATCATTTTATTATTGTATCCTGGGAGGCAAACGACCAACGTTTCTCCAAGTATCGTAGGAGCGGCCGAATGTGTCTTAAGGAAACTGTGAAAATAGGCCTCAACATCAAGTAGAACTCGATTCACTTATTCAATTTTTTGTTTTGAAAGATCTTGTTTATTTAATTTTTTTTCTAGATTTGATGATTTAAATAGATGTAAATATATTTATTTAATTTTTTTTAAATCTAATGTTTTTTACATAAAAAATAAATATTTGTTTATATTATTTGTTCAGATCTTGTATTTAACATAAATATTTATATTTATATTTATATTTATATTTATATTTATATTTATATTTATATTTATATTTATATTTATATTTATATTTTTCGCTAACGTGTTTTGTCCAACATAGGATTCAAAAGGATTTATAGATTGATGAAAAGGGAATATGTGAGTTGGTTCTTACGTTTTTTGTATTTGATTTTGTTGATGCTTTTATTGTTATTTGAATTTGTTAAGGTTTTGATTTGGTTGGTGGTTTTTAATGAGATGATGGGGGATTGATGAACCATGAATGCATGAGGTGGGGACTTTTTTAGTGATAGGGTTCTGTGTGAAATGGGATTAGTTAGGGTTTGGTAGTGTGAGAATGTTGAAGATGATGAAGTTATGAGATTGATGGAACTTTGGAATAAATTGTCATTGATATACATTTCTTTTCATTTTCCTTATGAGAAATAAAAAAAATGTGGAATAAAAGAAGGAGATGAAACTAGAGAAGACGAACTTTTAGAGTTTTTTTTTAATTTTTAATTTTCAATTTATTTTTAGGAATTTAAAATATGTGGCAATTAAGTGGTGTATATGTGCCAAAGAAGATTGAGGAATAATTTAGTCTGAAGTGAACTACCTCTTCTTTGTAGATGATAGTCTTCCTCTCCTCGAGAATGACAAATGTGAAGCAAAGAAGGTGAAGTGTTTGCTACAAATATAATAGAGTAGCTCGTGCTAGAAAGTTAAATTGGATAAGTTTTTAATTTATTTTTAGTCTAAAGACCTTGATGAATAAGAGGAATGTGGCACATGACATATTAGGTATAAAAGAGGAGATGAACCTTGATAAAGACTTAACCTTAGTAATGGTTGTGTCGTGAAAACAAACTATGGCTTTCAAAGGGTTACTGGATCAGCTTTGACAATGTATACATTGTTGAGTGAAAAAGGTGTTACCAAATTGTGGCAAAGTAGTTTTTGCTAAAGTTGTTCTGCAAGTAACAACAGCTTATTCCATGAGTTGATTTCTCCTTCCTAATTTGTTATCGATGCATTACCTTTGGTAGTTAGGAGATATCGGTTTGTCAGATAAGGATAAGGCGAAAGGATTGGTAATGTTGGAAAGAGGCATGATGTCTTTACCAAAAAGTATGAGAGCTTAGGTGTGATATGAAATTATTTAGCATGGCTCGGTTGGGCAAGTATGAAGGCTTCTATACGTTTGAAACACATTTTAGTTTTGGGTCCATAATGTTAAATACTTCCCAAATAGTGATGTTCTTTATGTTAGGTGGGGGATGAACCATCTTTCATTTGGTAGAGCATCCATACCATACAACAAAAAAGAAGTTCAAAAAAGGCTTTTGGTAGAGTATAGTTGATGGTGAAATGAGCCAAATATAGAAGGATTGATGGCTCTATGACAAGTGGTCGGTTAGGATTAATTCTTGAATAGTATGAAAGTATGTCTAGTTATGTTGTGGTACACGATGTGGCCACAAGATTTGGCAAAAGTACTGGACAACAATACAAATGAAGTAGAAAACACTGGAATAAACACAAGCAAATTGGTAATGCAGTTCAATGTACCACCTACCTGATTGAACCTTTGCCTAAAGAAAAAATCTACTACTAAACTAATAGTACAAATAATAATTCAAGCTTGATCTATCTTAACCCTTAGATTATTAAGGCCTCACCCTAATACATTTAAAATGAACTTTCCCTAAACAACCTTTCCTAATAAAGGTCATTAACTAATCACTCAATAGTGAATAAAACATATTCAACACAACTCTTTACAATGAACATAAAATTACCCTAACAAATATATATATATATATATACATATATAAATCATGCTAAATCCCATGAAATAACCTCTTTATGAATAGACTGCAAATGTTGACTTCTCTTGCTCAGTTTGCAAACTACTTAGATCAATATATGGACTTAAGCAAGCATCCCATTCATAGAATCAAAGATTTGATCAATCAATTAAAACTTTTGGATTTGAGCAATACATAGATAAACTTTGTGTTTATCGTACTGGGAATGAAAATGTGGTCTTTCTTGTTCTATATTTCTATGACATTCTACTTAGTGGAAATGATGTAGGGACATTGTCATCAATTAAACTATGGTTAGCCCAACAGTTTAGCATGAAAGACTTGAGAGAAACTAATTTTGTTTTAGGACTTTGAATCCTAAAGGTGTTGGAAAAAATCCTATTCGAAAATGGTTTCCTTACATAGTGAAAAATAAAAATTTTGAAAACTAAGTCGGTTTGTGATAGCAATAAACTAATTTTTGGATTCAAACATGTGTTTTCAGCTAGATGGATATTGTTGTTCCTGACGTTCAACCAAACAACCTTCTCCTCTATTCTTGTACCACAAACTGCTTCAAGTGTGGACTTCAATGATTTGAATCAAACACAAAACCAGATATAGTTTTCTTTGTGTAAGTGTGAAAACAAAAAATCTCTTCTCAAATAAAAACGATAGAATTGTTATTTCGAAAAATAGATTTCATAGTTGAGAATAAATTCTCTTTATTTTCGGGTAAAATAACAATATCTTAAAGTTATGTTAAAGTCCTACCGGTGCCAACTTATTTATAGGGAGAATAAGTAGAAACATTGTTGAATTGTAGAATTTTATTTCAACCGTAAAAATGAACTCCTAATCTATCTAGGAGTATAAGGGGCAACAACCGTAGTTAATAATACTAGGGTTGTTGCCCCCCTCATTAACATGAAGGGCTTTTGGGCCTCTCCCATATTGAGTCCAATTACAAGTACTTCCTAGAGTTTTAACCCGGTACTTCTATAATTTGATCTAACCCGATATATATTTTTCTATTTTCCAAAAGAAACATCTCAATATTTCTCCAATTAAATCATCTTCTTAACTCAATTCGAATTCCATTAAAATTATGATGACTTTACAATAAAATGTCTATAACAAAATATATTTAATATTTTTCATTCAACGATTCACTATGACCAAATGATTTATTTTCATTTTCGAACTTCATTTAATCCGAAAAACATAAATTCATTTCCAAGTCATTTTCATTTTTCAATTTTCTTTTTCTTTTTCTTTTTCTTTTTCATTTTGGAGAAAACCCCATTCATTTCCAAACTATTTCATTTCTCCATTTTCATTTTCATTTTCATTTTGGAGAAAATCATAATCATTTCCATATGTTTATCATTTCTTCATTTTCACCATTTCTATCCATTTTTTGTTAATTTGATTCAACATGAAATTCATTTCTAGTTTCAACGAGCTTGTGGAGGGACAAATTGGACATATGTGATTACGGCTCAAATGATTCATAATTAACTTTCAACTTGCCGTCTATTAGTTATAACTTATTTAGTCACGAAGTCATTCCACTATAGTATCATGATGAGATCTCCCCAACAACATACCATTACGAAAGCAACTCAATAAGTATTCGTCTAATGACCTTGTCATAAGTGTGTTACCCTCATAGGATATCCTCAATCTCTTTGAAATAATATTCATTCTCCCAGTATGATCCTATTTTATCTCATGGTAACCATTACTCTTCCTTCATAAAAAGTCAATTACTATCAAATAGTAATCAAATCATTCATCACAAAGACAAACGACTCGTGACCACGTTTAATTTTGATTAACCATGTAATTCTTATGAAAGGATATCATTTACTCGTGTTTTGGGCTATGAATTCCACTTTTAGGAATGACGCTACATAGTGTAGAAGTCGTATACCCAACGTACCAACTTTCGATTCATTATTTATTTGAACTTAGGTTTTTACTTACATCAAAGTATACGAGTCACACATACATAGTCCATAATTCCCTCAGGATTTAGGTATGTCACAAGTGAATAAATCCATAAATAAATTCAGGATCTACTCGTTTTAGGTCATGTTCATTGTGTTGTAAGTCCAATCTGTCACATCTATGTTTCTATCTTGTGAGAGTCAGCTGCTTCGATGCCCAAGACAAAGTATCTCCTCAATTGGACTTGATAGACGACATATTAGTCTTTCAATCGATTTGCTCATTTCTGATTAGACTAAGGACATGTTTAGGTTCATCTACTAATATAAGTTGTCTTTTCATATTACAACCCAACCACGTAATATTGTTTAGTATTAGTTTAAACATTAGACAACCAGTGAGCAACATTTGCTTTTATTTTGCTTTTTAGTTTCTTGTCTCCTTGGTATTAGTTATGTGACATAAAAATCAAATTATATGTGGTGGCATTATGGGATTAATTCTATGTGAATAAATGAAAAAAAAAAAGAACATAAAATTTCACTCAATATATGTGCCCCTAGTGAACTTGATATAAAGGTTAGGATAAGATTGACATGTCACTTAGGGTCATACGAACATTTTTGTATGAGTTTAATATAAAGTTAAAGATTTATCATGTCATTCAATAATTTGACATTTGTTGTAGATCATCAGATGTACACCGTATCTTCGAAGACTACTTTGGTGAGGTGGAGGGATATATATGATGCTTTCGAGCCTTGAACTTATGTGCTCTTGGTTGTGGTGGTGGTTTCTCGTGTGTCCGAGTTTGTTTTACCGAGGTTGAATTAGGTGAAAAAGCTTTATACTGATAATAAATTTATTAATAAAAATGTATATGAATTGGTTGCGATATGAACTTTAATGTGAAATTGTTTCCTTTACATGTATTTTTCATTTCCATAAAAGTACATGTAATATGTTTTAAATGAGATCAATTATGTATAGTAAGTCACATGTGAAATATAGTTTACAACATTTGATATGATTGCACCTCCGTGCCTAACTTGCCTTGTATCTTTTAATGTTATTAAGGTTATTATTACTGTTCTTATCTCACTTCAAGATAAGGCAAGTATAGTGAATTCTATTTGAACTTAATATTATATGTTTAATGCTTCCATGTTGTTGTTTTTGTGCATATATTATCGACTCGTGGATTCTCAAAACCCTACTTGAACCGTACATCACACTATCATCAAGACCATCTAGAGTATGAAAGTAGCATATTTATAGTTTATGGCATGTACTAGAGTGTCTACATGTATAAATATGTTGATTTCATATGTTATATGGTACTTGAGAATTTGTCCATGTTTTGTAACGCCCCAAAATTATTATTTTCGGCATTTGTAATCTTGACACAAGTATTTGTCTGCTTCCGTGATTAAGTGTTCTGGGAGTGTCTGAGAGGTCTTAAGTTCAAGCCAAGCCTTTGGCTAAATTTTGTTATTTTTCTGAATTAAGCCTTGACCCTGCACCGTAGGCTTTTCTTTAAATGTTTGTAAAAACACATCAGAATGGGCCAGCTAGTCTAGTGGTTAAGTGGAGTGTTGGTATGTTGGAGGGCTTGTGTTCGATTCTCTATGATGGCATGGGAATAGTATTTTTTGTTTAAAATTCGGCTAGAGTTATGTGGAACGAGGACACCGAGTAGTGGATGTGTAGTTAGAGTTAAAGGAGAAAAGTTAGGGATTGTGTTGATGGGTAGTTGGGGTTAATTTGTTAGATTCTAGACTCTTTCGTTTTTTTTCCTCTTTTCCTTTTCTCTTCCCAAAACCTTATTTCAGATTCCTTTCTTTTGGACGGTTGGTGCACCCCTTTTTTGCTGCCAAATTTTCACCTCTCCCTCCCTCTTTTCTTTTTTGTTTACCTTGCTAAGTGAAAAACCTCCTTTTTGGTGCAGCGCTTTATCGTGTTGGTTCGGTAAGTGGTGTTTCCCTTAGATCTATTATATTTTGATTAAGCGACTAACATGAGGGTTCGTTTTTACTCTCGTTTAAGTGTTGTTCGAAGGTTTTAAATGGGTATTTCAGTGTGTGGTGATGACTGGTTACCGTTTCATCGTGGTGAGTTTTTTGAATCATTGTTGGATTAGTTTCTCGAGTTGTTCGTTTGGGATTTTGATTGGATGACGAATTGAATGATTAATTAAGTGTTATATTGGTCAAATATAGGTTCTTGAAGGCTCGGGTTACTTTTCACAGCGAATCGACACCAGATCTGTACCCGAAAATGCAAAAAATAGGGTTTCAATAAAAGTAAAAAAAAACCCACTATCGACACCACACGGGTGTGTGGTCGCCTGTGTGGTAGGTCGTGTGCCCTAACACGAGTGTGTGTTCGACAAGGCCAGGCCATGCGCACCAGACACGGCCGTGTGATGGCCAGGTAGGCCGTGTGCGACACACAGACTGGACTGATTTGGGCCATGTGGGCCACACGGGTGTGTGGGCCCACATGGGTAAACCGTAAAGGCGTGTGGGATTTTCAGCCAAGCTGTGTGATTCACACGGCCAAGGAAAATTTGGGCCGTATGGGCCCACACGGGTAGGCCACATGGGCGTGTGAGCCCATTTTACTAAAATGTTTTTTAAGGTTGCATGGGTCGCCTAAGTCAACTGTAAACCTACTGTAGGGTCGGTAAGCACTACTTAGACCCTTAAATGTGTGAACTAATTATATGTTGTATATGCTGAGCATGATATATACATATATGCATGAATGTTGAACTGTATGTGTAACTGGGAACACTGTAATAGCGTGTCATTCTTAGTATGTTGCATTACATTTTGTTGGGATGATATTGTTGGAGGAAGTGTACTGAAAGGCTCTTGAGCCTAATATACTTGCAGCTCAGCTGCAAATTACTATTTTGTGCCACATTCGGTACTACCTGGAGTGTAGGGATGGGTGGGTTGATTTAATCCCCACATGGAGTGTAGGGTTGGACGGAGATGGTGTGTAGAGGCTGGTTGGGTAGGACTTTGATACTAAATACTACATGACTGCTACTGATATTGTGATAGGCTAAGGCCCTACTGTATATTTGATATTGTACTGAGATGGGCTAAGGCCCAAACCATTACTGATACTAAAAAAGGGTTAGTCTCAAAACTGTATTTGACTGTACACTATGTCTACTATTGTCTGTTTTCTATGGGATTACACACTGATTTTACGAAAACTCACCCCTTTTGTTTAATGTGCACAGGTAATCCCTAGACTTAGATGGATCGCTACGGCAGAGGACTCGACGGTGACCACGGTTTTAGACTTCTATGATATTTAATTTATGATTCATGGGTTCAATTTTATTGGTTAAGTTTTTGGTTGTAATTTGGACTTACGGACTTTTGTTTTGATTTGGTTTTTAGATTTCTTTACTGATGGATTTATAAATGCTAGTTGTAAGAAAGCTTAGTCTTCAAAATAACAAATGATTTCTTTAAACACATGATTCCTTAAACTAATTTTTCTAAAGCTTCCGCAACAGGTTATGTTTTGAAACAATGGATTAAATGAGTAATACATTTTTTCTGGAAATAATAAACGATAAAGAAAGGTAATAATACGAAAATGGTTTTATCGCAACAACGTAGTTTCAAACACCCTATCATGTGAAATCGCCAGATTTAGTCATAACATCTAGGCCGGGTTTGGGGTGTTACATGTTTTGTTAAGCTAGGAGGCTCACTTGATGCTTTTAACTACGAGATGTTTGAATATTCTCTTTCATGCATGCCCATATCTCTTACTTGTTATGAGCTTTGATTTGTTGAGCATAAAACTCATTGTACTATAAATTGCTTGATATGCTAGCCTTGTTTTATGAATGTTTTGATAGATAACGATTTAACCTAAACATGGTTATGAATGTGTTATGCATGATTATGGTCGTTCTTTAAGGATGGTTTCTATTTACTATGTTTGGAGGCATTTCGACAGTAATTTTTTATGTTTTGAACTTGATTTTTGAGTCCTCTAACTTCAAATTGAAACAAGTAAGTTTTAAGTCAATTTTTAGCTCTAAGGGTCGTGGTTTCGATACTTGGCCTGTAACAGCCCGATTTTGGACCTAGTCGGAACAATGGTTTCGAGACCACAAATCCAACGTAGAAAAAAAATTTTATTATATTTTTATGGTCTACAATTTTATGGAATAATTTATTGAAAATTTCGTTCGAAAATTTTGACGTTTGAGCACTCAATTTGGTCAAAAGGACTAAATTGTAAAAATTAAAAAAGTTGAGTTCTACATGCTAGAGGTGTCCAACTGCTATGAAATTTTAAATTGGAGGTCCTTAAATAGTAATTAGACCATTGGTTAAGTTTTTGGACAAAAATGGACATGGTTAGGTACATTTTAAAAGTTTTTCATTAAGGGCATTTTGGTAATTTGGTAATTAAATGAATTAAAAGCCAAATTTTGTCCATCTTCTAGCCCATGGCCGAATTTCACAAGGGGAAACCATGGCTAGGGTTTTTAAAGCTTCCAAGCTCGATTGTAAGTCCGTTCTAGCCCCGTTTTTAATTATTTTTATATTTTTCAAATCCTCGTAACAAGATCTATCTATTTCTACCACTAATTTAAGAAATAATCAAAGTCTTGAATTTTACTCATGATGGATATTTGTGTATTTTGATGTCTAATGGTAGAAAATGTATGTTTTTTGTATGATAAACGACTTTTACTAAGTGATTTTCGATGAAATTGCCTAAAAGGACCTATTTGTAAAAGTTATAAAATAAGTAGTAAAAGTGTGATTTAATGAAAAATATGGGCTGGTATGAGTACAATAAAGATTCGGCTAGGCTTGGGTAATGAAGAAATTTGATGAAAATCAATTTACGAGCCTAGGAACTAAAATGTAAAAATGTGAAACTTTAGGGGTAAATATGTAATTTTTGTCATAATGTGATTTTGGGCTGATTTTAATAGTTTAATGATTAAATAATTTGAATGTGACCATATAGATCAAGAAAAACGAGGTTCGGACCTAGAACAGGGGAAAAACGACTATTTAACGGTTAGGTCCTTTCGGCCATTTTTATGTCGAGGTAAGTTTCTGTGTAAATAATGCAATGATGTATTATATATTTAATGTTTAATATCGCATAAATTGTATGATTGTTTTTATGGAAATATTCAACGAAGTTTCGACGATGAGAAAATCCTAGTTGGACATTAGGAATAGTGTAGGATACAAGTGATATGTCACTAGGAAACCATTTGTTATGTGATCTATGTGAACCCGGGTGCTGGTCATGAATGTCCTACTAGTGGCTGGGTAGTCCAGTATGCATTGCGGATACCTGACAGCTTGTGTGAGCAGCTTGTGTAGCTACGTCTTGACTGACAACTTGTGTGAGCAGACCCGTTATTAGCTCGTGTGCGAGCCCTATGTGTTATGAGATATAAGGTAGCATTGGCTACATATGTGGCACTTATGTGCAAGACTTTCCGCGTATCCAATAATATTCCAAGTGTTCAACGGGTAATCCGAAGAGTATGTCAAAGTTGACAAAGTATGCAACTATATTATGAGTTGGTACAGGTATGTACGTAAAGTTTATAAGCATTGACTTCATGAAATTGTGAGTTCATGATTTCCACGAGAATGATTTCGTGCAACCTTGTGACTATTGGCCTATGCTTGTGATGTATGAAATTCATGATAAATTCAGTTGAAGACCATGTGATTGGCTTTTGGGCCAAATTGATTATGATATAGCATGTTTTATTCACTTAAGTTGCGATCTATCGGATATGAGAAAGAGTAAAGATTGGCATAATTGCCTATTGAAATGATTATGGGAAGATATGAGCTTTAAACAATTGAAGGATGTTAAAATATATGCTTGAAATGTGAATACTCATATTTAATGTGCATATTACTATGAGGTTTGAAATGACCTTTTAAGTGTTGTGGTATGTTACGAAAGAGAGACTACGGTTGCTAGGCTAATGCCAAGATATGTTAAATTATGTTTATAAGTTAATAGAGTAAACATTGTGATTGAATAAAATTATAACTATGAGACTTATAGTAATTGGAATTATTTTGTGTTTAAATTGTTGAACTTGATAAATGCCTAATAAGAGTTGATTATTATTTTCATACGGACTTACTAAGCTATATAGCTTACCCCCTTCCTTTCCCATGTTTTATAGTGCCGTGAAGCTAGCTCGAGTTGAAGATCACCGGAGATTCTATCACACTATCGAGCTATCAATTTTGGGTATTGTTAAATTCAAGTATTTTAATATTATGGCATGTATAGGGACTAAGTCAATTTGTTATATGTGTCCTTATTGATTTTAGCCAATGTAATGGCTTGTAATCATCAAAGGCTTGTTTTTCTATTTGACCATGTAAGTTGGCTTATATTGGTAACATGGTAGTAAGTGTAATGCCTCAAAATTTATATTTTTGATTCTGTTAAAATGTGACACACAAGTGTGAATCTGCTTTAGTGGTTAAGTGTTCTAGGTGTGTGTGTGTGAGGTCTCAGGTTCAAGCCTCATCTTGGGAAAATTTTGGAATTTTTTCGAATAAAGTCTTAACATTGTTTAGTAGGCTTTTATTTAATTGGTTGTGACCATACATCAGAATGGGCCTGTTGGTTTGGTGGTTAAGTGGAGTGGTAATATACTGGTGGTCTTGAGTTCGAATCACTGTGCGAGCAAGGATGTTATTTTTGGTTGTTTGACCGGAATAGTTTCAATCAAACAGAAATTCTCAGTAGTGGGTTGAGTGGAGAGATTTGAGGGATATGGGGAGTTGGGAAATTATCTTGATTAAATTCTTTTTTACAAAATTTCAGCCCCTTTTTCCCAAAAATTCTGACGTTAAGCAAAATTCCCTTTTTTTCTTTGCCATTTTACCCTTGACTCACTTTCGCTTCTTGTTCGCTTATGTTGGCTATTGTACCTTTGTTCTTGCTATATCAATTTCTACATGCGTTTAGGGTAGATAAAGCTTTATTTTTTCTATAACTTACGTTTTCCAATTTTGATTTTGGGGTTTCTAACGTTTGGCAGCAGCACCTTGCATGGATTAAGGGTCTCATTGTACCATTGCGTAATCAACTATTTCGAGGCGTCGGGGTAAGCTTTTCATCACTTAAAGGATGCGTTTCTCATTTTGGATTCAGTTTTAGTTGGACTAATTAAATGATAAACTGAGTGAAACTGGTCAATTATAGGTTCTGCAGTGCTCAAGGGCTGTTTTAGCATCAATCAAAACCAGATGTGTACCTAGAAACACAAAAAATGAGGTTTTGGTAAAAGTCAATAACCATTCTGTCGATGCCACACGGCCGTGTGGTAGCCCGTGTGCCATAACACGGGCGTGTGATCAACGAGGCCAAGCCGTGCGCATCAAACACGGCCAGGTGATGGCCAGGTAGGCCATGTGTGACACACGGGCTCGATTGATTTGGGTCGTGTGGGCTACACGGGCGTGTGGGGCCACATGGGTAAACTACACGGGCGTGTAGAATTCTGGGCCAGCCCGTGTGATCCATACGGCCAAGGCCAATTTGGGCCGTGTGGGCTACACGGGCGTGTGGGCCCATACGGGCAAGCCACATAGACATATGCGCCCATTTTACTAAAATGTTTTCTAAGGTTGCACGGGTCACCCAAGTCGACTATGAACCTACTGTAGGGTCAGTAAGCATTGTTTAGACCCCTAATTGACTGAAATGACTGTTTTACTGATATATATATTTACATGTTATCGAGCATAATGATATATAACGAATTGATATTGTATGCACTATTGCCATGATATATCATGTCATTACTGTATGATGAATTGCATTGGGATAGGGGCTGGTATTGCTCGGAGGAAGTGTACTGAAAGGCCATGGGCCTAATTTACTGGTAGTTCAGTTGAAAAACACTATTTAGTGCCGCATTCGGTTATTTTTAGAGTTTAAGGATGGATGGGTTGATTATATCCCCACATGGAGTGTAGGGTTGGACAGAGATGGTGTATAGAGGCTGGCTGGGTAGGATTTTATGACTGCATATCTGTTACTGTACTGATTACTGATTCTGTAATGGGCCAAAGCCCTAATGCATGACTGCTTCTGTAATGAAATGGGTTAAAGCCCTAACTGGAACTGAATCTAGTACTGAAAGGGCTTAAGCCCAGATTGTGACTACATTTTGTCTGCGTGTTCTATATAGGGATTACATATGTGTTTTCGTAAACTCACCCTTTTGTTTAAATGTGCACTGGTAATCCCTATACTTGATGAATCAATGCAGCGGAGGACTCGATGGTGGCCACACATATCATAAACCATTTTGACTTCAATTTTGGTATTTATTTCTTAAATATTTTTTGGGTTAATTTTATATGTAAATTGGACTTTTGGACTATTTGATTTTAAGGTGGATTTTACATTGTTTATGGTTTTATTTCTTAAATATTTTTTGGGTTAATTTTATATGTAAATTGGACTTTTGGACTGTTTAATTTTAAGGTGGATTTTACATTGTTTATGGTTTTTCTTTTAAACTGCAAAACACAACGAATAAATGGTTTTCTCTAAAACAAAGAGGTTCTTCTTAAAATGGACAGATTCACCTAATCATCACAGTTTTCCATAAACTAAACGATTTCGTAAAGCTTCCACTACGAATTGTTTTTCTTAAACGATTGACTAAATAAATAACGGTTTTGGGGTCAACAAGACTTAACAAATAAAATTTATTTTATCGTAACAACTTAGTTTCATATGCTATCATGTGACATCGCCAGATTCAGCCATAATATCTAGGTCGAGTTTAGAGTGTTACATTTAGTGGTATTAGAGTCAAGTTGCAAAACTCGACTCTGATTGTGAATTTTTAAAATGTGATTTCTGAGAACTGATTTCTAAAAGTTTTTACTGAAAATGTGGTACACCGAGTCTCCTGCGCCGATCCAGTAAGTTTTCTGAAACTGTGAATTAATTAAACCAAAACTATTTTTTATAGTATATCTTAAAACTGCTATATACTAAGACTACTATAGATAGATTGTACTGAAGGCACTTAAAATGGTGTATATTAAGACTGTAGTAAAACTGATAGACATTGATTGACACTGCGATGTACGAAACAAACTTCACACTTCTGATACTGTTTTTATAAAATATCTGTTAATAGACACTAGAATTGTAAACTAATGCATAAAATTGTTAATATAGATAAAACGGCATTAAACAATGAGCACTAGAGATACTCGCAGACGGGGTACAAGAGGCCATGGTAGAGGCCGTAGAGGTGCTCGAACTGGGTCTTCGTCATCTAGAAATCTGCCTAATTTGGATACTAGTGAGACACCGGCTTCACTTGTGACAGAGATTGGGTCTCATGATCGAGCGGCTAGGGACGAGGCACTGTCTCAGGCTATGTTAAGGATTTTAGATAGGGTCATTGGGCCCAATACTGGAGCTAGAGGCCGCAGGTCAGTTATGAAATAACTTTGGTCTAACGGAGTTGAGCTTTTTAGGGGTATTACTGGAGTTGCCCCTAATATGGCTGAGTATTGGATAGAGCTCACAGAGAGGATTATAGACGATCTAGACTGTACTCTTGAATAGAAATTAAAGGCTGTTGTATTGCTGCTACGTGATGAGGCATATCAGTGGTGGCTCACTGTTAAGGAGGGCTCTTAGTCCGATCGATTGACCTGGGAGTTCTTCAAGACTACCTTCCAGGGGAGATATGTGGGAGCCATTTATGTTGATACCCGTAAGAGAGAGTCCCTAAATCTAACTCAGGGAGATAGAACGGTGGCCGAGTATGAGGCTGAATTTTTTAGACTGAGTCGCAATGCGCGAGGTATGGTGGCGACTGAGTATGAGTGATGTGTTCACTTCGAGGATGGCCTCAGGGATAATCTGAGGGTTCTGATAGCTCCACAGAGGGAGCGAAACTTTGTTGCATTGGTTGATAAGGTGAAGATTTCTGAGGAAGTGAAGCACACTGAGTGCCAGAACCGAGAGAGAGGTAGCAGCAAGAGGTATTCGGAGCCCTCAAGTTCCATTCAGAGGCCTAAGAAAAAGGCCAAAGTTGATGGGCCGATCAAAGTTAGGGCTCCTATTGCTGCTACTGGATAGCAACCGTGTATTGACTACGGTAGATGCCATCAAGGCCAGTGTTGGAAAAGAGCTGGGGCTTGTTTGAGGTGCGGTTCATTAGAGCATCGTATTAGAGAGTGTCCGTGGAAGTCCAATCAGATGTAAGCTTTGGGTACTAGTACTGCACCACCACCGAGAGCACTTCAGCATTCACTGAGAGGCCGTGGTCAAGCCAGAGGTGGTAATGGCTTGCACCGTGGTCAGAGAGCACCGGGCAGGGGTTCTGGTCATACTGAGGCGAGGCAGCCGGCTCTAGTTTATACTGCATGTAGCTGAAAGGATAGAGATGCTTCGAACGTTATCATGGGTATGTTCTTTATTTATAATGTACCTTATATTGCACTGATAGATATAGGATCCACTCGCTCCTATATAGCTTGTACTGTGTTTGAGAACTTGGGTATCTTGGTTGAGAGCACTGCGAGTGAGGTGACTGTACTGAGTCCGCTGAGACAATTAGTAAAGGTAAATAAGTTGTTTAGAGACGTTCCTTTAGAGGTTCAAGGGGTTATTTTTCTGGCTGATCTGATGGAACTGCCTTTTGGAGAGTTTGATCTGATACTGGGAATGGACTGGTTGGGTAAACACCGAGTGAGCTTAGATTGTACCACAAAAAGGGTTGTACTGAGAACTGAAGAGGATAGCGAGGTAGTCGTAATTGGGGAACATCGGAACTACTTATCGAATGTAATTTCTACATTGAGGGCGGAAAAGTTGGTTCGTAAGGGATGTGAGGCGTATCTGGCCTACATCAGTGTTTCAGATTATAGGGATTCTTCGGTTAAGGATATCAGGACAGTTAAGGACTTCTCAGACGTTTTTCCTGAAAAGCTACCTAGGTTACTTCCAAATCGTGAAGTAGAGTTCGGGATTGAGCTCCTTTCTGGTATAGCTCTGGTGTCCATCGCTTCATATAAAATGGTACCAAAAGAGCTTGTGGAGCTTAAGGCTCAGATTCAAGAGTTACTGGATCGTGGCTTCATCTGCCCTAGTGTGTCTCCGTAAGGAGCACCAGTTGTATTCATGAAAAAGAAGGACGGACCCATACGTATGTGTGTTGACTATCGAGGATAGATGATCTGTTTGACCAGTTCCGCGGGGTTTTGGTTTTCTCCAAGATTGACCTCCGATCAGGATATCATCAGTTGAGGGTTAAGGAGACTGATGTACACAAGATAGCATTTAAGACTCGATATGGTCATTACGAGTTCCTAGTGATGCCATTTGGACTGACGAATGCACCAACAGCTTTCATGGATCTGATGAACCGAGTGTTCTAGCCATATCTGGATCGGTTTGTAATGGTATTTATTGACGACATACTGGTGTATTCGAGGACTAAAGATGAACATGACGAACACCTCAGAGTGGTTCTCTAGGTTCTGCGAGAGAAACAACTGTACGTCAAGTTTAGTAAATGTGAGTTCTAGTTACGTGAAGTAGCGTTTCTAGGACATGTGGTTTCTGCTGAGGGGGTAGAGTTGATCCTCGAAAGATTGAGGCTGTCTTAGATTAGAAGCAACCTAAAACTGTATCTGAGATCTACAGTTTTCTAGGACTAGCAAGGTATTATCGATGTTTTGTAGAAGGGTTTTCACTGACTCTGCTATATAAGGGAGTACTGTTTAACTAGACTGATGCCCAGCAAAAGAGCTTTGAGAAGCTCAAAATTGTACTGACTGAGGCCACTATTTTGATACAGCCAGAGTCTAGAAAAGAGTTTATTATCTACAGCGATGTATCACATGTCAGTTTGGGATGTGTGTTGATGCAAGAGGGTAAGGTGGTAGCGTATGCGTCTCATCAGCTTAAGACTCATGAGGTGAATTATCTAATGCATGACTTAGAGTTGGCTGGAGTGGTGTTCGAATTGAAAATCTGGTGGCATTACCTATATGGTGAAAAGTGTATCATTTACACGAATCACAAGAGCCTCAAATATCACCTTACTCAGAAGGAGCTAAATCTTAGGCAGCGTAGATGGATTGAGCTACTTAAAGACTACGACTGTACGATTGAATACCACCCTGGTAAGGCCAATGTGGTGGCCAACGCACTAAGCCATAAATTATGATTCATTTAAGAGCAATGTTTGCTTGCCTCAGTTTATTTGATGATGGAAGTCTACTAGCTAAGCTTCAGGTTAGACCTACGTGGATTGAGTAGATTAGGGGCAAGCAGCTGGAAGATGAATCTTTCGGTCTTCGTTTTCGACAGGTTGAGAGTGGGCATACGAAGGACTTTGGACCAAAAAACGAAGGGGTACTCTGTTTCCGTGGGAGAATCTGTGTACTCAAAGATATTGAATTGAGGCAGTTGATATTGAGAGGGGGGCATAGTAGCCCCTATGCTATGCATCCTAGTGAAAATAAGATGTACCGAGACCTTCGTGAGTTATATTGGTGCCCAGGCCTTAAATGAGAGGTTACTGATTTTGTGGGTAAATGTCTAGCTTGCCGCATGTTAGGGCTAAGCATTAGTTACTTTTGGGGTTGTTGCAGTCAGTTAAGATTCCACTTTGGAAGTGGAAGCGAGTGACTATGGACTTCGTTAGTGGGTTATCCCTCATACCCACTAAGAAGGATTCTATATGGGTCGTCGTGGATCGATTGACCAAGTCCGCTCATTTCAGATCTGTTCGTACTGACTACTCACTGCAGAAGCTGGCTAAACTGTATGTGTCTGAGATAGTGAGACTGCATGGGATACTAGTTTCAATCATCTCTAATAGAGATCCTCGCTTCACGTCTTGGTTTTAGAAAATGCTACATGAGGCTCTGGGTTCAATGTTAGACTTCAGTGCTCCTTTCCATCTTTAGACATATGGTCAATCTGAGAGAATGATTTAGATACTGGAGGATATGTTGAGAAGCTGTGTGATTGACTTTCGAGGCAGTTGGAAGGAGAATTTGCCGCTGGCAGAGTTTGCCTACAATAATAGTTACCAATCTAGTATACATATGGCACCTTACGATGCACTTTATGGTCGTAAGTGTAGCACTCCTTTATGCTAGACTGAGTTGGGTGAGCGACGAGTTCTGGGTCCTGAACTGGTTTTTGATACCGAGGATAAAGTTAGGTTGATTTGAGACTAATTGAAAGTGGCATCTGATAGACAGAAGTCTTATACAGACCTGAAGCGTTGTGAGATCAGTTTTCTGTGGGAGACTTCGTTTTTCTTAAGGTCTCGCTATGGATGAAGGTACTGAGATTTGGTCGTAAAGGCAAGTTGAGCCCTAGGTTTATTGGACCCTATCACATACTGAAATGAGTGGGACCGGTTGCCTACCAGTTGGAGCTACCTTCAGAGTTGGAGCGGATTCATGATGTTTTCCATGTCTTGATATTGTTCCTATTGAGGAGATCGAAGTTAGGCCAGATTTGACCTTCGAGGAGGAGCTGGTTCAGATATTGGATCGTGTCGTAAAAGTTTTGAGGAGGTTATTCCACTGGTCAAAGTCCTATGGCATAATCATAGCACGGAGGAAACTACATGGGAGCTTGGGGATGCGATACGTCAGTAGTATTCTCATCTATTCTAATCAGGTAAAATTTCGAGGCCAAAATTTTCTTTTAGGGGGTAGAGTTGTAAAGCCCCAAAATTTATATTTGATTCTGTTAAAATGTGACACACAAGTGTGAATCTACTTTAGTGGTTAAGTGTTCTGGGTGTGTGTGTGTGAGATCCTAGATTCAAGCCTCGTCTTGGGAAAATTTTGGAATTTTTCTGAATAAAGCCTTAACCTTGTTTAGTAGGCTTTTATTTAATTGGTTGTGGTCATACATCAGAATGGGCCTATTAGTCTGGTGGTTAAGTGGAGTGGTAATATGCTAGTGGTCTTGGGTTCGAATCCCTGCGTGAGCAGAGATGTTATTTTTGCTCGTTTGACCGAGAAAGTTTCAGTCAAATAGAAATTCTCCGTAGTGGGTTGAGTGGAGAGATTTGAGGGATATGGGGAGTTGGGAAGTTATCTTAATTAAATTTTTTTTTTTTGCAAAATTCCATCCCTTTTTTCCCAAAACTTTTGACGTTGAGCAAAATCCCTTGACTTACTTTCGCTTCTTGTTCGCTTCTGTCAGTTATTGTACCTTCGTGCTTGTTATATCGGTTTCTACTTGCGTTTGGGGTAGGTAAAGCTTTATTTTGTCTATAACTTACATTTTCTAATTTTGATTTGGGGGTTTTTGACATTTGGCAATAGCACCTCGCATGGATTAAGGGTCTCATCGTACCATTGCGTAATCAAATATTTCGAGGCATTGGGGTAAGCTATTCATCACTAAAGGGATGCATTTCTTATTTCAGATTCAGTTTTAGTTCGATTGATTAAATGATAAACTGAGTGAAATTGGTCAATTATAAGTTCTGGAGTGCTCGGGGACCGTTTTAGCATCAATCGGAGCTAGGCGTGTACCCGAAAATACAGAAAATGAGTTTTTGACGAAAGCCGAAAACCATTCTTTTGGCGCCACATGACCGTGTGGTAGGCCATGAGGTAGGCCATGTGTCATAACACGGGCGTGTGATCGACGAGGACAGGCCGTGCGCATCAGACATGGTCGTATGCGACACACGGGCTCGACCAATTTGGGACGTGTGGGCCACATGGGCATGTGGGCCTACATAGGGGTGTCGAATTCTGGGCCAGGCCATGTGATCCATATGGCCAAGGCCAATTTGGGATGCGTGGGGCACACAGGCGTATGGGCCCAAGTAGGCAAGCCACATGGGCGTATGAGCCCATTTTACTGAAATGTTTTCTAAGGTTGCACGAGTCACGCAAGTCGACTGTGAACCTACTGTAGGGTCGATAAGCACTGCTTAGACCGCTAATTGACTGAAATGATTGTTTGACTGATATATATATTTACATGTTATCGAGCATAATGATATTTAATGAGCACTGTTGTCGTGATATAACATGTCATTATTGTATGATGCATTGCATTAGGATAGGGGTTGGTACTATTCGAAGGAAGTGTACTGAAAGGCCTCGGGCCTAATTTCTTCATGCAAACACCGTAAACCATCGCTTTTTTTTGTCTTGCATACGGTACTTTTTGGAGTGTAGGGATGGGTGGGTTGATTATATCCCCACATGGAGTGTAGGGTTGGACAGAGATGGTGTGTAGAGGCTGGCTGGGTAGGATTTTATGACTGCATATATGTTATTGTACTGATTACTGATTCTGTAATGGGCCAGAGCCCTAATGTATGACTGCTTCTGTACTGAAATGCGCTAAAGCCCTAACTGGAGCTGAATCTGGTACTAAAAGGGCTTAAGCTTAGACTGTGACTGCACTTTGTCTGCTTGTTCTATATAGGGATTACACATTGAGTTTTTGTAAACTCACCCTTTTGTTTAAATGTGCACAGGTAATCCCCAGACTTGACAGATCAGTGCAGCGGAGGACTTGATGGTGGCCACACATATCATAAACCATTTTGACTTCAATTTTGGTATTTAATTCTTAATTATTTTCTAAGTTAATTTTAGATG
This sequence comes from Gossypium longicalyx, assembly GCA_025698465.1. Lineage (NCBI taxonomy): Eukaryota > Viridiplantae > Streptophyta > Magnoliopsida > Malvales > Malvaceae > Gossypium > Gossypium longicalyx. The sequence goes on from CM047007.1 coordinate 23,026,027, forward strand.
TAAATTGGACTTTTGGACTGTTTAATGTTAAGTTGGATTTTAAATTGTTTATGGTTTTTCTTTTAAACTGCAAAACACAACAAATAAATAGTTTTCTCTAAAACAAAGGGGTTCTTCTTAAAATGGACGGATTCACCTAATCATCTTGGTTTTCCATAAACTAAACGATTTCGTAAAGCTTCCACTACGAATTGTGTTTTTTAAACGATTGACTAAATAAGTAACAGTTTTGGGGTCAACAAGAGTAAACAAATGAAAATTATTTTATCATAACAACTTAGTTTCATACGCTATCATGTGACATCACCAGATTCAGCCATAACGTCTAGGCCGGGTTTGGGGTGTTACAGTAAGCCTAAGTATATTCATATATATGTCAATGCCTTTGGTGATATGATCATTGTATGTTTGGTGAATGTGAAATACTTGGAAATGTGATTTATGGTATGATAAATGTTGTGTGTATGATAGATGTTGAGATGGTACTAGTATGTGAATGGTTCCTGGTTCATTTTGTATATAGCCTTGGAAGTTGGCTAATGTTAGTTATGAGTATATTTGTATTAATGTCATTTGTGAATGTGGAAACTTGCATAATTTGATGTGGAAAGGTTGATGTTTTAAGCATGTTTAAAAATAGTATGAGAATGACATGTTATTATCTTGGTTGTGATTATTTGGTTGCTCTTCATGCTTGAGTTTGTGCCATGTGATGTTGAGTAAATATGTGCAAGTGAGGGTGGCAAAATGCATTGGTAAATAGCCTTGTTTTTGTTCACACTGTGTCAAGGCCGTGTGTGACACACGGCCAGCCCCATGGGCTTGTGATCCTATCGTGTGTCTCTTGCACCTTAATTTTTGCAAAACAGGATGCTCAGAACTGAGCACACGGGTAAAGACACAGGCGTGTGTCTTAGCAGTGTGAAGGACACGGCCTCGGGACACGGGCGTGTGTCTTGGCCATGTGACTTCAATTTGTTCTTGGGTGACAAACAAAGAGTTACACGGGTTAGGGACACGGGCGTGTGTGACCATACGGTCTACCCACACTGGCGTGTCCCAAGCCACACGGGCGTGTAACTCCTATTTTAGCAAAAAATTTCTAAGTGTTGTGAAATTTTTTAAAGTTCTCAATTTAGTTCCGAACTGCTTCCAATTTATGTTTTGGGCCTCGTAGGCTCGTTTTAGGGACAATAGGAATGTATGTGAAAATTTTTAAATTTGGATGGAAATTTACATCTCGGTTTTGTATGATTGCTTGTGTATAAGTCTGGTAATGCCTCGTACCCTATTCTGGCGTTGGATACGGGTAAGATGTGTTACATGGCCCTTGTAGTACCACAACAAGTGAGACAGATTTCCAAACCTATATTAACAAGGAGAAGTATCGATACTTCTCCCTTTGTACCGATACCACAGTGTCGGATTATGGTCTTTGCATTATTTTGAAGATTTTGAGCCCTGTGAAACTCGTATTTGGTCTTGGACACCTACAAATTTATTCTAAAAGATTTTAATATGGTTCTTAAAATTATAAAATTGAATTTATCTATTTTCTATAATTTGATAAAAAAGTTTTAAAGTTTAATTTCTTAAATAAATCAAATATTCTTATCACGAAAGTGCTTTGGTCCCATTTGTATCGTATGCTAAAACGAGTGAGGGGTGTTACCTAATCCTTGAATTTGGAAACTTTTTTTTCACCTTGGTCTTTAGAGGTTTTTTTTATCCATATTAGTTTAAGAACTTGGCAATTTTCCTCAATTTGGTATCTAAACTTAGATTCTGTTAAAATGTGATGACGTGATACTTCGAGATTGTATTACGTCATGACATGAAACATTTTAACATTTTAAAATTTTCTTTTATAAGTTTTAATAATTTTTTATTTTCTAGATTATATATATATATTAAAAATATATAATACCATAATTGAATTCAAATTCAAGGATAAAATTGAGAAAAATTGCTAAATTTCAAGACTAATATGGACAAAAAAAATTCAAATACCAATTTTGAAAAACAAGAAAATTATTTGGTACACTTCTAGTGAAGTTTTTAAACTCCACAAGTAGGGTCAAGAGATTGACAAGTGTCCTATAGAGTTATAGTAAAATATTAAAAAATTAAATATTTAAAAAAAAAGACACATCAAAATTCTAAGGCTACTTGAGGAATAAAAAAAGGGTAAATTAAACCAATAGTCACTCAACTTTGATGCAATTGACAAAACAATCACTCTGATTTCAATTCAGTCACTCAACTGTCGAAAAATAACAAATCAATCACTAACGTTATCGAAAAGTGACAAATCAATCACCCATTGACATTTTCTATTCAATGCCGGAACAGGGTACGAGGCGTTACCAGACATAAACTCGCACAATCATACAGGGCCGAGACATGAATTTAAGTCCAAATTTAAAAATTTGCATTCACATGCATATCGTCCCTTATATGGGCCCACGAGGCCCAAAACATACATTGGGGGTGGTTCGGGACTAAACCGAGAACTTTCGGAACTTATACAACACTTAGAAAATTTTCTTCTTTTGGAAGGTTACACACCCATGTGGGTAGGCCGAGTGGTCACACACGCCCGTGTTGCTTGGGACGCGCCCATGTCCTCAACCCGTGTAACTCTCTGTTTATGACGTCATCAACACAATTAGGGTCACACGACCAAGTCACAAGCCCGTGTGCTTAGGCCGTGCGGCAAATTAAATTCCAAAAAATTAAGTGTAGACTTCACACGGCCTGGGCAGACGCCCATGTCCTGAGGCCGTGTCCTTCACACGGCTAAGACACACGGTCGTGTCTCTACCATTTGTTTACTACTAGGCATTCTGTTTTGCCTAATTAGGGTGCAGGGGACACACGACAGGATCACACTGCCATAGGGCAGAGCGTGTGTCACACACGGCCTAGACACATGCCCGTGTGTCTACCCATGTGGACAAATACAATGCTATTTTCCAAGCCAATTTCCACCCTTATTTACACAAACACATACATGACTTCAAAGGCACTTAGCATGGCACAAATGAGCATTTAAACATACACAAACAAGACATGATCATGATCATTTCATCTTCACTAATACATGCATAAAACTTCATACTTTGTCAAGCCAAATTTATAAAATTTGCATGCATTAAGAGTTAAAGTTTAGTTCCATTTAACATACCCATGTCTTGGTTATTATCATGCCACTCACTCACAATTCCATCATCAAACATCTATAGTCACATCCACAATCCATCCATGCCAAAAAATTTTAACCACATCATGTATGACCTTGGCACATGCATGCATATATGAAAAGGTTTACAACTAAATAATCAATATGAGTCATATCTCATGGCCTTATACAAATTGGACCATAAACCATTCTAGGCCAACACATTTGGCCACATTAACAATGACATAATTAATCAAAAGAAAATATCCCTATACATGACATAAACTTAAAATACTTACGTTCACTTATACCCAATGATAGCTTGATAGTGTGATGGCATCTCCGGTGGCCTCCAACCCGAGCTAGCTAAATTAACCTATGAGAGATTGGAAAGGAAGGGGAGTAAGCTTCAAAGCTTAGTAAGTTCATATGCAAATAATAACAACTGTTAACATTTATTTACTTTTTCCATCCACAAGGATACTATTATTACAATTTGCATTAAGTCTCATGATTACCACTTACTCATTCATAAATGCTTATTCTTTTATCTTACAAACATTAATTGTATGTCTTAGCATTAGACTAGCAACCATAATCGCCCCATTATAGCATATCACATTATTAACAAGTTATGTCAACTCACTTAACAACATGCACATCATTTACGAGTATTCATAATTTCAACGTATAGATTAACAATATTTCACATATTTATAGCTCACTTCTCTCGATGTTTTCCCAATGACTTTAATCGATGGTTACGCTTGTCTTTCCTTTTTCTCATATCCATTGGATCACAACTTAAGTATATACATCGTGCTATATCACAACTCAATTAGGCTCATAAACCCAACACATGATTATTTTCAAATCTTATTATAAATCCATTCATCACAAATGTAGACATTAGTCACAAGGTCATCAATATTTCATAAGCATAACTTTCTCATATGCACTTTTACCACATATTCATAGTATACCGAGTCCTTTACTCATGAGTTATAAGTACATACCTATACCAACTCGTAACACATTCTTATATTTCCTCATCATTAACTTACTTGTCGAATAACTCACTGATTTACCCGTTGAACACTTAGAATACTATCGAATACACAGAAGGCTCGCACAATAGTACCACATACGTAGCTAAAGCTACCTCATATCTCATAACACAAAAAAGCTCATTCTCGAGCTACTCACGGGTCTGCTCACACAAGTTGTTGGTCAGGACGTAGCTACACGAGCTACTCACACAAGCTATCAGGTATCCGCAACACATGTCGGACTACCTAGTCACTGGTAGGACGTACAAGACCAGCACCCGGAACCACATAAACATATCCCACATATCCCATGATCTCATAAATCACATGGTTCCTAGTGACATGTCACTTGTATCCTAAACTATTCCTAAGGTTCAAATGGAATTTTTCGATATCACATCTCTGTCAAGCTTGCTTGTAATGTCGATCTCAATATCTATAATACCAATCACTTACTCATGGAGCAATCAAAGCATAACTCATAATAGCATTAAAGAATTTAAATTCACATAATAGTTAAGCATCGAAAATATAACAAAACATCACATTATTTGTATATGAACTTACCTTGGTACAAAATGATAAAAACGAGTCTATTCTTCGTAAATTTTACTTTTCCCCTGATCAAGACCCGAATCACATTTTTCTTGATCTATAATGCCAAATTTAACTTGTTTAACATATAAATTGTTCGAATCAACCCTTAACACATACTTTGGTAAAATTAACTTTTTACCTCTAACTTTTTACTTATTTGCAAATTGGTCATTAGGATCGTAAAACGAAATGCATGCATTTTCTTTGTTACACAAACCTAGCCGATTCATATTCCTACTCCTAGCAACCCACATTTTTCTTTATTTCACATATTTTCTACCCATTTTACAACTTTTACAAATAGGTTTAGGTGTTTTCATGCAAAATCACTTTGTAAAAGATGTTTATCACACATCAAACTTTCATATTCTTCCATTAAACATCAAAATACATGCATGTCATACATGGGTAAATTTTTGAACTTAAACCCTACTTCGAAATAAGGGTAGAAATGGATAGATCATGCTTCAAGGATCTTAAAAATGTAAAGAACATTAAAAGGGGCCTAGAGGTACTTACAATCAAGCTTGAAAAGTTGAAACACCCTATCTATGGAGACCACCTAAATTTTGGCACTTAGGGAAGAAGATGGACATGAATTTCGCTTATTTTTCCCTTTTTATTCTTTTAATTACTAAATGACCAAAATGACCTTAAAGCTTTTCTTTCAAATTTTTCCTATTTATGCCCATTTTTGTCCAAAATTTTAGAACTTGGTCAAATTACTATTTAAAGACCTCCAATTAATAATCCATAGCAATTTCATGCTTAAAGCTTATAGAACTCAAGTTTTGCAACTTATTCAATTTAGTCCCTAACTTCAAATTGGACACTTTAGACATAAAATTTCTTCATGGAAATTTCATACAAACATGCAATCATATCATGGATCATCAAATAATCATAAAATAATTATTTCTACTTCAGATCTATGGTTTCGAAACTATTGTTCCGACTAGACCCTAATTCGGGATGTTACATTTTTCGTCACAAGCTTAATGGGACCATTGACATGGCCAATTAACTAGCTAATGTAACCAATTTACTTGTCATGTTGGATGAGGCAAAGTTGAGTGACTATTTTTTTCCTTCTTCTTTTCTCGTTTTTTAAATAAATGGCCCAATACTTTTACTTTTTGCGTAAATGGCCTAATATGTTTGTGTTTCTTCTTCTCCATCCCAACAATCTTTCTTTTCAAATGTGGTGATTTGCTTCTTCTTCTTTTTCACTAACATGGATATGCTCATTTAAAAAAAAAAACGATGCAGTTTCCATTTTCCATGAAAGAGAGATGATGGTCAACTTTAAACATCATCATCATCTATTAACTACTATAGGTCTAAACCTCACATGGGTATAACCAACAAGATGCATTAACTAAGAAATGAATTTCCATTTCAATACAAACCATATGTACCCAACAAAACACTCATAATCAGATACCTACCAAACATCACCATGGTAGTAAACTGATAAAAAAGTAGACAAAAGGTAATAAAGAAAACAAAAACCCCATACATAAAAAGAAAATGGAAACAACAACAATCACGCTGTTTTATCCCTAAACCATGGCAGATTCTAAGTCCAAAGTATCTGGTACGAATAGAGATGACCTAAGAAGAGATGAGATGGTGCATTTGGTCGGATACTGCGAAGAAAAGCTCTCGACCATTCTCGTCATCGGAACTGTTCTTTGTGAAGCTTGCCTCACCTTCGTCACCGCGATTCATGACCTTTTTTATTCTTTTCTCGATTTCTGACTCTGTCACGGCTCTTAAATCGCTTGAAACCTTAGACCTTTCTCATAGTTCTTTGTCTGGGAAATTACCTAAATCGCTTAACTCACTTACGAGTTTAAAGAGACTTGACCTGAGTTACAACAAACTCACTCGGTTTCTACCAAAACTGTCCTTTAACTTATTGGAACTTCTTTAAAAGTAAATTATTTACCTGGGTATGCTTGAAATCAACTTTATCATGTTAACTCGATTAGAAGTAAATTGAACTCAGTGGTAACTCATTTTTCGGTACCCTAGGAGCATGGTTCTTCCACAACCTCATGCTACTACTAAACCATTCTAGAATTTTCTCTTCTTCTTCTTCCTTTTCTTCTTCTTCTTCTTCTTCTTCTTTAATTGCCCAGCCCAGCTAGGGTTTTAAATTGGGGCCATTTACATAGTAGGATGTCATGTCACTTTTCTGTTATGTCTGTAAAGGAAAATGGTTAAAAGGACTGATTTATTATTTTTTGAAAGTTGAGTGACTGAATTAAAATCAAAGTGACTGTTTTGTCACCTGCATCAAAGTTGAGTGATTGTTGGTGTAATTTACCCATAAAAAATACACTACCAATCCAAATACTCACCCTTCAAAAAATTACAAAATTCAATGACTAAATGTTACTTTATTTTTTAAGTGTAATGACTTATTTGGCCCTCCAACTTTATAAATAAAGACATTTTAGCCTCATTTAATTTTTCACCTTTTTTAGCCCTTAAACTTGAATTATTTGCTAAATCACCCAAAATGAATGAAAAAGTTAACATCTATTAAATTTTTTGATATAAAATATACGTAGATGTCACATCAATAATTTATTTTTAAAATTTAAAAAATTCAAAAAATATTTAAAAATTAAAATTATTAAAATTATTAAGAAAATTTTAAAAAAAAATTTAAAAAACTTTCTTATTTTTTTAAATTAAAATTACTGACTACCTCATCAAAATTAACCGAGGATAATTTTTTTTATCCATTAAAATTGTTGAAATTGACGGCTTAACTTAAAAAGGCATTAATTGATTACTAATATGGTCCCCCATTTTGTTATGATTAATCATTAAGCATTTAATGTAATCTGATTTAACATCCTTCTTATCATAATCTATCGAGGGTAAGTTTGATTATAACCCTTCCTTCTTTTTAGATTTTCTTTTTTACCTTGTCTCATTATACGCCTCTTTTACTCTTCTCCATTTCCTCTTTTTTATGTACAAAAACCTTCCCATAATTCTCAATTTTGAGTATATTGATTTTTCCAGAAAAATAAAGAAATATGATCTGTGGGTTGTAATGTTTGTAGAATTAGAAACTGCGTGTTTGTGTGTTCATGTAAACCTTGAATCTCTTGTGCGTTTATCTGGGTTGTTGGCATGAATCATGAGGGTTTTTTATGTTTACATTAACTTTTGAGTCATCTTTGGCTTTACCCACTACTATAATAAATTACAAATTATATGCTATTTGACACACAAAATAGTATGTTTGAAAATTATAAATTACATTTGACTAATGAACCTGTATAAAATTTGAAAAATATTATGGGTCTTTAGGATTGTTTTGGCAATGAAGCTCTACATTTTGGAGTTCCTCATTTACAATGCACAAAACAAATAAAAAAGGGAAATTAAACTATTAATATGTTTATGTTTTAGTCACTTAATTTCAAAAGGTTATAAAACGGTTATTGAATTATCTAGAAGTTTTTTGTTCAAGTCATTAGGTTTTTTTTTTTTTTTTTTTTTGAAGTTCAGCTAACAAGTTCTAAGCGACGATTAAACGACCGGTACGGTAGATCAATACATATCGACGAGTAGAAAAATATATCTTAGATTCAAGTCAATCTGACAATCAGTGTCAAAGATCAAAGAAGAAAATTATTTAGATTTTAATTCACAAATTCGTAACATTCAAAGTTGTTTCATGAAGAAAAATTTGAATTGTAAAAAAGAAAGGAAATAAAGCTTCCGATTGATGCAGGCAATATGAATAGAAAATGCCACACATGATACAATAATGATTTTAATAACTGATTGACTTAAATAAAAAATTTAGAATAGTTCAATAACAATTTTATAATTTTTTAAGTTAAGTAATCAAAACATAAACTTATTAATAATTTAATTATTTTGGATGTAATTGATCCAAAAACCATAAACCTGTACGTGATTCTGGTGATGGATGGTGAGGTGATTGAGGGTTGTTGAAGGTGAAGGTTAGATGATGATTATCGATTTTGGGTTGAAGCTGATGGCTTTCGGAGTAAATAAGGAAAATTAAATTAGAATTTATTTTTTCATTAAATTTTATTTCTTAGAGTTTTATATATTTAAAATTAAGAATAATTTTTTTATTTTTAATTTATATATTTAAATTGTGATATTTTAACTGATATTTTTTTATAAATATTGTGCCACATGCCACGGTTTTATTGGTCCACACCAATATACTTTTATCTTACTGGACTTTTTTATAGTTTTTTTCTTATTTCCCGATGAGATTTTAAAATCAAGATCAAATTAATAGAATATGTAAATATTAAGAGTTAAATTTGTTAAATTTTTTTAAGATTTATGTAAATTTGACAGAAAATATTAATACCATGATTAATTATCTTTGGTTGTTCAATATTGAAATTGACAGGATTAGATTACTTCATTTTTTTTAATAGATGCCAATTTGTTCAATATCAAATCTGAAAGAGACCAAAAAGGACTTTTTACCTTTTTTTTTTTTAACAAATACATATATTTTTTAGAATTAGAACTAGATTGACAGATTGTGCAAATAATGAGGTTAAAATTTTTTTATTTTTTCTAAATTAATAGAATGTATAAAAGTTAATAGTAAATTTGTTATTATATCAATCAAAATTATGTAAATTTGACAGAGCACATCAATATTATGATTAATTATCCTTGATTGTTCACTTTTAAAATTGACAAAGATTAAATTGATTTTATTTAGAGAAATTATTTAGTTAATATCGAAATTGAGAGTAGGTAAGGACTTTTTTTAAAATTTTCTTCTGAAATGCAGTTAGAACGGTTTAAAGACTGAGATGGTTAATTTAAAATGATTAAATATGAATTTTAAAAATGAGATTGAATGGGTTTTGAGATTCTCTATAATATTTGAATTTGTTAATTCATTTTCATATTTGAGATTAATATCTAACATTAAAACATTCTCATTAAAATTTAAAAACTTAAACATTCTATTTAGCCAGCATTTGGATTGATTAATGTAGACAACAAACCTTTTATATTCATTAGAATTTTGGCAAAAAAATGTATATATATATATGGATACAAAAGTATCGGCAAGGGTGAAGAAAAGAGGAGAAGGTGGTTGAATTAAGGAGGTCGATAGGTAAAGACAGAAAAGGACGGAAATAGGAGAGGAGTAAGGTGGTTTGAGGATAAAGGGAGTTGGATGAAGTAGACAAAGTGTTTAGGGTTTCTAAAAAGGTAAAATATCCTTTCTTCATCATTCTACTAGGTATTTATAGGGAGGGAGATCTCAAGTTTAGTAATGCCATGTCATCCAAAAATTCAAGGCATGGTGATCGTGCGATCGACCAAGTGGTAAGGTTGCTGTATGTGAGTTGTCATTGAGTGTAGTTGTAACACCCCTAACCCGTAACCGTCACCGGAATAGGGTTACGAGGCATTACCGGATAATACATCTCACTCTCATACTTATGCATTCATTATTATAAACCATCTGGAAATCTTTCCATACTCAAAGAACTCGCACACTTAGTGCATAAATGATTATCCGAAGCTATAACGATATCGCACACTTAGTGCCACATATAGCCGAAGCTATTCTAATTCGCATACTAAGTGCTTTATATAGCCGAAGCTATCTCGAATCACACACTGAGTACCAAACATAGTCGATTTGTCGTCTTACAAAATCGTATTCACATATATACAATTTATGCAATATTAAAGCATTAAATACATAATTGTAACAATGTTTATCACGTACGAACTTACCTCGTACTCGGAATTGACGAATCTGATCGATTACTCAATAACCTTCAATTTTCCCCGGTCTAAATTCGAATTCTTTCTTTCTTGATCTATATGTATTCAAAATTAACCCATTTAATCACCAACTCAATAAATTTCATCCACAAACACATATTTTAGCAAATTTACACTTTAGCCATAAACTTTCACATTTCTTACAATTTAGTCCCTATTTCAAAAATACACAAAATTCACGCAATTAAATCCAACTACATGCTAGCCGAATTTCATAGGGACCCTTAGCAGTCCAAAACTTTCATTTATTTCACATTTCAACCCTTCAATTTACACTTTTCACAATTAAATCCCTAATAGACATTTTTACTTCAAAATCACTTAACAAAACTTGATAATCTATCATTTATCTTCCATTTTTCATCATCAACATTCAAAAATATCAAGTTATCATCATTTGAAACTTGCAAATTCATCAAAAAATTCAAAAATTAGGGTATGGGCTAGCTAGTACTCGAAGCAACGATCATAAAAACATAAAAATCATCAAAAATCGAGCTTAAAACATACCTTAATCAAGCTATATCCTAGCCGAACCCTAGAACAGCAAAAATGGCTTCTTCTTCTTCTTCAATAATCGGTGTTGGAAGATGATAATAAGGCTTGTTTTTGTTTTGTTTTATTAATATTAACCTTATTAACCAATTTACCATTTTAACCTTATTTAAAATAATTTAAAAACACCTAATACAAGCCCATTTATGTCAAATTCCACTATCAATGGGCTAATATCATCATAAGGACCTTTCATGTATTAATTCATAGTAATTAGACACTTTTATCAAATAGAATGTAACTTTTGCATTTTACGCGATTTAGTCCTTTTCTCAAATTGAGCTATTAAACGGTAAAACTAGCTCACGAAATTTTCACACATATATATTTAAATACTTTAAATACAAAAAATAATATTAAAATAATTTCACAACCTCAGATTCGTGGTTCCAAAACCACTATTCCAATTTAGCTAAAATCGGGCTGTTATAGTGGTACTGCTCTAACATTTTCCTTGTTGAGTTAGTACAATGTTGTTATGCCTCAGTGGTATCTTGGTAATACCCTCTTTTAGGTGAGTGTGTTCCCGTTAAAATTAGGTAGCTTGGAAGACATGTAACAGCCCGTTTTCAGTGAAATCGGAATAGTGGTTTCGGGACCACAAATCCGAGTCAAAAAGAAAATTTATTTTAATATTATTGTATGGTCTGTATTATGATAGGGATGACATATGAAAATTTCATTAAGAAAATTTTATCGATTACATGTTTAATTATCGATTACATGTTTAATTGCTAGAAAGGACCAAATTGCATAAAGTGCAAAAGTTGAATTCTAGTAGCTAGAGGGATTAAATAACTATGGAATTTAAAACTTGATATCCTTATAAGGCAAATAGACCATTAATAAAAGTTAGTAGATATTTATAATGATTTGTCCATGAAAAATTAATTAAAGAAAAGGATGAAATTGGAAAGTTGAAAAATTAAAAAGATGATAGGTTAATTAAATGAATAAACTAATTTTATTTTCATTATCTTCCCCAAATTTTTCCATGAAAACCCTAGTTAAGAAAAAGAACTTCAAGTAAGCTTAATTGGGTAAGTAATGTCTCGTTTTTAGTAATTTTTATATTTCTGAAACCGTAATAACCTAATCTAGCTACTTTGGGGATTAATTTGCAAAGTTATCAAAGTATTAAAATTTTTCCTTGGATGAGTATGCTGAAATTTTGAAATTTATGGTAGAAAATTGAAGGTTGTTGATAGATAAACAACTTTTGTAAAGGAAATTTTCATGAAATTGTGATTTAGGGACTAAATTGAAAAGATGTAAAATTCATGGAAAATTTCTAATTTTTGTGAAATACATGGACTGTTATTATATGAAAAATCCGGTTAGGCTTCGAATAAGGATTAAATTGCATGAATTTCATTTTTCGAGCCTAGGGACGAAATTGGAATTAATTAAAAGTATAGGGTTAAAATGGTACTTTCGCCTAAAATGTAAATTTGATTGAATTGAATATGAATTTCATTAAATTAAGTTAAATTTACTCGTATAGATCTGGATAGACCTAGTACAGAATTGGATCGAAGAAAACAAAAAGTATCAGATGAGTAGATTCTCGTATACGAACAAGTATCGAGGTAAGTTTATGTAATTAAATTTTATATTTATATGTTTTAAATTGAATGTTGTGTATGTGTATTGTATAATTGACAGGTATGAAAATCGATCACATATCCGATAATGCTCGATAAGTATTAAGTCCCGATTGAATAAATGAAATTCGATGGATACAAGATTCCCGAATTGGTTGTGGTCCTGCATATGTTGCGGGACACACCATAGCTCGAAAGAGCGTTCTATTATTAGCTCTCATGTGTATCCCGATATATGGCCCTCTTGAGCTTCCTATTATATGGTTCTTGCGAGTTTCCCGTTAATTACTCTTCGGAGCATCCCGATTGGTTGTGATTTTGCATGTGTTGTAGACACACCACAGCTCTTATGAGCGTCCTGATATATGGCTCTTTGTGAGTTTCCTAATTAAAGGTTCTTTGTGAGCTTCTTGATTAATGGCTCTCCGGAGCTTCCCGATATTGGCTCGCTTGAACTACCCGATATATGGCTATCTGGAGCTTCCTGATTAATGGCTCTTCGGAGCTACCCGTTGTTGGCTCACATGAGCTTCTTGATTATGGCTCTTATGAGCTTCCTATTATACAGCCCATATAAGCTTCCCGTTATATGGCTCACATAAGCTTCCTGTTATATGCTCGAGAGAGTGCTTCCCGATTATGTGCTTTAATAAGCACCTCCGAATATGAATTGACGGATCACTGATTCGTACATCTCGTGTGTACTACCCGGATATCCATCAATATTTCAATCATTGAATGGACAAAAATCTTGATGTAAGAGAATATAAGTTTTAAATAAATTATTTCTCAAATGTCCCTGAAATACCTGGGAATTGTTATACAATGAACTCATCTATTTTTTCTTGATATTCATGTAAATTATACGACTAACTTGTTTGATGAGAACATATGATTAGGCTATTGGCCAGAATGTTTTGGATGCATGTTTTGTATGCTTACTTTAAATGAACATGATTGGTAAGTTAAATTCTTGTTATACTAACTTACTAAGCATTAAATGCTTACTTTGTTTATTTTCTCTATTTTATAGTGCTTAGCAGGTCGTAAAGGTTGGAAGCGGGTCGAAGCAAGATCACACTATCCTTCAGCTTACTTTGGTATAGTTAGTATATTACTTTTAGCATAATGGCACATATAAGCTAAGTTAGGCCAAATAATGAAATGTTTTGGTTGTAATTAGCTATTGGAATGGCTAGTGATGGTATGTTTGATGTGTATATATATGCATGAGGTTGTATTATGTTTGGTATGTGAGTGTGCTTGGATTGGTATTTTAGGTATAAACATGTTTAAGTAAGTATTTGATCATTTAAGTAAGTTGGATGATTAAACAAAAATTATGATATACCATGCATAAGACTTAGTTTTGGCTTGGTTCTAATGTCTTAAATTGGTTGGTGAATGTCTTAAAGTATTGATGTAGGTGGAAGACAAATTGGGTGAGGAATAAGGCTTGGAAATGGCCTTATTCTGTCCACACGGGCAGAGACACGGGTATGTGTCTCAGCCGTATGTGACACACGGCCTCGCACATAGGTGTCTGTTTTGGCCGTGTGTCCCCTGCATCTTAAAATTTTAAAACAGAATGCTCAGGATTTTTCACCTGGCCTGGCACACGGGCATGTGACTTGGCCATGTGACCCCTACACCTACACACGACCCAGCACATGGGCGTGTGACTTAGCCTTGTGACCCAAGTTAGAGAGTTATATGGGTATGGATACAAGCTGGGACACGGTCGTGTGCCTCACATCGAATGCCCACACGACCTGGAACACGGGTGTGTCACTTAGCCATGTGAGCCACATGGCCTGGCCACACGAGCGTGTGTCCCCTGCAACTAGGCAAAATTTTGAAATTTCGCGAAAAATTCTCTAAGTTTTCAGTTTAGTCCCGACTTGATTCTAATATGTATTTTGGGCCCCGAAGGCCCATTTAATTGACAATATGTTTTATTTCGGATATGAATAGTAAATGAAATGAGTTAACTGTATTTGATTTTTAAACTCCGGTAATATTTTGTAATCCTATTTCGGTGATATGGGTTAAGGGTGTTACAGGACAAGACATCCAGAGTCAATCACCTTGTGACCAACCAAGTGATGTAAGATAGGAGACTATCTAAGTGATCTTCAGATGGGGATTTATCTAAGTGATGCAAGGCAAAAGGTCATCCATGGGCGTCTCGTAGGTACCTTGTAATGGTACCACGTGTTTACGATAGATGGGGGTATAATAATATATTAGAAATATATGAAGAAACTAGAATAACGTTACAATGTATTTTTAAATTTTTTTTATATTTGTGATTTGAACTCAAGTAATTTTTGAGAAGGTGAATACTTAATCAATAAGCCACAACTTGGGTTCAAATAATAATAATAATAATAATAATAATAATAATAATAATATAATAATAATAATAATATTATTATTATTATTATTATTATTATTATTATTAATGTAACATAATTTATATTTAACAAAACATGTCACTAAATCTATTTACTTTTAAAAAGAATAATAACCTTTTTGGCCCTCCAACTTTATAAAAAAAAAAAAAAGAAGTCATTTTAGCTCTCCATTTAATTTTTCACCTCTTTTAGCTCTTGAACTTGAATTTTTTTGTCAATTTTAAAAATAATAAAAATAATATATTTTTTTTATTATTTTTAAAATAATTTTAATGATTTTTATTTTTTTTAAAATTGCTTGTTATAGTTTTTAAAATTTTTAATAAATTAATTAAATACTGACATGTCATCCCCATGGCAATCCACGTATATGCCACTAAGTAAAGTTAAAAAGTTGACTTTTTCATTCATTTTGGACCGATTTGACAAAAAAATGCAAGTTTAAAGGCTAAAAAAGACAAAAAAATAAAGGGCTAAATTTTTTTTTATAAAGTAGGAAGGTCAAATAAGTCATTATGCCTTTTTAAAATAATATTCATTCATTTATTTTAAATGAAAATGAATAAATAATTAAATGATAAAAATTACTCTAGTTTAACTAAATTATCATAAATGACTTCTAAATATTTTAATTAATTAAATTTTAAAACAAGTAAATAATTAAAAATTACATTTAAAATTTTAAATACTTTAAATAATTAAATTAATATATGTCGAGGTAAAGTCTAAATCCTTTTGAAAATATATTTCAAGTGTTGTCCTAGATCAAGTGGTAACATAGGTGCTCAATAATATGTTAATAAGGGTATGAGTTCAAACTTTACGAACTAAAAATGTCCACATTTTTAAATTTTGTGATCGTAAACCACACACAATCTGATATGACAAAATGCTCTTATTTTGTTGAACTCATCGTTTCTTCAATCAATCTTAGACACTCGAATGCTCTATAGAGTCAAAAAACAAAACTTCAATCAAAATAATACCAATTTGTTGAGTGGTCTGTCAGTATCCAAACATACAACTAGCCTCCAATATATATGAAAAATAGGTTCAAAATTCAAAGTATTAACTTCAAATGAGAGAGAAAAATAACAAGTTTTGATCAAAATGTGTGAAATTGGTGAAAAGGAAAAGGAATTCATTGTTCAAACAAGGTAAATGCATGATTGAGTTTGGTAAGATGCTAACGGCATATCCTGTAGGCCGTCAAATAACTTAATTAGTGACGCCTCCATCCCCAAATTCTTACGTTTCTTGGAATACCACTACTCACAAAATTGATTCAAATAAAAATGGTTAAGTAGTTATTCCGTTCATTTCATAATTCATTTTCATTTATTTTATAATTATTCTTTTTTATTTAAATTAACAAAAACAACTTCAAATTTATTTTTAAAAAATTTGATCCAACGAAATCCTTATCACCCCTTGAGTAAAAAAGTAACCATAAATACTCACACCATGGAATTACGCCCAACTTTTAAATTTATTATTTTATCATTCATAATATTTTATGTATGCTTTAAATATATTATAAAATTTTAAGAGATTAAAGCTAATTTATGTTAAGATAACTTAAATTGAATTATTAATATTTTTAAAAAGTGAAAAATGAATTTCACCATTTAATCAAGAGTTAAAAAAATTTAATTTGAGTGAGTTAATTTTTAGAATTAACTAAAAAGTAATCATAAATAATTTTGGCTTCTTGTGTATTCTTACATACTTGTACAGTTTGGCTTGAAAGCTTGTTCGAAAAATAAAAAAAAATTAGATAAAAATATAAATTCAAAAAATGGGTTTGGATAAAAAAAAACTTGTTTAGATAAGTTTTTTTTCCCAAGCTCAACCCGGCCCAATTTTGCAAAAAAATTGTTATTTTTTTGTTGTCGTTTTCTTTTTTTTTTACTTTTTTTTTACTATTTTATTGTTTTCTTACTATTTTGTTACAATTTCACTATTATGTTACTATTATTTTATTGTTATTGTTTAGACATTGTATAATTCTTGTTTTATTGTTAATTTTGTTAATATTTTAGAGGTATTTGTTTGTTAAGTTGCATCTATCTTAGTGTTGTTTAAGTATACATATTTTTTAATTTATTTTCAAGTTGTTGGGAAACATTTATTTTAATGTTGTTTAGTATTTTTGATGTATTATATTTTTGAAAAAAATTATATAAAAAAATTAATACGGATCAAGCCCTGGTTTTAGTATCTTTATTCAGTCAGACTTAAGTAAAATTTTAAACTCATTTTTTGGGCCTAGCCTAGCAAACGGCCAAAGATTTTGGTTGGGGTTGACCCATGAATACCTCAATTCCCTTATTAACACCCTGTTTAATATCTATACTATAATAAAATATTTGATTGACTTAGTATCATGAGTTAACTCAATAATAATAAAAAAATATTTATAAAATGAAAGCATATACCATAATTAAGTCTTTTATCAATTTTTTTCTTTTAAAAACTAATTATATATTTTTAACCAAAATTTTTTAACTACCAAAAAAAATAAATCATTATCTATCAAATTTAATTAAAATTTAAAAAAATGAAATTATTTAAAAAAACTTACACGTATCTTTTTAATTAAAATTTTAAACCACCAAAATAACTCTTATATTTGATATTAATGATTTTTTAAAAAAAATTTCTCCAGATGGTGACTCTGCTAATTTCTAATATGTACTAAATTTATATAGTAACATCATAGTATATTTAAAGATAATGTAAACCGTTGATGAACAAAATTATAGATATATCCTTTTATAATATTAAATTAAATAATTATAGGATTAAATCAGTATTTAGAGTTTGAATTTGATGAATGTGAAAGTAATTGTGAAATTTAATATCACATAATAATATCATACTATTAAATTAAAAAAGAAAAAAAAGAAAAAGAGATGGAGCACCATTTTTAATATATTAATAAAACAATTCCCTACAAGTGCTATGATGATTGTTTAG